>OY755086.1:16348068-16792202 GCA_963576655.1 Gastrophysa polygoni | reverse complement strand
TTCGCTAGCTATCTCACTTTAGGAAATAATCGACCGTTTCCATACATATCAGCGACCTTGTATATATATATATATATATATATATATATATATATATACATGAATATACCTTATATTAAATACATATGAATATAAGGGATATGTGAAATGATTGTTTTTATCACTTGACAACACGAAGAGAAATCTAATCATCAGAGTTTTAGAGAGAGGAATTCGAGGAGGTCATCACGTGTTGTTCGATTTGCGATAGATGAAGGCAACAGAGGGATTTTGTCTATCGGCTTGAACTACATCACATCGAATTCTTTAGGTTCTAGTTCTTCCTCTCGATGGCATGAGATATTATTTCTAGAAGAGGAAATATACAGCACCTGAAATTGACGACCTTTGTTCAGACCTCGGATGTTAAAGATATATACTTTCAAATTCATACATTCCGATGGTTAACCCCTCGCCCTGGGAACCGAATAGAAAAATATTTCACTTCCGGAGTGTTTCACTCTAGGAGGATTCGTCATCTAGATTTATTCTGGAGACTGTCGACGTGGTGGTGTCGCATCGGGCAATGGAGGAAAGTCATCTACCAACTGTCAGTATCCATTCAGTCGCTTCTTACATCAGGCAGGATTAACCAGGATTGTTTTTTTGGGTTTAAGAACTGAGCTACAAACACGTGAAAAGTATTCCAAGACGTCGAATTCGCCATTTACAGTTCGTGAGGGGCTACTGGGATTTGCACAGAACAGAAGCTTTTGTATAGCAGTTCTCGCAATGGACCTCACATGTTTGTCCCATGAACGAGTATTATGGTGGTGATAGAACGAATTCAATCACTTCGAGAATTTCCGAGAAGATACCAACATCTATAGCAGTTTGTATCGTAGTTTCACGAGTTGATATAATTATTACATGATTCAACTTAGCTTGTAAACTCATTCCAATTACTTTCAGCGCGTAGATGGCATTTTTGCCTCTCTAACAATCTTATGGAGCACTGGTTTTCAAATTTTTCAACGTCGCTCCTGACAAGAGAAATTTGGATTGTCATCGAGGAACTCCAAACCCTGTCATATAATTTGTGTGTATTTATCCAATCGAATGATGTTATGAGTTGAAACTTCAATGAGGAGTTGACAAGGTACTCTAAATAGAAGATGTTATAGCTCTGATAATATCATCTCCTGGATACAATTTCCTTGTGAATACTCACGACGAAGTTGTGGACGACTGAGATTTCCCCTGCACGATCATCTTCCAGCTACGCCAATGTACCCACGCCCGTGCATTTTTTCTATGATGTCATGTAATGACCCATGCAAAGTATGTATTGTATTCCCGGTTCAATATTCGGAACCTAATTACAAGCGGAAGTCGATGTCTTTTTCCTTTGCCACACAACGCGATGGTCGATAGCTTCATGTATGGCAAATAAAAACAACAAAACGTATGGGCAAGGAAAACCGATACCTTGCAAATTGCAGGAACGAGTGAGCTGCTCGGGTTACTAGCACGTACACATAGAATGCATGATTTTCCATTAGACGAATATATATAGAAGGAAGTAGGTATATAGGAGTACGAGATTTGTTGTCGAACAAAATGTCTTTCTGAATATTGGAATATTCTGAATATTTCACGTCACACCCATTTAATTTTTCTGAAAACATGCAAAGAAATCCATCATGGTCGATTTTCCTCACAAATTTTGATTTTTTCATTTCGAGGAAAATTCCAATACCTTCCTTCTCTCCCATCATTCCACACTTGGCTAACACGATGACCATCGGATATCATAGGATTTCCTTCCGTGTTGTCACGAGATAAAAAAAGTTGAAAAGACGGCCTTGATTCTCAAATGCAATAAGACATTGTGTGTGTAGTCACGATATGGGTGAATCTGAAAGTGAGGTTTTTTCAACAGGGTTTATATCTCGCCAAAATAAGACGTTTCACCAAAAATTGAATACATAAAAAATTCAAGATAACGGAGGTACAGGTATTTTTAGGTACGGAAAAGACGCCAACTATTGAACATTTTCTCAATATTCTTATTGCTCTAATATTCCGAAATGAACTTTCACTTGTATATTGTTTGATTGTAATACCTTTGATCTGGTTACTATATAAAAACACCCATGATGCCCTAGGGCGTGGTGAGCTATAACGCCCGTTCGTTATGTCCGCTTATATAATATGTATTTCTATTGTTGTCTGGACATAAAACCTGACAATAATATTGCTTCTCTTATCCTTTCTGTTCATTTCAGTCATGCAGCCATATTCATACAACAATGATCACCTGATGTTGAAGGTGTATATACAGGGTGGGCCAATGGAAACTTTCCACCCTAATTTGTAGGATTTAAAATCAAAATTTTGGAAATCGCTCGATCACGTAGATTTTTGATTCGAGGGAGTATTTCTAGTTTTTTTCACCCCCTTAACGTTAACCTTGTAGCTGGGGGATGAACAACTCACAAAACTTGCATAGAAGAAAGGGGTCGTGCAGTACCTCGTTTTGAAGGTCTCATCGAGCTCTTCATAACCCTATAATTTTGCCTTATTAGTTCCGTAGATAACGGAATTACAGCTTGTCAAAATCTTGGAAATAGACTACTTTTTTTCTCAACGAAAATACCAAATATTCAGAGTTACAAGTTCAATAATCAGATATTCACGTCAAATTATATTTTACAATGTCCGACATGAACATTCTTGCTGCTATAAAATCACCCGCTCGGCAATTTATAGATGAAAATTTTGACATTTGATTGGCCATAGAGGATCTATCGAGTGACCATCAAGTTCTCCTGATCTGTCCTCTCTCGACTTCTTCCTCTGGGGCCATTTGAAGTCTACTTTTCATAAAATACAGCTGGCTCCTCTTCAAATTCTGCAAGAACTCATAACTGTAGAGTGTGCATCATTTCTTAGAAATGATGCATCTACCCACCATACCAATGAAAGTGTTCTATACTCAAAGACCACACTTGTTTGAGAGTTGCCAAAATCAGCACGTTGATTTGTATTGAGGGTTTGGACACAAAAGGTGAACTGACTGGTATGAAATTTGATCAGATTCATATCTCTCTTCGTTCTTTTGCATAATATTAAAGTAACCAGGAAATTCATCAATTTATGAAAATATAATGGGGTATTTAGAAACAGTTCATTTTGTCGAGGTGGCTGAACTCCTTCATGTTGTATACTTTGATCTACTCTGATCTGATGATTCCAGAGGCGTAACAAAACCCACCTAGGTTTCATAATGGAATGCTGTATGAATCATTGGAGGTAGAAGAATTCTACATGTTCGCGAGAATGAATTTCGATCTCAAATTCAAATTATTAATGACTGATTTCAAATTCAAATAATGACTGATTGAAATGAATGAATCAGATTCTCATGACAAATTCGGTAAGTGTATCGGTCCCAGCCATGTTGTTCACTGTCGAGTTCCCTCGCCCATAGAAGGTATGAAGTCTCATCTGGTATGATGACTATCAATGCTGAGTTCAACGAGGATCTGTCTTGGCACCGCATTCGATTTTGTTCCACATCAACGATCTGTTGCTTGTGACATCCTGACCAATACATAGCTTTCTTCTCCTACAGAGCTCCTACATCATCCAATGAGGGTAGAGGTGCAAGACAAAGATAGATGCACACAATGAATATGAAGATCTGGTAAGGATTTCGAAATGGTGATCTGAAAATTTAGTCAATGTGTTCAATGCAACAAAATCAAAACTTGTTTCTTCACCAGGCAGGCGCGGATCACATGATGCTCAAAATGATGATATTAGGTACCTATCAAGTCTCCAATATCTATTGTCATTATCGCCACCAACAGCGCTTTCTCATGGGCGGATGGAACGACCATCCATTGCGATGATGCTTCACAAAAATTTAGCTTTCTGTTCCACACCCCATCAGCTGAGCTCTTTATTATATACAAGCGCAAATTTGACCTGTCTTGAAGTGCTGTTATTACATGTTCAAAGTTCAGCTCTCAAAAATACGCGAAATTTCTTGAATTGTATTAGTGATGGCTTGAGCTCTCACAACATGAACAAAAAACGCTCTTGTTCAACATGACAAAATTAACAGTTTCTGCTAGAATGAAATATCTCTCAAGCAAAAAACATGATTCTCAAACAGAAAAAAATTAATTCTCGTGAAATGATAACGTAAACTCAAAAATGTATTTTGTGTCAATGGCTTTCAAATATTCAATCACCATACTGCACTGCTGACATGCAACACTCATTATGACTAATAAAATATTCAATCATTTTTCTAAACAAGGATGAAAAGAACAAAATACCTCACTCCTAAGAGAGATTCGCGGGTCGACTAAGGCTGGCCGTGCCTTGTTCGTAGTAATGCCGGAGATGCAAAATAATATATACCATTACTGCTACATGTGTCTCGTTGCATGAAATCAATCGAATGATCTACATTTTCATCACCAGAGCCTTCTATGATGTTTGCTAATACTCGACTGTTGAACGGACTGTTGAAATTTGTTTTGCAGCATTTGGTACAATATTCGATGTAAAATTATTGTCGCTCTCAACAGAGAATTGAAGATGAATCATAACGTTTTATGAACGTTGAATTATGATAAACTGGAGAATAGGAAATTCAAGCTACCGAATTCGAAACAAATAATCTCTGCCTGAATCATTTCGTGTAATAGCATAAATAACTAATTTCTAAATCATATTTCACAATTCGAATAAGTTTCGAGTTGATCAAAACGTAAACCTTGATTCACCCAACGATGGATATATCCAATTTCACTTCGAGCCGCGATCCTCCCTCGCGACAAAACCTTTCTCAAAAATGTATCCGCCATATCCTTAATCTCGTCGAGAAATTTGCCTTAGGCGTTGAAGATCAGGTTGGATATTCATGAGAAGTAATCTTCGAGTCAATATTGGTATCTCGCGTATCGGTATCAGAGGTCGGGCTTTGGCGTTCGAAAGGCAATTAGAACTTCACGATTTGAATCTCTCTCGGAGGGAAGGAAGTGGTTACATCGAAATCACCCGCAGAGAAAGTTAAACTCAGAGGAAAGGCTCGATGTTCGAACAGATCCATTTACTTTGTGTATCTATTGGAATCGGAAAGATACAGAATTTTCCCATTGCATTTGTACAGAAGCGCCGACAAATATATATGCAATTCTGTCAACCCAAACAGAAGAACACTAACAAACATCAGATAAAACAATTGATACAGCTTGTTGTTTCAATTATTTCTTATTCCCTGGTTGAAATGTTATACAGGGTGTCCTCAAAAGGTCTTTACAAAAAGCTACCACATATTCTTCAGACCAAAACAATTCGATACAAGCAAACTTACCTCAGTAAAAAGTTGCTTAGTTTGGGCGCTAGACGGCTCTGAAGTTGAAATTTTCAAATCGATTTTGCTTCATAACTTTTGAACGGCTCATGAGATTTTTTTCAAATTTGGTACGTTGGCATAGACTCATCGGGCAATAAAACTCATATCATAATCATAATGAATATCATTCAATGGGCGTAGAACTTGATTTTTTCAGTAAATAAACATCTAAAACTCCTACGCCAATGGAAAAAAATTAGTTTCAATATGAAATCTAAATTATTCAACTCATTCACTACAAAAAAGGTACTCTTGACAAAAGTCGATTCCTCTCATGGTTTCGACAAAATTTTAATTTTAGTGATTTAGAGCATAATTAATAATAAAACGATTAACAGATATTTCATAAAAATTGTTCAAAATGTTCACCATTTTCACGTATACAAAGATTTATACGACGCAAAAAGTTGAAATGTACTCTTTGCATAACTTCTTCATCGCCTGTAAGATTATTCGTCGCCTGTTGGATACGTTGCCATAATTGTTCTACAGTATTCACAGGGGTCTTGTAAACCGTAGACTTGAGATAACCCCATACAAAATAATCCATCGGTGTTAAGTCTGGAGAACGTGGTGGCCAATTCACGGGTGCATCATTACCTCTACCTATCCATCTGTCTGGGTACTGTTGGTTTAAAAAATTCCTAACATCCACCGAAAAATGTGGTGGAGCTCCATCGTGCATAAACCACATATCTACCCGATGTTGGAGTGGTAAATCTTCCAACAAATTTGGCAACGTATTTCGTAGATGTTGTAAATACATGTCTCCTGTTAATCTTTGTGGAAGTATGACAGGACCAATTATAAAATTTCCTATTATTCCAGCCCAAACGTTGATTTTGAATTCGTGTTGAAAATGGTTTATTTTAATGGAATGAGGATTTTCAATTGCATAAACGTGTTCATTATGAAAATTAGTTATTCCTCTTCTCGTGAAACAGGCTTCATCAGTGAACAAAATATTCTTTCCAAAGTTCAGATTCATTTCTCTTTGCAAATTAATGAACCTACAAAACATCAGACGACTTTGTGAATCATGGATTAATAAATCTTGAACTGGCGTCTTGTGGTATGGGTATAATAATTGTTCTCTTAGTACTTCATGAACAGCATTCCTAGGAACTTCTAGTTCATTACTTATCCGTCTAGTACTCAATTCTGGATTTTCTTCAATACGGTCTAAAATTTCTACTTCGACTTCGGGAATCCTTACATAACGCTGTCTTCCATAATCACCAGTTCTAGGAGCAAAATGACCGGTCTCCCGAAGACGTCTCTCAACTGCAGCAAAGGTTGGGTGGCTTGGTACGCGACGATTTGGAAACCTTGCCGAATACACCCTCACACTCTCTCGACCATTTCCTTGACAATATCCGAATACCAATAACATATCGGTGTATTCTTCATTGGTGTATTGTACGGCCATGATAAATCAGAAAAGTCCGATATCAACAATCAACGTCAATAAAACTCGACAAATCAACACAGATGAAACTATGGAAACCAAGAATGTGAATATCACTGTTTTCGAGCAGATAATAATAGTCTTCAGAAAAAAAAACCAGTGCTACTTATTTTCAATAGAAATAACCTATGCAAAAAGTACATCTCAACTTTTTGCGTCGTATAAATCTTTGTATACGTGAAAATGGTGAACATTTTGAACAATTTTTATGAAATATCTGTTAATCGTTTTATTATTAATTATGCTCTAAATCACTAAAATTAAAATTTTGTCGAAACCATGAGAGGAATCGACTTTTGTCAAGAGTACCTTTTTTGTAGTGAATGAGTTGAATAATTTAGATTTCATATTGAAACTAATTTTTTTCCATTGGCGTAGGAGTTTTAGATGTTTATTTACTGAAAAAATCAAGTTCTACGCCCATGGAATGATATTCATTATGATTATGATATGAGTTTCATTGCCCGATGAGTCTATGCCAACGTACCGAATTTGAAAAAAATCTCATGAGCCGTTCAAAAGTTATGAAGCAAAATCGATTTGAAAATTTCAACTTCAGAGCCGTCTAGCGCCCAAACTAAGCAACTTTTTACTGAGGTAAGTTTGCTTGTATCGAATTGTTTTGGTCTGAAGAATATGTGGTAGCTTTTTGTAAAGACCTTTTAAGGACACCCTGTATATCCACGTAAGAAGGAATAGCCACTAGATTAATCATATATTGAAGAATTTCTCCCAAAATACACCACCCAGTGAATGTTGTATTATTATTTTCACGAAATGAAATCTCAATCCATTCGTTCTCGTGTGAATAAAAAATCTGGAGAAAGCTAGAATTGAAATAGCTTAGAATTCAAGGAAAGAAAAATAATAGACCGTCAGATTTGGACTCCGGCAGTCTAGTTAACTTTGATGATCGATCTTCCTATGAGGTTCGTTTTTCCATGGCGAATTAGGTGGTTCTTCTAGTTACTCAGTTCGTTTCGTTGGTGCGCCGCAGAGATTTGACACACACTGCTCTTTGTAAGATTGGAGGAAGGAACAGTGAATATCTGGTTTTGAGAACAGGATTCGAAGCTGTGCTGCGATGTTAGTTCACATTTCTTTCTTCCTTCAGCTCTCTGCTCCTCGCTGTGCTGCGGTGTTTGTTAGTTCACCATTTTTTTAGCTCTTGGGACCAAAGCTCAAAAATAATTATGCATTGAACATGTACGTATACGGAGGAGGAAGGAGGGAAGGAAATATGAAGTATACAAAATCTGTGTAATTTGTGTATGAGAAATATTGAATTCATTAGTCATATTTTAACGAACATCTATACTCACCATATTGATTAATATTACGTTCATAACACAAATGTTATCGTTTATTAAGATACATTTTGTATCTGTGGCCGAGCTCTGAGTCTATCAATGATCAAAATGATTGAATGAACGTCGAATGGCTGTTCAGTGATCGTATGTGTAAGGGATAACCAGCTTAGAACGACCGGGAATGATGGGAGAGGACAGAAGAACGTGGGTCGTGAATCGAATAGTATATCTGTTTTGGTGACGTGAGTGAGAGAACGATGAGTGACACGACACGACCACGCGAATCAGTGTTGGTTTATAGGTAGAGGTTTCATAAAATTTCACATTGACATTTCTCATTCAGTTCCCTCTGTTGAAAGGATTACGAGCCGCCATCATTATCCCCGTTACAGGTTCCTAGACCGTCCTTCGAAACCTCTGTACTTGTTCGGATGCAATCTAATGTTGGTTCACTCACACTTACACTTTCTGTACGGTTAATTTATGATGGATAAATGAATAATGATAATCACTATAACAAAGTTCTGTCGCTTTTCAGTAGCAGCTACAGTCAATGGTGACTTTATCCAATCTAGACCTAATCCAATACGTCTCTTCCAAAATTGATTCTGGATGATGCACTTATACAGGCATAGTTTGAATATGAAAAGTTGTATGATACCTTCTTTCAGTAATATCTTCACGAGCTCTTGATTTGGAATGTAATCTATGCTGTGCCATGCGAGGACTCAGAAAGTATAGAAAAAGCTGAATCATCTTGGTCTCAGTCGCATTCAAGATATCGAAAACTAGCTCGTATGATTCATATGAGTATGAGAAATATTTCCGGAATTCACGTATTGCTCAAAAGTTCACCTTCGTAATCCGCCCGCGTTTGAATAAACTACGTATGCTATAAGGCTGCATCAACGTTGGATGCCAAAGAAGAGTGGAACATACAGCTTATAGAGGAATTCTGACCATTTCCAGAAGAGCCAAATCAATTCCATTAGGATAATTTTTGCCTCTGCAAAACCCCCTACAATCACGTTCGCTATAATCGAACATGCTGTGTTACCCACAAGCTTCCTCACCTAAACCGCCAATAACCATCTACTGACCACATTTTAACGGATTGATCCGCTTCAATTAAGTGAATTCAATCTCGCATCCAATTGTCAGACCAGGCCCCTAGACGACAACACCTCCAATTCGCTTTGAACGTTTGGCTCAGACAGGATATATGTGAAACATCTCTCGGCACGATGAAAAATTATTGGAGAAATATATGGTCAGTGTTATCTGAAAATGGAGAGAAATTCATTGACAGTTCTCATTTCTTCATTTAGCCAAATACCTCACTTCACTGATCTGAATCTCAGAGAGTGCTACTTAAAAACGGCCTCTTATGGTGAAAATTGTGCCCGAGGTCAAAGACTATATAGCCGTTTCACGCATTGGAACACATACCTTTCAAATTACAGTAAGATTTCAACGTTTCAATATTATTACAGAATCAATTCCATTTATTCTTGCTTGCTTGTTTGCCTTTATTCTTGGTTTGAGTTTAAATTTTGCAGTTGTGTTTTGTAATATCTCCCCTATTTCTATTCGATAGTAATGCATGTGAATGTTATGAAGGCTCTTGCTTTTCTGATGCCGTCGTTTGTGTTAACATGGTTCAGTTGTGTTCTATTTTCCCCTATACTCATTTGAAAGTTATGATTGTGTGATTCTGGAATATCTTCTTTTTCTTTCTTGTGAGAACAGAGTTACAATATTTGCACGACATGCTTTAAAATTCCTAGGGCTGGAAGTACCCATCTTCTATATTCCTTGGGACCAAGTTACAATTAATATTATCAAGCCATTTTTGGCTGACGTGAGACAGAAAAAAATATTTTTTCGAATTCAGTTTCGCTACCTTTTTTACCCTTGCAGGATATACATCTTCATTCGGTACGTATTCTCAGACTGGTGCCAACGTCATGTCATATCAATTCTGTTCTTTGTCAATCTCTCTGTATCTTATCGTAGATATTGTCATTGTCATTGATGGATACCCCAACAGACAATTGATATTGTTGGTTTTCTCACCATAATATCTGACACGACTGATGTGTAGGATGTATAGAAGATGATCATGAAATGAAGTATTCATTTTGGGCATTTTATCGTATGAACTTGGTTTGATAATATGAAATAAAATATAATTGGAAAATGACTATGTTTCTATTCCATTGATTCCTTCTCAGATTGTATCATCATCATCATCATCATCATCAATATGATCCATTTTCAGAAGGACCAATCATATCGACAAGTACATCCGTACTTTCACACATTGCAGCTTTAAAAATCTTGGATAAAGACAATTAAATGAACACTGAAGTTGATAGATATCAATCGATATCATTGAATCGAATTGAATGAAGAGTTCAATGAAAGAATCATGTTGAAAACATGGAACCAAATATATTTTCTTTGATTTCGTTTGAAGCTCAAACCAATTCACATGCAGCCAAGTCCAACAACAACATCATTCGAATAAAAAAAATGTTAGGCTTCAGGAAATTCAATTCATTCTTCTCGAAGAATCATTCTTCAGTAAGAACAGGGAATATATGCGTACTTATCAAAGTAGAGCGGAGCGGGTTTCAAACTTTAGAACTTCCATAATTATATCGGTTGTATGTTGAATTCCGGCTTCATTCTACTGGATTATATACCGTAACAATAGTGAACATAATTCGAACGATAACTAATGGTTTCACCTCACAAAGTCGATAATGATCATACCGAAATTGTCTATTGTGACAAAACGCGTATCCATTGTTATGAACTCCAGTAATAATTATGAGCCATACAAATCCTACAATACTTTATCCGGCATTACCAGCCGATCGTAAATAAACGCAGGTTATCATTCGCAATGAACTATTGCCGCTGATCCAGGAATCTAGGTGAATTTACGCGGGTTCGATATGGAATTTGTAAACTCCAAATTATGTTCGTATTTATAATGGGACTATATAAAGGACAATGATTGAGTTTCTTATTCATTCAATAAATGATGTACAGAAAATTAACACATTTCATCTGTGATCTATATATCTATATGATCATGAAATTCAACGTGAATCATGTTCGAGAGGTGATGATTTGAAAATTGACATCAATTGAGAACTATGTGACTCTCTTGAAGAGAGCAAATGAAGTATTCTGTGTCGATATTCTCATCATTATTCATTCTAAAAGGTCCATAAAACCAAGGAAGACCATTCCATGTGATATATGTTTCATAATTTGTAAAATGAAGGTCAGTTTTCCATCGTAGCTTCCAACTATTTGTGTGATAGAAATAAATGAAGTGTCAGTTAGTGTATGGTGTGCATCAACTTTCACTCTTGCTCTTTTTGACTCAATATTTTGAGTATTATTTTCATTCCATTCATAACGACCGATATGACTAATGCGACTATAATTATCTATTACAAAGTATCGCGATAATAGTTATTACACAACAAAATCCAGGAAATATTCTCAGGCAGTTTTTATTTCAGTATTGCTCATACTTCAAACATATCCATGTATTTTTGTCCAGCCTCAAGTGAGCCACGAATATCTAAGTATACCATACCTAATTTTTTCGGAGGAAAGGAATGTGAGTCCAGAGCACAATATAAAAGTTGCGGTTCTTACTCAGAGTAGATTTGCAACTGTCAAATATTACATGTTGAAAGCGACGTGATTCCCCGAATCATATCCATCGGCTTCCTTGCGATCTAAATTATGCGAAGAATGATGAATTAAACAAAAAAAAAATAAAAGAAGTGGCGTCACATGGAATGAATTATCATTCATCATTGTTAGATTGCTTGAAAATGTGATTAATTTACGTTTAAGTACTGCTATACAACTGATCATGATATCCTGGAACTAATATTTCCTTCATATTATGTGAGTATAACATATTCGTATTATATCTTTATTTTTTTCCTATTAGTATCACTTTATAAACGCCCACAGGTGTTATTCTATTCTGGTCTGGAATTCTTCTCTTTTCGTTCCCGAGTTCCTCTGGATGGTAATCTTTATATTCTAACAGAATCTAAGGAGCCCACGATTCCTCATTTCAGAAAATAATTCTGTCAATTCAGAAACAGCTCGGGACGTGATGAAAATAATATGATAGACCATCTGTAAAATGATCGTTTCCACTTTATATTCCTATATTTATTCATGAATAACGTCCAAAGACGATACGATGTGCAATCCTAGGAATTGTGCATCATATATATCGAAATCAATATTTGTTGTGGAGTTACATAATGCTTTGAGCGATGAATTTGAAATATGAAATCAGAAATCAATCTGATAGTATTTTCGTAACATAACTGTTTCCAGATCATATAATTATTGTGCGTTGTTTCAATCGAGTTGGGAAGTTATACCCAAAAATGATGGCAATGATGATAACACACTGAAATGAATTTTTCTTTTGAATTACATTTGGCTGAGGATCTACATATTCAGCATTGGCAGCATTGTTTTTTTTTCTAAATACGTTCGATATCATGAAAAATTAGTGTTGGCAGTTGATTAATTGAAAATGCTCAGCAATCAAATCGCAAGAAATTCCTCGAAAAAGTTATGGAAGAATATCATTTCAAATTGATGGAAGTTAAACTCCATGAGGAAAACAATAATATCACTCATTTTTCAGCTTTTCATGGGATTTTCTCTCCTCGTTTCTGAAAAATAGAGTAGAAGTTATTGAAAATTATTGCAATATATTTGTAGTAAGGACAGATTTAGGATCTGCCCCAAAATGTCACTGCGCTTGAAATTGAACCTTTAGATACCTAAAAGAGAAATTCTCTATTGGTCTGTGACACCTTGTTTTTGAAAGAATTTTGGAAATACAAATATATTTAATAAGAATAAAACCTCTACTTATCTTTGTGGACGTTTCGGGAACGAATCTACTCCCGTTCTCAACACAATTAAAATATTCGATTTTGACACTGAGAAGTGACAATTTGGTAGACGGAGGAATTCTGGTTACAAGGTGTTTTTATTATTTGATATGGAATTTTCCATTTTCATATTCAAGTTTCAGAAGTGGATGCCAAGTTCTATCTATATCATCTGAACAAGAAGCAATATTATTGTCTCCGTTCAGGAGAATGCAAGCAGACTCTTTGATTTTCCGTTTTTGGTTGTTGTCTTCTTTTCCTATTATCTTAATATTACCCCAATCGGTCATATGTTGTCCATTTTCAGTAAGGATATGTTCAGCTAATTTTGATTTGTCAGTATATCTTTTCTTTATATTGTTCTTATGCTCTTTCATCCTTACTGATAGAGGCCTGCTGGTTTCACCGGTATAATATTTTCCACAAACACATGGTATACTGTAAATACTACAAATATATTGCAATAATTTTGAATAACTTCTCCTCTGTTTTTTAGAAACGAGAAGAGAAAATCCCATGAGAAGCTGAAAAATGAATGTACAACCTCCTCGAAGAACTTACAGACAGTATTTTATAATATCACTACTATCATTAGCATTGAGAGAAAGATTCTGAACGAGACACCCCTTCTCTGATTCGTACTGGAATTATGCAATCTCCGGTCATCAGTCAGAATACGAGATTCAATACAAAGCAAAAAGATATAGGTGAATAACACCTGATATAACAGTGAACAATCAATCAGTGATTGGTTGGATGTGACCTTCAGCCAAGTTCATAGCTTTGCGGAGGATAGTACACTTCATTTCGCCTTTTTCTCTAGAGTCCCTATATCATCCAACGAGGCCAGAGGTGAAAGACGAAGACAGGTTGATGCTTTGAAAGAATTCTGAAATGGGGATCTGAAAATCTAGTACAGTTCAATGCAACTAAAACTCAAGCTTGTATGTTCACCAAGAAGGCTGATCACACAATGTCCAATTTGATGATGTCGGGTACCACTGTTTCTATGAGGTCATCAATATCCATGCTGGGTGTCACCATTATCATGAGACGATTATGAGAGGTCCATTGCGAAAACTGCTTCACAAAAACTTGGTTCTCTATTCCGTGCGGAGAGGTACTTCACATCCCAGCAACTGCTCATGATCTACGAAGCATAAATTCCACCGGTCCTGGAGTACTGTTCAAGCTCATCATTGACCTTTCTAAAACATCGTAGACAAGTCAGCAATCTCTACCTTGTTTATATTCTTCTTCCACTTCCACGGTCGGTGCTCAATGGGAAATCTTCATTTTGCCACCACGTGCAATTCCTCGTAGACTAACCAGACAAGCTCAGACTAGTCTCCCCTACAATGTCAGGCTCGAGACCTTTCGAACATCGCTTTACCAAGCATCATTCATCAATAGAAAAGCAAAGTTGAGGAATTCTATGCCGAGTGAAGTCTTTCTCGATGCTCACAACCTCCAAACCTTCCAGAAAAATTCCAACACCTTCCTTCTTTCCCAAAATCCCACCGCTGGGTAACAAGATGTCCCTCGAACATTATATAGGTTTCCCTCTTGTGCTGTCAACAGATCAAAAACAAACTGTGTAATCTCGGAACTAAAGGTGAATATTTCAGAATGATTACTGAAATTCATGTAGGGTGTCCGTCTCATAATTTCATTGAACGCAACATGGGAATATTTCGAAGATATAGTTCTTCGATTCGATTCGCACTATCATGTCTGTTGATATAATGAAGCAGTAGCTGCGTGACTATCAACAGCACAAAGAGATACCTAGGTACACAGATATCAAATACACTAGGTACTCGATATCTTCTCATTTCTCATCTCATCCAACTCCCTCACATCACCTCACATTATTATTTTTATATTCAAAATATTATGAAATGCTCAAATTCCGCTCGAGAATGGATACCTACATAGTATATTTGTATCTATACATGGTGTCCAATTCAGAAAATAAACTGCGTACGCGTGTATCGCGCGCTGAAATAATGTGGGTTCATCGTATACTGGTTGATATTCTGCAAAGAAAATTCATGTTTTGCTATAACCGGAAGCTGAAAATCTTGTCAAAAATCTGACATTCATTTTTCCAGATCTACTCAGTAAATATTGGATGGGAAGATATATAGAGAAATTTAAAAAATACATACTCTTCTAAGTATTATTACTTGATTGTTCAAGTAATTTCGAATGTTCAAAAGTTTGTGAAATTTTTGTTCTTCTCCTCTGTTTCACAGTGAAAATGTAATTGAATGCGATTCCACATGTGAGTCCTGCTTGATTACAAGATGCCTGTGAATGAATGTAGAAATCAAATATTCAATGTTCTAAGTTTCAGCGGGAATTACGATAATTCACAGAATAGATAGATAGCTTCATTCAGGTATTAATTTTGGTGTCCCCTGAGCAGTGATTGTATCGTAATCGTCCTGGAATATTATTAAATTCAAATTGAATCCTCTGATTCAATTATGATGATAATGATGATAATGGTAATGAAAGTGATAGTGAAAATAATAATATCCTAATAGTGATAATAGTAGGGAAGATATTCCCATATATACTGGAGTATACATTTACATTTGATGAAAGAAACACAATTTTCATCATTATTTTTCTCAATCCGAGATAACAGTATTTCTTTCATTTCATAGCAGAAGTTTGTATGTTTGGATGATCTAGCGACTCAAGAGAATATCAGGAAATATTCTTGGGACTATTATGCACCATCTTCATGACATTGGAGGTACTGTGTTTTTCATTGTATGTTTTTTTTTCAGTTATTTTCATTCAAATATTGGAAGAGGATGACATAACGTTATGAGAAGTTAGTAATGAAAAATTATTCTTCCGGCAACGCACTATCAGACACATTCTGCTCAGCCTCAACGTCAAGAAAACTATGGGGCCTGACAGAATACCGCCTATTGTTCCCAAGAAATGTACCCCAGAACTGACACCAGTTATTTGCAGGTTGATCACCCTTTCGTACAAACTCGGCGTATTTCCTTCTAACTGGAAGAAAGCTAGGGTCCAACCGAATCCAAAGAAGATCTCTGCCTATTTTATAGATACTTTCACGGTCTGTGCTCAACGTAAATATCATCTATCATGCCACCACGTGCGATTCCTAGTAGACAAACCAGACGAGCTCATGCTGGTCACCCCTACTCTGTCAGTCTCGAGACCTGCATGTCGAACATCATCATACCAAGCATCATTCATCAATAGAACGGCAAAGTTGTGGAATTCTTAGCCTTGTGGAATCTTTCCTGATGCTTACAACCTCCATACTTTCAAAAAAAATTCCAACACCTTCCTTCTCTCCCAAAATTCCACCACTGGCTAACACGATGTTAGCCAGCGGTGATAATAAACATTAAAGGTTTCTATTTCGTGTTGTCAACAGATGAAAAAAAATGAGCATAATAAAAATGCTTCAAAGGATAGGTAATAATAACCATGGAATCTGAGTTGGAAAGTTACATCAGTATAAACGTGATAATCGCAGTGAATATATTGGAAAATCAGATGTAAAGACTAAAGTCATGAATGTGATCACTTTACATTTCATTACATACGGTATGAACTTTGTAGTACCCCAGAAGAACAAGCACATCAATGGCAAATATTTTTTCCGAAATATTTGGTTTCATTCACTATGTACCACCACTGCGCAGCTTTCTCTTGAGGAGTTGACTATCGAGCAGTAGATGAGGGAAAATTACCAGAAGAGCTGCCTTGTCTAAGAGGATGATAGTATCCTAAAAATCCAAACTATTTCAGTTTGAGCAACCTGCACATGAATTATTTCATGGAGCATAAATGAGACACCCTCTACAGTAAAAAGCTTTTTCCCTCGGCTTTGCGAATCACCTAATCTAACTTGCATGAAGAGCATCAGTATATTCTATTTTGGTACCTACTGAAATAAAAAAACATACAAATATCAAGTGTAACCGGATAACTCCAAGCCTGGGAGATAGAAATTTTCTGAATAGTTGGTGATTTGCAATTGTGTATTCGGCAGTCGCTTTTATTCGTACCGTGATTGGCTGAATCGTTGAAACATTATTGAAATTTATTGCTCGAAAATACCAGTTCGAGTCGAATCAAGCATTTCAGTTCAATTGTATGTGTGGGAATTTTGCGGTGTATGTAACACGAGGATTCAGTCAAATGTTTTGATACTCTCAGTATACAGGGTGCAACAAAATCGATTGTCTACATTGAGATAGGCAAAGTCAATGATTTGGAAGCCATTTGATATGCCGTTTATAAAATTGAAATTTTTCAGCGAATCGGAAGCCATTTTGAAAAAAAATATTCGAAAAATCGCATTCTTGATATTGTTCGGCAGATCACTCCAAATGAATGACAAGTAATTCTCATTGCTATTATAATTCACATCTCTGCCATTCAACATTCATCGTTTACTCAACTTTCAAATTCTTTTTCAAACATTCCAAAAATTTTTTTGTGGATCTATACCATAAGGTATATTGTTAGGTATATTAGGTTAGGTTAGGTATATTGATTTTGGTAAACAGAGAAACATTTCAAGCAATGTTATTAGTATCCGATGTGATTGGTCCCTTTTATATTTCGCTCCTATCAGATAGATTGACTTTAGTGATCTTGTGATTGTAGGTATCATGTAACTCTCAGATATGATGTTATTTATTCTTCACTAGAGCGAGCTTAGAGAAAGAAAGAAAGAGAGAGAGAAAGAGAGAGAGAGAGAGAGAAAGAGGAATTGAAACGAACCTAAGAAAGAGACGCGGAGATGATAAATCACATGACTGTTGGTATTGTCAGAAAAATTTGATGTGTCATGTTAGTGTATTGATGAATACGACTTATATTTTCATCCGAATGCAAGTTGAGAGTGCAAGATTAGTCACTCAAATCTATTATTAACTGAAGTTCATTGATCCATAATTGTGTTGAAACAAAGAGACGCAGTTGCATCTCATGTTTGAATATTGAAAATGAGTGAAAAATCCAAGTTCGTTCAGCCGGTTCAGCCCATCAAGTCAAGAAAGAGAAGTGGAGGAATCCAACAAATGAAAACAACAAATGAGAGAGAGAGGCAACCAGCAGTGATCAGCTGATTGTTGGCAGAATGGCACCTTACTTCGTTACACATCCCGGCGAATCAATATCTCTTTCATTTTCTTCTGTTCATTCCAATTCTCCTCATTTTAAGTCGATGGTGTGAAGGTGCCTCTAGTAGAGAATATATATCGTATCTTTGGTTGAAGTTCACAGATCATCTCATTTGATCAAGACATAAATATGGCCATGATATATGATAGATAATGCTTCAATAATACGGAAAAATATGATATATCTACACCAAGCCAGGCTCCAAAAAGGCCACCAACATGTTCGATCATTATGTCTTGGTCAACGGAGAAATCCAGAGAAAATGTTTTCTTCAACGTCAAATACCTCGAAAACTGTGAGAGATGATACCTATGATATAGAGGGTGAATGAGATTCCGAAAAAGAAATAAATGGAGGGGTTCAAAATATACGTTAATACTTATTTTCCTCTCATATACTCCCTATCTAAATTGTAGATAAACAATGCTTAGGTCTCTTTGAGGTGTTTCATATTTAGTATGACCCTCATTTTATACCGATTTGCGAAACATTCAATAGTTTCGAATCAGAAAGTGGCTACTGTGTTATTTCAGAGCACATCAGTTTACCTAAGAATATAAACATTTATTCAGTGGGTTGTCCTCACCAAATGAATTGTGAATCAAGTGAAATTGAAAGAGAATGATAGGAAAAACATAGAAAATACCTACATGATTATTGCATTGCATATTATGAGCGTACATTACCTATATGAATGATGGGAACATTAACCTAGTAGGTATACGTTTGAATATGGCTAATTCACATCTAATTATATTCCAGAAGTCAATCAATGTCGTCGAACAACACTTCACAAAACTCCACGAATGAAGATCCCTATCCAATCAAAATTGTCATGGTTGGTGAAATCGGTTGGCTAACTTTTCTGATATATGCGCAAAAGAAAACATATGTACACGCTTTGTATAAGCTATGCAGGCACAACTGTTCTCAATAGTGATATAGGTATAGGTAGTCGTGAGGCGAACTTCTTCAGCTCATCCACGAACACATCTTATTTCCATCACTTCAGTTGATACACGAAAATAATACTTCGCAATTTAATTCACAACAATAATCAGGTCGACATTTCAAATAAAACTCGAGATCATCGCTTGTCATCGTGTCGCAAACATCGAGAATTTGAACATCTCATTGTCAGTTCTACACAGTGAAAAATATGTGTTGCTCTTCATACCTGAATCATAGGATATTCCAGGGTAAATAACTTCTTGTTACCGATTGCGTGATAAGATTTCTTTATGTTTTGATGCTTGGACATTGTATCTTGTTAGTTACGATGCAGTTTCTCATCTACGTAGTTTCCCTTCAAAAAATCTCTATATTTCATTTGGTTTTCTCTGAAATACTGCAGGCGTTTTCTCTGATGCGATACTGATACATTATTTTCAATTTTGCATTCTTAGGTGAATCATCCTGTGTATCTTGGTGGCCAGGTTGTCGAGAGGTCTAGCGACGTTCCATGTGCACTTTTTGTTTATCCGATATTTTAATATTCATACAAGCATCATGATATTTCCAAACCATGCTGAAAATATTCGAACGTTTATATTGTTTCAACGGATGGAAAGAGTTATTAGAAATAAAATTTGTGTATTTGAAATGAGGAATAGGGCATTTTCGTGGAAAAAAATGTAAACATTTCATATTTGTCGGAAAGAGTTGTATTTTGTTTGTTGTATAATACATGGATAGTTTTAGATAACTGCTGAAGATAAGGTGTGAAGTGTGGAGTTATATGGGAAAATTCAGTAGTTACGTATCTTTCGTCCACTCACTATCTACTTGTCCTCATACACACAGACAAAGTGCAATACCAATATAACGTCTAAATACTGTCTGTGAGATTGTCGAGGAGGTGATACATTCATTTTTCAGCTTTTTGTGGGATTTTCTCTCCTCGTTTCTAAAAAATGAAATGGAATATATTGAAATAATTTTTTCAACTTCTACTTCATTGATTTTTTAGAAACGAGGAGTGAAAATCCCACAAAAAGCTGAAAAATTAATAACGTCTTAAATTTATCGAAAATTTCGAATACCTCTCCTTCGCCTCGATTCGTCTACGCTAATGAATGAAATTGTTAATGGCAGTCGAGTCGAGTGAAAAGTCGAAACAATGGATGACAGGCACTGAATTGTCCGATCTATTCGGGAAAGTTTCTCCACTAGATTTGGGTCGATTGTGCATGTACGCTACGCTCTTTTCGAATCCTATTTTACGCCACGTTTGATTCGTTATCAGAACGGCCCTGATACGGGTTCGCTTTGTTGCTATTCATTTGTTTCGGAGTACCTATTGATGCAGCTTCACCAACTTTGCGTTCAGACATCCATTTGTTCTCCTTGCAGGGTTCGATTCTCAATTTTGGAGTTCTCTATGATTGCTTGACACATTATTTCCTATATAACACGTGATTACGGTTCCTATTCGTTATGTCATTCGTTCCCAAAGACGTCAGTATCTTTTCATTCTGCAGAGCTAATATATACTGCTGAGACTTTCAAAGCATGGGGTGGTTTTCTAAAACTATAATCATCTTATTTGTGATTATAATTGTCATTTTATATAGCCTGAATAGGATAAGAGGAGATACTTTTCATTTTTCCATAATATGCAGGATTTTTCACCCTATAACTGAGGTCTTACTACACCAGAAAGTCGCTCTCAACGTCCAGGATATGATATAAAAATCTCAAAAATACTTCATAATACTATAAATGTTGTTTTCTGTACTTTTTATCGAATATTGGAATTTCGGTTTGGTTGGGCGATGTATAAAACACCAGTACATAAAATATTCTAGGAAACTTCGTTAGCATGATTGATATCTGATATAATTCCTAAAAGTAAATAATGGATAATTAATGGTCTAGTTCTATGTGATCTCCCCTATTGAAATTGTAGTAGAAGTTACATGTTTCAGACTTTTGTACTCTTTGTTAATGATATTTGATGATACTATAGCTGATGGGTGGTATGCGTCATACGACAATGAACTGTCATCACAAACCTCTACTTCAGTAATGCTCAGCTCAGCCCCCAAACATACGCTGAATCTCTCAGATTCAATTATCCCCTAATTCTCTCCACTGGCTAACACGATGTTCCTCGAACATTATACGTTTTCCTTTCTTGTTGTCAACAGATAAAAAAAATTTCGCGATTTTCGTAAATATTGGGTCTGAAATGGCACCAAAACAGTTCCTATTCATTTGAAATGCATCATGATATGCGGAAGATCCCACCACTATAGCATTTCGACATAATGATTATTATTACAAAAGGTAGATATTCCTAATTCATCATTATACCAGTCAATATTTGGCAAGTTATGATCAACATACAAGAACAAATTATTTTGTTGATCTAACAGACTATCTACGGTTGAACAATGGTCCTCAAATAAGTCCTGACAGGAACCAGTAGGTAAATGAACTACTCCAATTACTACCTTTTCCAAAAGCAGATATTTTCCTTGCTGATAGCTATAACGTCACTGGAATGTTGCTTCTTTACTGCCACAAGAACGCTGTCAACTAGTACGTCTTGACCGATCTTTTCGAAATACTTATGTTTCACTGAGACGAATAAAGTTCCTCATCCTTGATTTCTTCACACAGCCAGGTAATAACATTGATATATTTCATGGCTACGTTGACTTCTACTGTTGTGAGCTTAGTTCTGTGACCTCTGATATTCTGATATAACAGACGCCGTAAATCATTCTCACTTCAAGTGTGTAGAAATTAGTTTTTTGCTGAGAAGTGTTCATTTCAATATTTGGTATGCCATGTATGTTACACGAACGGTAAGACATAGATGAAAAAAGAATTGAATTGAAAACAATAAATCGATTACATATTTCAGAATAATATCTTCTCATCATATTAGGAATTGTTCGAACTGTCTAATCGAGAGTATGAATTGAAAAGAGGTACTATATCGGTATCGGAAACGGTAAAAAAAAACACGTAAGGACTCAAACCTACCTACTTTATCGAATACTTCCTCTTCTCCTATTTATTTTCATACTTTTTATAGTACCTGAGATTAAATCAATACTGCTGTGAAATGTTAGAATATGTTGAGGAATTAAGGGACTATAATAGGGTGGAGAATTATTGTAATGAATTACAAGTATCAACTTCGAAATGCCTGAACCTTGGAATGAATATCATACATCAAAATATACGTAGTCTCAGGAAAAAAATCGATGAATTTGTCGTGTACCTGGGATCTCTTGATATCCAGTGCGATGTAACTATATCAACAGAAACTTGGAACGTTCCAAACATAGGAAATTACAAATTGCCAAATTATACCACACATTATAACAATTCTAATTTGAATCAAAACGACGGTACATGTGTCTCTATCAATGATAACTAGTTACAAATAATAAGTTCAATAATGAGTTCACAACTAGTTACGAAAATCTCAGATATAAGCGTCACACAAATAAGGATGATAACCAACGAATCAAACCTCGATATTTTTGCAATCTACAGACCACCAGACTGAGGAAACTGGTATACACATTCTATGAACTAAGAAAATATCTTTCAATACACATTCTCGTAATAGCATTTCTATTTTCTCTGTTTCCTGATATGGAACTGTCAATTCAGAATGGGCATTTTCGTGTATAATGATATAGGTAGTTCACTTGATTTCAAAAACCTACTTGCAACTCAAATCTACAAATCAGGCACACTACAACTTCTCCAGACGTTAGGTGCAATGTATTTATATTAAATTACAGTATTTACTTCGAAACGTAACATCATTTCAATAAAATTATCAATCTATCTATCTAAAAATCTAACAGAACATCTAATTTGTATTTTTATTTGCCATAATTCTGTAAGTTGAACCAAAACAAACATGGAGGTGCAATTTGAAATACAAAAGTTAGGGGTGGTTTCTCATGGGTTGTTTGCCAGAGGGTAGATTTTGCTATGCTGCATGGCTGAGATAATGGTCTCCTACGACAAGTATTTCATGTCAATTTTCTCTTTCTGGGACACCCGGTATACATCAACTCTTATGCAACGAGAATCTAAAGTATGCTCTATTTGTGAATGATATAGCTTCTCTAACACCACACAATACAAATATGCTGACTATTTTTATAAGTCGATCGTATTTCAGAACTCGAGTGAATGATGTCACGTTCATTCTTTATTGGACTAATTATCCAATTTCCTTCAATCATGGTTCACCCACGGAATTCATATATCTATCTCTGGCTGGTCGCGCCAGACCAGGTTAGAACAATATATAAATTGATTCAATATCGTTCCATTAGTCTAAATGGAAAGTGAAGGTTATTGGAATGAATCATCAGTGTGATTTTGACAAGTTATGGAACATTCAATATGGCATGACCTGGATGTTATATACATTGCAGTCGACTCACTTTTCTCGAGTAACTTCCAGGTTAGATTCTTGAGAAAGATATCATCATTTCCTTCATACGTCCAAAGGATGTTGAGACGAATATAGATATATTTGTGCGAAGTCGCTAATTTTTCTCTATGTTGAAATATTTAACCTGAATTGAAACTTATTCATGAACTACCCAAATCTATGTATGTTATCGGGAATGTATGCAATTTCTATAGGAAATGCAAATAACAACGAGCTAGGAAATGTGTAGAACGATATTGTCAAAGGTCTTGTAATGCATACATTTACTACGATGGTATGTATTTCCTAAGCATTTCATGCAATTCCTAATTGGTACTAAAAAAAGGAAAACAATCAACATTATACCGTAGGATTGAATGAAGATGAAAAATGAAAAAGATAAGCTGAGAATCACATATTGTCATGAAACAGAATGAGCAGGTCACACTAAAGGATGTAAAAAATCTTTCAACGTTGTTTCTATATGAAAATTTGAGTGAAAAAAAAATTAACAAACCAACCAACTATCATGGGGTTGGAGTTGAATTCTTGTCGATTTTGATGAACAATTCGACACATTTCCGATTGCTGTTTGAGAAAGATAAAATTCCTAGGAGATGTATATGATCAAAATCATTTCACAAATTTGCTGCCGATTTCAAGAATTGAACACATTTCCTAGGAATTCTATGAAATGATGACTATACATACATTTTCGGTTCCTAACCTATGCAACGATTTCTCCAAGTTTGAATTTTCATCGCTGGAAATGACATATTCATGAAGATCAAGCAAGCGAAAGTCGACCCCCAAAGATCAAATGGTCTTCTATTCCTTTTCTGTGGTGACACCGTCACCATATTGGAGTGACAGTAAAATCCCAATAGAATGTCAAGAAATTGCAACAGGCGCTAAGGCTCGTACTAGTTTCTTGTACTGCATTCGGAATTAATTTAAATATAAATTACAAATAAACTGATTAACTTCGAAACGTGCACATACTAACTAATTCGATCCGATTTGAAGATGGTTTTCACACATTCGATGAGTATCTCGTATCATTTTCACGTCATTTAGGCACCTTATTGTTCCGTGTGGAAGGTGGAACGTTTTACCCGAAAAACAATGATATAACTGTATATTTTTCATTTCCATATGTATTATTATCATTATTTCTAGGTTGATTTTCTTATTGATGTATGTATAAACATTATTGTGTTGTAACATGTATGAATCTGTCACTACATGGATTTATTAGGATCTGTCCCAAAATGTCACTGCGCTTGAAATTAAACCTTTAGATACCTAAAAGAGAAATTCTCTATTGGTCAGTGACACCTTGTTTTCGAAAAAATTTTGGAAATACAAATATATTTAATAATAATAAAACCTCTACTTATCTTGGTGGACGTTTCGGGAACGAATCTGCTCCCGTTCTCAACACAATTGAAATATCTTTCTCTTCGTCAAATTTTTTCAATGTTTTCGATTTTGACACTGAAAAGTGACAATTTGGCAGACGGAGGAATTCTGGTTACAAGATGTTCTCATTAATTGATATCGAATTTTCCATTTTCATATTCAAGTTTCAGAAGTGGATGCCAAGTTCTATCTATATCAACTGAACAAGAAGCAATATTATTGTCTCCGTTCAGGAGAATGCAAGCGGACTCTTTGATTTTCCGTTTTTGGTTGTTGTCTTCTTTTCCTATGATCTTAATATTACTCCAATCGGTCATATGTTGTCCATTTTCAGTAAGGATATGTTCAGCTAATTTTGATTTGTCAGTATATCTTCTCTTTATATTGTTCTTATGCTCTTTCATCCTTACTGATAGAGGCCTGCTGGTTTCACCGGTATAATATTTTCCACAAACACATGGTATACTGTATATACAATTTTTTGATGACTGTTCTTCATTTTTCGGTTTTGTATGAGTCAAAATCGATCTCATTGTATTTTCTGTCTTGAACACTGTTTTCACTCGAAACTTGTCACCAACACGTTTAATTTTTTCAGATATTCCGGGAATGTATGGGATTACATTTGTTATCAGTGTTGGTTGTCTTTGTGTTTGTTGTATATTCTGTCTGTTCTCAATTTGGTGTATTGTTTTATCAATGAAATGTTTCAGATAAGTGTTGAGTTGTAGAACATCTTTTATATGGTTCATTTCGGCATTGAAAATTTGGTGGTTCGATGATATGGATGTGGCTCTATCATGAAGTGATTTGATTATTCCTTTCTTTATACTTGTATGATGATTCGATTGAAAATTGAGGTATCTGTCGGTGTGTGTATTTTTACGATATACACTTGTTATCAAAATGTTATCTGATTTTTTAATGAGGACATCTAAAAGTGGTAATTGGTTTCCAGTTGTACTATTTCATGCAAATATTGATCGAATCTTATACTCGCTACTATTCCGCTGAGAATTTTGTCGAAAATTTCACACATATCATTTTCGACCAATTGAAAACTCGTATTTTGTATACTGTCTACTGCGAAATTTTGAGACAGATCATATATATGTCCTCACTACAAAAATATTGAGATAATTATTATAATTTCTGTTCTCATATTTACAGAAACAAGGATAGAAAATCTCATTGAAACTAGAAAATTGTATTTTGTAACTTCACCAGAGCAGCTGAACAAATTTCAGGAAATTTTTCTTCCTCTATGGAGGAGAAACATGAAATGACACCGTAAATTTGTTTGACGTTTGAAGGTTAACGTCAATACCATCAAAAATCATCATCAACTCACTTTTTTTTTATGGTAGTATTTCGGTGTGATATTTTCTTACCGAGTTCCACTTCAGCTTTCATTAGAAACCGATATTTTTTCTTGAAAATTCAGAAAATTGAAGCTCTCGTGGTATTATAAGTTGAAATCCCGAATATTTATTTCGTGAAGGCTACTTCCGTGATCATGTTGAATTATCCTAATCTTCGAAGAGAATCATTCCCGATGAGTATGAAGTTTTCAGCAAGAAGAACGAGAGAGAAATGAGCATTCCGTGTGAGAATTAATCTCACATCGAAATCAAATCTGGAGATGTCTGAAATATTTGCTCAAAACTAGACATTTCAGGGGAGACGGTAATATCTAACGATAATTCTATAAACTTACTCCTTGTTCCATCATGTGAGTTGATGGAATTGAAGACATGATTGTTTCATCAAGAACAGTTGAGATGGAGCTGTTTCGTATTATATTCGCAGAAAGAAGGAAACAGTTTTTTTTATCCGTTTCGTATTTTTTTCATAGATATTCGTTTCGTATTATATTCGTGAAGACAACCGTTTATTTCAAGAATTCGTAAAATTCTTGATATTTCTTTGAATTCTCTCTTTGCTTCACACAATCGGTTAATCCAAAAAATCCACTTGCTGTAGAAGCCTTTAGCTGACATTGCATTATTATTTCTGACCGTTTCAAACAAATGGAGAATTTGACATGACTGCCCTTCCAACGCTCTAGTGATTCAGCTTTGTGGAGATCACGACTATTGTTTTTATCGTCTTTCAACTCCCTTTAGCAACTATCCACCCCTTAATTAATTAATGTACTTCCAAACCTGTCGCTCCGGCAGGTAAGAAATTCGAGACGATAGTCTATTATAGTTCGCTTTCGGAACTAGGTATCTTAATTAAGTTATGAAGTTAGGTTACCCCGAATTCCACACACTTCCTGCCTGAATATTCGTAACCAGGGGATACCGGACACGAAAAAATGGGTGAGGTAGTGGTGAACCACAATGACGTCGATACTAACATAAACTCAGAGAAAAGTTATCACATGTCGAGGAAATTTGTTTGGGCAAATATAGCCACCGCGTTTTTCTATTCCGCATGTACAGGGTCCTTCATACGAAAGCGCTGAACGGACATGATGATATTTCTTCTATAATTGCCAGTTTGAACTGGCAATCGGCGCTGATTTTCAGTTCAAACTGGCAATTAGGCTGATTGCCAGTTCAAACTGGCAATTATGAAAAAATAAGTCATCATGTCCGTTCAGCGCTTTCGTACTTTCACGTTAAGCTGAATCGATATCATATGAAAATGTACTAGGACTATTTTTTTAAAAAAAATTGTAGACGGTGGGTTTTCAGAGGGCTCGTTAATGAATCGAATTGATTGATAATCGATATTGGAATATATTCAGTTTCCTGGATCGGTTATTTTTTTTTTTTATCTGTGGACAACACGAAAGGGAAACCTATGATGTTCGAGGAACATCGTGTTAGCCAGCGGAGGAATTTTGGGAAAGAAGGAAGGTGTTGGAATTTTTCTTGAATGTTTGGAGGTTGTAAGCATCAGGAAAGACTTCACTAGGCAAAGAATTCCACAACTTTGCCGTTCTATTGATGAATGATGCTTGGTATAGCGATGTTCGACAGGTCTCGAGCCTGACAGTGTAGGGGTGACCAGCTTGAGCTCGTCTGGTTTGTCTACTAGGAATCGAGCGTGGTGGCATAATAGATGATATTTCCGTTGAGCACCGACCGTGAAAGTACCTATAAAAAAGGCAAAGATCGCCGACCTTTCTACGATGATCTAGAGAGGTCAATGATTTGGTGAGTGTTGTGTCATCGACTAGGCAAATAGCTCTCTTCTGAATTGAATCTAAGAGCTTGAGCGTATGTTTGGGGGCTGAGCTCCAAACATGTGAACAGTACTCCAGGACAGGTCGAATTTGTGCTTTGTAGATCATAAGCAGTTGCTGGGATGTGAAGTATCTCTTCGCACGGAAAAGAAAACCGAGTTTTTGTGAAGCAGTTTTCGCAATGGACCTCACATGATCGTCCCATGAGAGAGCACTGTTGGTGGTGACACCCAGCATGGATATTGACGACCTCATAGGAACAGTGGTACCCGACATCATCAAATTGGGCATTGTGTGATCAGCCTTCTTGGTGAACATACAAGCTTGAGTTTTAGTTGCATTGAACTGTACTAGATTCTCAGATCCCCATTTCAGAATTCTTGTCAGATCCTCATTTAAAGCATCAACCTGTCTTCGCCTTGCACCTCTGGCCTCATTGGATGATATAGGGGCTCTAGAGGAAAAGGCGGAATGAAGTGTACTATCATCCGCAAAGCTATGAACTGGGCTGGAGGTCACATTCAACAAATCATTGATGTGGAGCAAAAACAAAGTTGGTGCCAAGACAGAGCCTTGTGGAACACCAGCATTGATCGTCATTGTATCAGACGAGACCCCGTCTACCACCACGTAGAGTGATCTATCTGCAAGAAAACTCGATAGTAAAAGACACAGTTGGGGCGGCAAACCATATGACGGAAGTTTCGCTAGGAGGCCTTGGTGCCAAACTCGGTCAAATGCTTTGGAGATATCCAAGGCTACAGCCAGAGACTCCCCATGTTTCTCTATTGACACCTGCCACTTATGTGTCACATAGGCAAGCAGAACAGAATACCGAAAGAGTCCCAACTTCACCCTTAATATTATTGCATTGTTGGAATCTACGATGATTTTGAATATATCTTCATCCGAAATACCATGTGTCTGGAGGGCTAAATTTCATTATCATTCCAAGAAAAATTCTTGGAATTCACCTCATTCATCTCGAAAATACAGTAACAGCGGATTCTACTATGAGAAATTTTGGAACTTCCATGTTTTTGTCCTTATACCTACAATGAACGAACCGTTTTTGTTGAAACTTGGGAAAACGAATTTTGTTTTTCAGCGATTTCCAGATAATCAAATTATCAATTTTCACATTTATGGAATTGTCCGAGTGAGCTTCGGTCTATCAATGGGAATTGAGTTGAGCTTCGGTCTGTCTGAATATTGCGAACGGAAGGTTTCACAGGCTATTACATTCCATATTTTTCATTAGCCATTATCAAATTCGAATGATTATTATTGATTATTTGAATTTGTCTCCATAATAATCTGAATTGAGGTAATATTCTCTAATGAATCCTACTCGGGACATTATGAAGAGTTCTGCCACGCTCACACATCGAAATTCTTCTTGTTTAAAAATTACGTTGTATAGCATGGAAACTTCCTGAATTACAGGGTGCGGCAATAGTGCGCCAGTGCTCGGGACCTATAATAGCTAGAGACATGTTTCAAAAACGAATGTCAACTAGACATATACATATATAGGGCGTATCTAAAAAGTCTAGAGAGTCGAGGGCGTTTTCTTCAAATGGAATGCCTTGTATTTAAGCATATTGTTTCAACGTTCCAGGGACCTCAATCCACTCCCCCAATATTTTCTCTCTTTCTCAATCATCACAACAATTTTTCATTTGTGAAAATAATACCATTTGCAAATGATCATAATCATCAAAATTAGAAAAATATATTGCTACAGATGTTTGCTGGATATATGGACGATATTTCTGATCGATTCGTAAGCTTCATATTTGCACAGGGTAGTCAAGAATGATTTTTCAATTCGAAATATTCCGGATTGATTCTTCTCGAGTTTTTCAAATAATATTTTTTATAAATTATTTTTCTATATTCATTTATTTATTCATTAATTCTATTTTATTTATGTTATGTCAACAATCCAATCACAGAATGACACAATTTCGAAAAATAGAACAAGAGGTATAACAGGAATGCAAATACAATGTGTGATGCTAGATTATATGCTTATAATATGTGATGAGTTATAACATCCTGAAGAGAAATAGAGAAAAAAAAAGGAAAACATTGACAGTGTGAAAAATTTATGTTAACATTAATTGATAAGCCTTTGTTCTCACTTGAGCAAGAGAGAGGTGAAATGAATCAAGATCAGTAAAAGACGAGTTGTTATTGCTGAATATAATGCAGTGGTGCAGAGGAACACGCATTCATGTTAGATTTTTTAATGTAGAATAGGAAATTGTGCCGTGTACCATGAGAACGTGTTAAAGAAGAGAGGGAATATAGACAATCCCTGGAGTCGATTTTGTTAATAATGAGTTTGTAAAGAAAGATAATGAAATGGGAGATATTGGAATGAGAACATTTCCTCCAAGAATGTCTTCATAGCTGGTAGTTCGAACTATTTTCGAGTACCTAATTGAACTGTCAAAAATTTCACTGAGTACATCACGAGTGAAAATTCACAAGGATATATGGATTGCTCTCACAGAATTCATGGAACCACATTTTATTATTTCCTGGGAGATTCATCAGTAATTGAAGCAGTTAGTATTCCACACATGCATCGACAATCTATGCCGTTCATTAAATAGAGAAATGATGATTTCCCGTCACATTTTGATGAAAAATATGGCTATTGAGTTGGCTCATCAGTGAACAAATCTTCACTGGAGAAAGTTCCATTTTTTTGAATTTCACTGCTCACATACATTCACAAAAATATTTCTAATAACACATCGGAATGTATGTGTATCAGTGAAAATGAGCAATAACTCGAAAATGGTTAGGAATTACAATAGGGGCATCCGTATAGAAAGTATTCTCATCCCAATTTTACATAACATGGTAGAAATATATACAGGGTGTTCCATTCGAAAAAATCGAGGAAAATCAATTCGAAACATTCCAAATTGAAAAATCTTGTCTGAACAACCTGTACCAATACGGAGCGTCGGGATGGATCAGAAATATCACCCATTCATCCAGCGAACAGCTCTAGCAAATCCTACTGATACTGATAATTATGACGTCAGTGAATTTCCAAGTATGCATCTGCGAATAGCATTATTTGAATAAATAATCATTTTATCATTATTTGAGTGAATGAATTGTAACGTTCTGATGATTGAGAGATAGTCGATGATATTGGAGGGGATGGAGTTCACTGAAACGTCGAAGAATATTTTAATATACAAGGCATTCTATTGAATAACTTGCCCTCAACACTATATTTCATGATGCGCCCTGCATGCCGCAATAATTTCTCACGATAGATCTGTTGTTCAGTTCACTTGCGTTTTTTAATCATGTCTCTAGCTATCATAGGACTCGAGCAATCAGACTTTGTTACCCTATCACCCAACCCTGTATCGTGTGAGTCAGTTATATTTATTTCTGTTCACCTTAACATATGCCAATACACTTTCATATGAAAAGACAATGTTATGTCACTATGTTGAAATGATGAAATTGTCTGAATATTTGATTTTCTTAATGACATTTTCACAGAGAAAAATCATATCAATTATTGTGACCTTTTACATGATCGACGCCATAATACTTTCCTTTCGTATGAATTCTTTCTCCTCATTATACACTGAAAAAATATCCAAAGGACATGACTTGTCAATTGGATCCCTCGTGATGCCTGTTGATTTTGAATTCGATTTCTTTCTCGTGCATGAAAAGAAATTCAGGATGAATCATTCGTTGCTATAATACTCTCACATCCTATATGAAAGATACCTAATAATGTCTGATATCATTGAATAATTCATTTTCATATCTTCGAATGTATATTGCAGAATGACATTTCCTAAATGGAGCTTGTTATTCAGAAAAAAAATAGAGTACTCGGAGCAGCTATCACGTTTTGCCTCAAATGACATTTTGCAAAATGGGAGTTGCTATTGAAAAAAAATGTATTGTAAGAATATGCACGTTGACATATTGACATGCCTAAGCGATTTCTCCTTTTCCCTATAAAAATTGTAGCAAATCAATTCATACCTATCACGTGCCCACAGTATGAAACTTTACATACGGTTCCGGGGAAAAAGTCTGAACAAATGTACAAAGTGGCAATCTGCTTTTCCCATGATGAAGCTCTCTATCTCCGCCCCTCATTCAAATTCGGTTCCTGTCCGATGTGCAGCTCGCTTCCGATTATTTCGACAATAATGAAATTATTGTTCCATTGTGCCTCCAGCCAGCGGAGGTTACGTCACCGGAAACAAATCAGTTTTGATCCGAATGACCAATAAAAATAGCATGTCTCTTTTGTCTGACGAATTCAAGGATGAAAAATCGAACGAAATTCAATTGGCAGGTGCCGATTCTGTAGGCCGTACGCGCAAATCAACTCAAAACTCATTTTTGGTTGAAGCTGAAGTACAATAACCGATTAGGTGACAATTATTGTTAATATCATTGTCAACGCATTTTCATGATCGTGTCACAAATGGGGATTCGAAATTCTGTTATGAGTTCTCGAATAATCATATTCCAACTAAAAACATATTCTAACGTAGTTTGGATAAACCTCCGAACAACATTCGATGGTCGAAGGGATAAACTGAAATCCTCAATTCTCAATGCCGAAGTCACTTGATAGATAGATTGATATTCTGAATATATCAATACCGTACCATCTTCATCTATGTAGAATAAAATTATCTATGATAATATCACCAGAGAATGAGAATAAATATAGATATTCTGGAGGATTATTCGGTGATTTTCCATCGAATCAATAGATTATTTTCTCATCCAACTTTCCATAAACACTTCTCATTCAGAGACACTTCTCATTGCAAAACATATGGAAAAAATATTGTGTTCCGAATTATTGTTGCAGGAAAAATGTGAGTAAATGTGAAAAATGTGAGAGTGGAAATAGAAGTCACAAAATGAAACACTAACCATTCTCTTGTTACCGGGTATACTTGTATATTTCAGATTTCGATTATGTCAGAAAATTGCAAAATGTCATTTCCTTCATTCGAAAGTGAATTTCGAATTATTGGTCTCCCAAGTTCAAATCCTTCTTATGAATGTTGAATATTCAAAATATCCAATATTTTTCTGCCATAGAAAGTGAATTAATAGTGTTATATTTCGTTTGCTTGATTTTCAACATTTAGATTAGCGAGTTGTGCAAATGAATGAGCACCATCCTCTGAGTACAACATTCTAGAACTGATGAATGGGTACCGTAGTGCGTGTTGAAACACTTTCCTAGCCACCATGTATCGCCACGCCAAATATTGACCATCCCTATGCCACGCACCATTCCAATAATTCACCACGACCACAGCACTCCAGCGCGCGCCTTTGATTTGTGCCCATTTGATAAGACGCCCATTTTACCGAAGCAAGCTCAGTGTTTTGTCGAACTTCAATTTCAGTTGAATTTAATGATTGCAGTGTCATTTTCGCGTCTAGAAGTTGAGAATTCCAATTGATATGTATCATTTATCAATGGCCAAAAACGATCCTCCAATAATCGATTCTAATATGTCCTACGTTGGCTGATCAGTGGACTGAACTCTGAAATTTCACCATTCTATTATTTCAGAAAAAAAATCAATAATTGATCATAACAAGTGAACAAATGCAACATTGACATCAATAATGAATACACTTCTTTACTGTTTGACAACGATCACTTTCAAACAATGATAACACATAAAATATTGCTTAGAGTTCCTCACACTTCTTCATTTCTTCATACTTCTCATTCGCATGTACTCCTTCACATGATCACTTCCGATAATAACAGGGGCCGACATTTTACAATCGATATTCTAATATTTCGATACAGAATGTAACACTGAAGCATCAAACATCAGAAACACATTACAGGACTTGTGGCCTTGCCTACTCGGTGAAGATATCCTATCCGGACTTATCACTTGCATTAATATTGGCAATATTGATTCTCAAAAAAAACTCTTTCTCAAAGTTCCATCATCAACATGCAATCGAGAGGAGCATAATTCAGCGCTAACTAAGTCCTTCCAGAACTTCAAATTACATAGTGAGAAAATACCGAAGTGAATCAGAGTTCCATAGCGCTAACTCCACAAAGTTTATCTTTGCCTTGGGAGAAGGAGAGAGCGCGGAAATTCGGATCGTAAGAAGACAAATGCACCGCTAAATTGGAATTATTGTTGTTGTGTACACCCTTTTGTTTACGCACATGTAATATATGCATCATTATCTGTGACGTCAGGTGTACGAAGCTTATCCTGTGCGGTGTGTGGTCCACGAAATCACTACGTACACAGATTCAAATGATCCCTGGATTCCCGCCGTGTAGAGAGTTGTTTGCTTATTTTCTTTGGCTGGCAGTTAATTAACTTGGTTTCAGATGAGAAAACAGTATCAGGGATTTCGAAGCAGAGGCGGTGTCGAACGGACGTTCTAACCCGCTAGGCTCGAACATTGTACAACAGCCAGGCTGTTTTCAAAGTACTCAGATACAACAAGATAAACTCTGAGCTTGTATGGGACTGCATCGAATCTTTGGGGTGCCTTTTGGTACAAACAATTGAGTGACTCTGTTGCGAGTGCCCGGACACCAAGAAATGCAGGGCAACGAAAAATCTGACATCCGTGAAAAAAAGTACCGGAATCTACGTTCATAGGTTCATAACCATTCTTTGGAGTACCAACAAGTGCTGTCAAAACATCAATTTGAACCGGGTTGAGAGGAAAAAACCCACACACTGGTCTGATCTATTGGAGATAATAAATTCAAAATCGTTTCAACCTGAAGCTTCAAAAAATGTAACTGAGCAGATTGTTAAGATGGATACGAGATTGAAGTTATCATTTTGGTTTACACGATCTGGTTTGAAGCAGGTATAAGATAATAGGGACTACATCCCACCGCAGAGGGTTTTATTGCATTATTATATAGGAATTCTGAGCTTTTGCAGGTTGACGTTTATAGACGTTATATATAATATAGCAACCAGCAGCATTTTCTTCGAACAAAATTACAGTCCACTTAAAGCAAACACAGATCTTTCTGCGTGAAAGACAGAAACAGCTGAATACATACTTGTTCGCATGCTTATAGTGATTAATGAGGTTCAATTTATTTGGTGTCACCAACCTAGAATCTACCTAGATAAAACCATCGAAGAAGCTCATACAATCATGAAGAACTGGAGTGTGCGGTGAACTTCAAATCTCTAGGGGTCGACTGTGGAGGGACGCACCTTCGCCCCACTCCCATGAAACCTAGTCTAATCTAAATGCCGTCTGACACGCGAAGTGCCAATTGAGGTGTAAGCGACCCACCAAACCAGGAGATAATTTTTATTGGAAGCCAGAGAGAGTCGACCTGAACCACCAGATCTCAAGATTCTTGTGGCCGTGGTGTCTCATAATGCTGCACTGCTTCTGTACGAATTGCACTCTGTTCCCAACTGTTTCTGATGAATGTTTCTAGTGAAAGGAAAATAAATGTATTCATGTTCATAATATTCATTGAAACCAGAACGAAATCTGCAATGAATACATGAATGAAAGATAAAACTCAATTATTTTGCACTATCTGAATATCTGGTTTTCGTCGTGTTCTTGACCAATTTCTTAGGATGTCAAACGATATTATTCTGTTAGCGACCAGAACCAATCTAATTTTTTTCTGTCTCGAACGAGATATGACTATTGTTGTGTTGAATTCCTTTGTGGTAACATCCTCATACGGTCATGGATTTCGTGAGAAGAGCTGGATTATGATGTGAACTATAGCCTCATAGTATAGCGTAGTGGGAGGAGGAGAAAAACATATCATAACTTATATTGGACCTAACTTAATAATGCCAAGGTCATATCTGGGGCAGAACATTGTCTATCCTAAATACTATACAGATTTTATATATAAAATAGACCGCATCAGGAGAGCATTGATCGGGATTTCAAAAATATATGGAAAGAAATGAGAATGAAGTGTCCTTCACTATTTATAACTTTTCATTCGATATCTTCAACTATGTCTGAACATTTTGGAGAGAATAATGGTGCTAGAGAGGATAACCATGGTTTCATTGCAACTACTGAACAGTAATATACACTAATGTTTGTCTGTGCATATTTCTTCTGTTATTGATATCAAATCATCTATGTTAAGTCTCATGCTTGAGGAAATGATTATTCCATTGTATATTGGAATGTATCCTACAGATCAAGATTTCATTACTTATTGGAACAGTCTTGGGTGTCTCAGTAGGAGCAAGAACTCCACAACATAACTTAATGAACCTACGTATATGAGAGATTTCAGGAAATTGTCACCTCATGGCAGTTGAAAGTTGGTGGAAGGTGTGAGGTAATTAGAAATATGAACTATTTTCCAAATATTGGAAATGGACTCGTGTCTGAATTGAGAATATCTTTTCTTACGGAGGAAACGGTGAAGGACCTGAAATTTGTAGGAAAATCCATCGGAGAATCAGTGAACAAGAACAAAATCACAATCAGAATCAACCCTGCCATTTGATTGGAATGATACTTCTGAAGACAAACACAAAATTCACCAAGCTGTTATTATATGGAAATTCGAATTGTTGAGCTTTTCGCAATATCTTGTGAGACAGGTCAGTAAGCTCGTTATTGTTCTTGAATAAGTGATATCTGTTAACTCCAATCGATGAAACTCACCTATAAATAGCAAAGGAAAACTCAGCTCGGAATACCGAGTAAATATATATTTCATGATACGCTCGAGGATTCTTAATTCCTATTTTCCATTTTTAATGAAAGAATTGCTAATGAGTTAGAAAATTTCTTGAAGCTGAGAACTCATTATAGTGAGGACTGATATACAAGGTGCCCACCGTGTGATGATTGTATTATAAGAAAAGTGAGGAGATGGAGAACAGGTTGAAGGAAAAGTTTCAGATGACTATTTTATCAGTGACTGAATTACGAAAGCATACTAGTGCCAACATCAATAAAATTTCAAGAATTACGATAATAGGGGTAATTATGAAGATACTGTTACTTTCGTATAGATGCCACAATGAGTTCCTGACGAAGGAAATATTATTCATGCAATGAGAATCACTCTATATGATCGTTGATCACTGAATTGAAGGTACAGTCACGCATATGAGCCACTATACCTAGCGAATTCCAGCCACAATGGATGCGGTTGTAACAACGCAACGTCGTAGCATTAAACTGTCATATTATATCTGCTAATCCCGCATATATGTTCCTGTTTCTGCCAGGCTGATATGAAAGGCTAATCAGACAGGAAAATCGGTTTTCGTCGAGGTTCAACAGTCTGATGCAGGAATGGTGATGTGATCGAGAATTATCCCGGTTATGTCAACTCCTCTACGTTGATACAAAGGGTACAAGTGTAACTGTATCAATGTTCTGATATAACATATCGAATAAATATATGTATGAGGCGGTTGGAAATAGCACTACCGAAGGTAGATTCTATCATCAATTAGGGAGAACTCCTCGAAATAGTGAATAGAGAGGTATCATTTTCGAAACTCCATAAGGAAAATTGGGGAGGAAATCGAGAAAAATATTATTATAGCAGTTTTATATAACTGCGAATTTCTTGAAGTACGATGAGCAAATCAAGTAGTGCTCTAAGAGAATGTTTGAAGGACGTAGAGAAATGAGTACCTATTCTTCTTTTCTTTTCGAAAGTGATGAAAATATCGTCTTATTTGTTACCCTACTACTACGAAGGTTTCTTTTGCAAGAAATCTACCCATGTTTTTGTTTCAATATCATCTGATGTTATACCCTGTATGTATGCCACGAGATTTCAACATACATCCTCGAACTCATTTCATTCAATGGGCCCCGCATGCAGCTGGATCTCACAGAGAATAAAGAGACTTATTCAACTGATGGGAAATGAGAATGAGTGAGATGAAACAAGATATAATGAGAAGAAATGAAGAATTCACTTCGATCTCAAATCAAGTGAAAAAAAACCACGAGCGCGAAAATATACACTGTATTGAAAAACCCTTCGAGTGACTGCATATTCATTAGTGAATTTTCGGAGTGTAATCGATTGAAGTCTTATTGAAAATTGTTCGTATCCACAAATTTTCCTTCTCCTGACAATATTTGGAAGGAATTTTGCTTAGACTAGGATCCAAACAAACTGAGCGAGACTTCCTTGGTGACTTCTGATCTATATGTTGTATGAATGTGCAAAAAACATAAAAAAATAACTCACTCTTCAGTGATCCTGTCAAATAGTGGGCTGAATGAGAGAATACGCGATAAACTGGTTCATATTATTGAAATTACACTGACGAGCCATCACAGACCCCTTTCGCGAGTTTCGGGCTCAAGGCATTTCATTTATTCTCATGTTTCAAAGTGGTGTCAGAACCTCATAAGTATGATTATCAAATTGAGATACAAGGTATCCTTAAAGTGGTGCAAGGTGGACCAGGAACCTAAAATGATTGATGGATTCTGGTGAGTGATCGTCAATAGAGTTGGATTAGGTAGGTATACGTGTATCTAATGAAATCAAAGGCACAATATATACATTGAATCAGGGGATGAGTATTTTAATCTTAGTAAAAAACTGTCCCTATCTATTGCCGTTTTCCGAATGAAAATTACTTCCAATTTTCTTCTTGGGAAAACATGACTTCTATAAATGCTGATATCTCTGAGATATACTATGATACTTCAGCCTGATCTTCCTAACTTCAATATAGGATGGTGAAGGAACGGTTGTTTCGTTCGTTTGAAGAAGTGACTGGAAGTTGATTATTTCAAAACATGTATATTATTGAAAATTCAGAAAGCTGATCAGTGAACGGGTGACCCACCACTTCACTGATGATATACTACACTTCTAGTTCCCCCTTGCTCTTCAAAATCCGTGCCAAATGGCGTTTTTGAAACAAAGATTTCTCGAATTTTCACACTGTATGTTTCATAATTTCGAAAAAATCTTATTTATAGTACTTGCTGTATACGAAATACCATATTTCTATGTAAGCATATATCACATAGAGTTCCTTATTCTAGATTAGGGAATGAGAATCATTCAATTTTGACAACTATTTTCAATCATCTTTCATAACGCCTATAGGTACGACAGGTGCAGAAACGAAATTATATAAATGAGGCAAAATGAAATGAAAAGAATTCTTTGACCCATCAATTAATGAAGTGAATGCTTCTTTCTTGATTTCGCGAAATAAAAAACATCTGTCTGGCAAAAAAACTCCTTCACACGGAAAATTAAAAGAGGAAGACGATGATATCTAATATAACTGGATCATGTTTTTGTCGAATTTTCTGTCGCGGCTGATTCCTCAATTATAGGGATTCAGTCGAGTATTCGGCAGATCGCAGGATTCGGTTTTGAATTTTAATTTGATGTGCACCAGATTTCCTTCCTTTCGAAACTTTTCACACTCTGACGAATTTCAATTCATTTAATCACCAGGAAAATACCGGGGGCATTTCGATGAGAAATGGAACTTAATTTTTACAGCAATTTTTCCTAATCAATGAGCTTATGGATCTGCATTTCGCACGATGATTATATCAGCATATAATATAAACATTTCTTCATTCTCAATCATCTTCATCATCTTCATTTTCAATGTGAGGAGAAATACGAATTGAGAGTTCTTCATGTTGTATACCCACGCTTTCAGAAGTTTCACATGATTTTGCACCTAGTATCAGCACACATGGGCCAGGAAAGTGAAACTTCCCTTCGAAACTCTTTACAGTTTCACGAAATTAAATTCCTTCAATCCCTAGGAAAATATCAGGGGGATTTCGATGTGTTTCATCTACTCTCCAGAACCAAGGATGGATCTGCATGCTTCATGATCATTATTCAGGGTATCTCTGAAAGGTCTTCACAAAAACCTGTAACATATTGTTCAGGCCAAAACAGCTCGATACAAGCAAAGTTACCTCAGTACAAAGTCGCTTAGTTTGGGCGCCAGACGGCTCTTGAGTTGAAAATTTTGAATCGTTTTCGCTTTATAACTTCCGAACAGCCTTGAGCAATTTAACTTGATTGTTTCAGTGATTGAACGTCTAAAACTTCTACGCTCATGAGAGAAAATCAGTTTGAGTACGAAATATGGATCGGGCAACTCATTTACAAGAAATAAGTTACTTTGAAAAACTTCGATTACTCGAATTTTAGTGATTCAGAGCCTATTCAAATATCAAATCATATAACAGATATTTCATAAAGAAATTTCGGAATGTTCATGCATTCAACCATTTTCACGTATTTGAAGATTTATACCACGCAAGTTGTAATATACTTCTTGCATCACTTCTTAGAATACTGTAGAAGAACTATGGCAACGTATACAATAAGCAGGGGAAACAGTACATTTCAACTTTTTGCGTCGTATAGATTTATGTATATTTATGAAAATGGTGAACATTTTGGACAATTTCCATGAAATATTTGTTAATCGTTTTGATATCTGAATATGCTCTAAATCACTGAATTTCGAAAGTTATAAAGATTGAAAAATTACAAAATGGTAACTTCAGAGACGTCTAGCGCCCAAACTGACCAAATTCGTACTGAGGTGAGTTTGCTTGAATAGAATTTGACCTGAAGAATATGTGTTTGGTTTTGTGAACACCTATCAAGGATACCCTGTATAATGATAATAAGCGTTTCTTTTAATTCGTCATCTTCATTTCGAATCTGAGGAAAAATATAAATCGAAATTTTCTCTTATAGTAGGTACCTACGCTTCAATGAGGTAATGACATTGGATTTGAGGTATCAGAGAGCCCCTTGTCATTCCAATTCACCATTTTGATGGATATAGAGTAGAAACAGTTGGAAATTCACGAAAACTCCTTGAGATAGGTCTATGTGAAACTTTCCTACTATGAGATCATTATCACTATACATCACATTATCAACCGCCATTTTGTTCTTGATATATATAATATTTTGATCTAATTCCTTTTCGATCTCTGAGAGTCTTATATGGTATAGAGGAAATGCATTCGAAATCCTGAACTATCATGGAAGAAAAAGATATTGGAGCCGTTCAAAAGTTAAACATGCTGGGTTCATGGACAGAGATTATGAGGCAAAGAATCTCGAGAAATACTGGGATAATTTATAATGTCATATTCTTTTTTCGGATCTACTGAATGCAGAGAAATATAAATGGATATATTGATGAAGAATAATGTAATATAAGTTCATCCTGGTTTGTGACCGATTCTACAGCCTTCAACACAAATCTCCATGACAAACATTGAATAAATGACCGAATCAAGTTGCGTACTCTACAACCATTCAGATATACGTTTTTGATTGGGATATAAACTATTCAATGTATTATGAGAAAAAAATAATTACACATAGGTGATGAGCAAACAGAGCATAATTCCATCATTTGAACTTTTCATCTAGTTCAATTCGCAAGACAAAGACAGGTCGATGCTTTAAATGGGGATTTGACAAGAATTCTGAAATGGGGATCTGAGAATCTAGTACAGTTCAATGCAACTAAAACTCAAGCTCAAGGAGGTTGATCACACAATGCCCAATTTGATGATGTCGGGTACCACTGTTCCTATGAGGTCTTCAATATCCATGCTGGGTGTCACCAACAAGAGTGCTCTCTCATGGGACGATCATGTGAGGTCCATTGCGAAAACTGCTTCACAAAAACTTGGTTTTCTATTTCGTGCAAAGAGATACTTCACATCCAAACAACTGCTTATGATTTACAAAGCACAAATTCGACCTGTCTTGGAGTACTGTTCACATGTTTGGAGCTCAGCCCCCAAACATACCCTAAAGCTCTCAGATCCAATTCAGAATTCGCCTAGTCGATGATACAACACTCACCAAATCATTGACCTCTCTAGATCATCGTAGAAAGGTCGGCGATCTGTGCCTTCTTTATAGATACTTCCACGGTCGGTGCTCAACGGAAATATCATCTATTATGCCACCACGTGCGATGCCTAGTAGACAAACCAGACGAGCTCATGCTGGTCACCCCTACACTGTCAGGCTCGAGACCTGTCGAACATCGCTATACCAAGCACCATTCATCAATAGAACGGCAAAGTTGTGGAATTTTTTGCCTAGTGAAGTCTTTCCTGATGCTTACAACGTCCAAACTTTCATGAAAAATTCCAACACCTTTCTTCTCTCCCAAAATTCCACCGCTGGCTAACAGGATGTTCCTCGAACATTATAGGTTTCCCTTTCGTGTTGTCCACAGATAAAAAAAACAAAGATATCGAACAATTCAATGCGTGCAAAATGTTCTCCTGTTGGAAATCCCATTTTCGCGACTTATTTTCTGGCTGAAAAGTACTTTCCACAGAACTAACGGAACTTCGGAAAATTTAACATTAATTAAGATCGAACTGATCGTATTGATTACTGATTCTTGAACTTCTCCTCAATATCATTAATTTCATACTCAGACTTCAAAGTTGATTGTAATCATGGAACACGCCGTGCAGAATCGCTCTTCGGGGATTTTATGAATGCCGACGCAAAATGTAATATGGCGGCCGGACAAATAATTAAGCGCAACCGCCATTTATTATGTATGGATAGCCTCACGGGCATCACAAACGCCACACTTATTATTCATACCGACATTATTACCAGCCTGAATTATTAGACAGCGTTCTCGATGAAAGTCTGCCGTTTCTCTTATGAAAACCCTGTACGCATGAGAACGTAGCCGTTTTACGGAAATTCAACGTTTCTTCCTGAATTTTCGCTGTGCCATTTGATGAAATATTGAGGTGGTTGATGAAACTGAACAATTCATAGGCATATATCCCATTCAACCTGACTGATGTGTTTTTTCAATCTTTTTTCACATTGTGAAAGGAAAATTTATATGCATGTGGAACATCGTGTGAGCCAGCGGAGGGAAAAGGAGGGCGGTATTGTAATTCTTTTAGAGGAAGCATAAATCACTTGTTCAAAACTTTTTTTCCCAACAAGTATATGGATTTTGGGAAGCTAATTCCGCATTCCAAATTTGCGGCCATGTTTTTAAGGTCATCTTCACAATGAAATACGCAAAAAACTATAAAAATGTAACTTTTATGCTTATATAGTTCTAACGCTGAAGTGATTGCCAATTTCTATTTATATCTACTGAACAGGAAGTAATGATATAACTTCCTGATATTAATTATTATTGTCTTATTATCATTATTATTATTTTCCTTCGAATCTTTATATTTAATCAACCATATCTATCATTTACTTTCAGTGGGGATATGTTCACGAACAAGTCGATGAGCATGAAATGTCGTCGATATGAAATGTCATGACTTTTAGGTTGAGTTTGATGAGTCTAACTGACATCAAACACTCATTTGTCTATTAACTTATGGAATATAAAGGAAAGTATAGCCACATACCATCGTAACTTCGCCACTGGTTTACGAACTATACATATCCAATACAAATATTTATTCCTTCTTATCGATGGAGAACTGCTTGTTTCACCAGAATTTTCCACAAACACGAGGTATATTGTGTAATGGGATGGGAATATTCTTGTCACAACAAACTGATCGATGCAAATTGAAATAAACATCTCCAAAGCGAAGTAAATTTATACAATGTTTCTTCAGTAGTAGCAAAGAACCTAGCAAAAACACTCCAAATGTATAATATACATCTCGAATAGATTGTCTACCCAAATATATATGAACTTCCCGAACAGAAAATCACCAGAAAGTAGGATTTTTTCATCTGTAGACAACACAAAAGGGAAAGCTATAATGTTCGAGGAACATCGTGATAGCCAGCAGTGGGATTTTGGGAGAGAAGGAAAGTATTGGAATTTCTCATGGAAGTTTGGAGGTTGTGAGCATCAGGAAAGACTTCACTAGGCAAAGAATTCCACAGCTTTGCCGTTCTATTGATGAATGATGCTTGGTATAGCGATGTCTGACAGGTCTCGAGTCTGACAGTGTAGGGGTGACCAGCCTGAGCTCATCTGGTTTGTCTACTAGGAATCGCATATGATGGCATAATAGATGATATTTCCGTTGAGCACTGACCGTGGAAGTATCTATAGATAAGGCAGAGATCGCCTTTCTACGATGTTCTAGAGAGGTCAATGATTTGGTGAGTGTTGAATCATCCACTAGGCGAATAGGTCTTTTCTGAATTGAATCTAAGAGCTTCAGCGATTGTTTTGGGGGCTGAGCTCCAAACATGTGAACAGAACTCCAGGACAGGTCGAATTTGTGCTTTGTAGATCATAAGCAGTTGCTGGGATGAGAAGTACTTCTTCGCGAGAAAAATAAGGTACATAAATATAGACGTCGTTACAGCTGTAGATATAATTCTTCGATGATAGTTCTAATTTTTTGTATTTTCAGTTTTGAACAGTTTCAATTTTAGAAAGCGAGCTAAATGATTCAATCTACCTTCAACGTGGAATCAAAATTGCAATATTCGGATATTGTTTTCATATGTGCGCTTTCATGTGCGATAATTGAATTTGCAATCCGAATTTCGGTTCAGTTAGTAATGAAACACTTTATGCAATGTACAAAGTAAGCACCCTATTGACAATGACAGAAATTAATTTCACCGCAGCACTTGTAGGTTATGAAAGTTGTGGTTCCAATCAATATCTGGTTAAAAACATGGATGAGAGATCAACTCTTGTGAGCATATGAATCACCTGACGCTCCGAACATACCGTAGCTGCGAAGTGAATCAGTCCTTCAGTCGATTATTTCAACTATAAAATGTTATATTTCAGTTTCGAAATCACAAATTTTCAGCTTTTTCGAACCTTAGCGCTCCTGAAGTCTAAAGTCGAGTACGCTCCCTACCTCGTTATACAGCAAAAACTTTCAGGTGTTCAGAGATTTTCAAGAATGTTCAATCCTCCTGATCTCTAGAAAAAGTACGCTACTAGATTCGCCGTAGTGGTTATGGAGGGATTTTAAAAATGTCAACTCTTCTTTCACATTAATCAGATCCTCATTAAAAAATCACAATCGAATCCCACTTTCAAATTCAACTTTCTCCGACAATGAAATCTCTTTTCCACTTTCCCATTCTTTCATCCCTCAAATTCAACTCCGCCAAGACGTTCTTAAAAACCCACCGAAGAATCTAAGAAGTCAGTTTCGACTCCTCAAGCTCCAAGCCTTTTCGATCCTATTGAAATAATTCCGAATACATCCCTGAACTCACGATTCTCACTCTCTCACTAAATATACAACGAGAAAATTCAGACATCCTGAGTTTTTCAAGAGTTTTCAATGCACCAAACCTCTCAAAAAAAGTACTCCTCGAAGATTGAATTATGGTTTTGTGTCATACAATATCACTGCTATTTTGAAATAGAGATTTCATTATTTAAATCCTTCCATCGTCCACTCTCTATCAATTCAAATCGAGGTACCGAATTTCGAAATTAGAAACTTTCAGCTCTTCCAGCCCCGTTGAAATGATTTTGAGTTCGCTCATGACCTCATGATCACACTTCCTGTCGAAATGCAGCAAAAAAAATTAGAAATTCTGAGAATCTGAAGAATTTTTCATTTTATACCAAAAATATTTATGTATCTATCATACGTAGAACTTGCGAGAATTCGCAAAAACTGCAAAATTCCCAAGCGTTACAGACCTTCCCATATACCGCACATATGGAACGTTGAACATTTTCAATGTTAAAAATCATAATCTGGAGAGCAGTGAAAGGAGTTGAATCTATATTGCAGGGTGAATTCTGCCATGAAGTTGCAGACCATGCCAGCACCTAGTAATTTCATGTGTAAGAAATTGGTCTCGTGGGGTACAATTGAGGAATGTGCTTATAACGACTACATGATCTGGAAAACTGGTCTATGTGCGATATAACATGAGTCATTCAAAAAATCGGTTATTAAACTGGTTCTAATACACGATCATTGATTCTTCTGAACACCTGTCCACCTCGGAGGAGCCTGACGATGTCTTACCAATACCCTTGCTGCTCCGTTTGAAATAAGTTCGAAATGTTCGAAAGTTAAAAATATATCAGGAATTGGATTTTCCGAATTTTCTCGAGGATCTATGGGTGACACGACACGACAATAGGAAAGTATGAATGTTCCAGTAATACTACTTTCATATCTTTTGATCAGTAATTTGTTCAATAATTCTCAGATAGTGGTATTTCTCAAACGCATAAAAGTCATGGGACCAGTTTTGCAACTTTCCCAATGTGAACAAATATTGGCATGTACATAAAGAGAACCTGAGGTCCAAATTCAATATTGAGAGATACGAATCACCTGGTATCAATTCATAACAATGTAGCATTGAAGATGAGCGGATGATACCATTGAAATCATTGAAAAAAAATAACTCAATGATGATTCTTCTCGAATTTTCAGTGACAGTTCACTCTCAATGCAAGCCAAATATTCCTAATTATATATCGTTCATAATAATCATATAAGCCAAATTTAACTCCGCTAACGAAAAGTAAGTGTCTCACTGATGTAAATGTATCATCTCCTAGACGAAAAATGATATATTCAATTGAAATTAATTGTTCATCCTCGTAACACCGAACAAGAAGGGTTCACGAGTTCAAGAAAGTTTGTAATATGTATACCAACCCTCGAGGCCTGCTGGATTTTAACGAACACAAGAAAATAAAATGTCAAAAACAAAAGATATCTCAATCTCTCTACTATAACGAGTTCTTTTGTGATAAGGACATTACATCATATCATATTTTCTTGGCATGCTTTTGAACCGTCATTACCCCTGCGGGACAGTTTTGAATCAGAGTTCATATACAGGATGATTCAAATTCGACCTCGACCATTGGGACTTCGGAATCTACAGCAGATACGACAAGGTTTAAGGCATGGCAAAATTGCGCAATTTACCTACTCAACAATATGCCATTTCGAAACATTAAAATCATGAGATTTGATCATTTCTTTTCATTAATTCCTAGAGATATTGGATGAGACAGCCCAAAACTGAAAATATATTCCTTCACCATTTTTTACCAGCTTCTAATATTTTACAACTCTGAAAAATTCCTGATTTCACTTATGTATAATCTAGTATTATTTGATCTCTTGTAAGCACAAATATTAAATTTTCCCCTCAATCGTTGACAACATGAAAGGGACAACCTATAATAGTCGATGAACATCGTGTTAGCCAACGGTAGAGTTTTGGGAGAGAAGTGAGATTTTGGATTTTTTCTTGAAATTTTGGAGTTCGTGAGCTCTGGTTTGTCTTCCAGGAATCTCTCAAGTTGGAATAATGAACAAGATGGTGATGAGATGATGAAGATGATTAATATAAAAAAAGGGAGAGATCATCTACCTCTCTACGATGTTCTAGAGAGGTCAATGATTTGGTCAGCATTATTTCACTGACTAGGCGAATCCAAGAGCATCAGCGTATGTTTGGGGGCTGAACTCCAAACATGTGAACAGTACTCCAGGACAGGTCGAATTTGCGTCTCGTGAATCATGAGCAGCTGCTGGGGAGTGAGATACTTTTTCGCACAGAATAGAAAGCCAAGTTTTTGTGAAGCAACTCTCGCAATAGGCCCCACATGATCGTCCCATCCGAGAGCGCTGTTGGTGGTGATACCGAGCATAGATATTGACGATCATTGGACGTTCATAGGAACATCGGTAAGAAGCATTGTGTGATCTGCCTTGCTGGCGAACATACAAGCTTCAGTTTTGGTTGCATTGAACACTAGTAGATTATCACTTCTCCATTTCAGAATTCTTGCCAGATCGTCATTCAAAGCATCAAGGCTCTAGAAGAGGCTGATGTGTAATATTATCCGCATAGCTGTGGACATTGATGTGGGGAAAATACAAAAGGCGCCATGACAGAGTCTTCTGGAACAACAGCATTGATAGTGAATGTATCGGGTGAGACTCCTTCAACTACCACGTATAGTGATCTATCTTCAAGGAAATACTGAAATACCTAGTTGTGGCGGCAAACCAGAAACCAAATCAAGTTTCACTAGGTAGGCTTGGTGACAATCTCGGTCAAATGCCTTGGAGATACCCAATGCTTCAGCCAGAGAATATCCATGTTTCTCAATTGGCATTCATCAGTTCTCAACTGATGTTGAATACTTTTTCCATTACTTCAGTGATCACGGATAATAGTGCGATCGGTCTTATAGGTTTTTTTTTTTTCGAATCGGTTGAAGTCCTAGTAGGTAATACACCATGTTTGTATGGAAGGTTGAACAATCAGCAAAGACCAGGTTATCGATGGTAGCAATATTGGAAAAGTCTTGGTCTAGTGGATCCAGTGCAGAATTATCCGCAAACATTTGGGCAAATATGTTGGCTTTTCATTGTGGTGTTGTTACCAATGTACTATCATTCTTCGTGAGGGGAGGAAATGGTCCAAAATGAATGGAAACCATTAGGGCACTCAGTGAGCATCGATCTCATTATGGTGTTAAATGCCTCTTTAGACGCATCTATCTTTCGATTGGATGTATTTCTGGCATCAAAATATGGCATCAAGCTATAGTCTCCAGATATGGGTAGAACTAATGTTATCTTAGTCGGCCTTGTCTTCATTGAAAGATTTCGTTTCATAAACATTATGAACGACAATACCTATATAATACTTGGCAAACGAGTATAATTTTATCTATTCTGGAATATGCAGTTGCAATGTCTTTCGAATTTGTACATCGGCAAATCCAATCGCCATCTTGAGTTTGATTTCAATCACATGGATTATCAAAATTATACACTGAGCACTAAAAAATACGAAAATTATCCTTGATGAGGGTCGAATGAATTTCGATATGATTTGTAGTCCCCAATTTGTCATCCTGTTACGATTTCGTTCATATCAAACAGTATCATTATGATTGATTGAAAGCTAGTAGTATGAGCTTCTATTATCACTAAAGGAATCACATTCGTTAGATACGGAAGCTTCAAGCAACTACTCATTCAAAACAAATGAAATATCCAAATTCTCCTTTCAATGAGATTATTCTTCTTTCAATTGAGATTGATTCCCATAATGGCGTCGTAGAAAGTATTTTTCTTGAATTCAATATCCCGACAATACGATGAGTGATTTGACATTTGTCCAACAAACAGTTGAAATAAAATAAAGTACCACTGGAAAGTTTATCAAACCTGTCTAACTAATGATGACTACTACCTTCAGCTGGATCCATACAGGTTTTTATGTATCAGAAGGTATGCGTTCTCCTATTCTATCCTTTCAATTTGTTGGAATTTTCCACTATTACCATTGCAGAGTTTCACAACATGCCATTCTGTCAGGATCATTATGAAACGATAACGATATAACAAGTTGACTACTGCAAGGCACAGGGAACGTGTAGTCACAGTTTAATTCTCTATACTGTGGTGTAGTATTCTGATGTAAGGGTTGTTAAGGTTCCAGACACACTATAGTAGCGCCTTAATTCAGTCAACTAATTCGAATTTCCTGGATCACTATTATTATCTTCAAGCCTCATACATTCGCATGGGATATTTCATATAAGTGGCACGGAGGACACGAATTCACAAAAAAAATCTCCCCTAGAAAAATTCTAATTTTTATTCAAGCATTTATTTCAACACTTCAACATTTCTTTACATTGAATAAATATCAAATCCGTTAGGAACACATGACTATGTCATTTTTTCGACAAAAATATGAAAGATACTGTGGTACAAATCAAGATCCCCTCAGAAAATTACATATAAATTATAAAAAATTATATTTGGATTATTGGACTACTTGTGTTGTCGCGATGGAAATCATTTCCTTGTATATCAATTCACTGCTATGACTATTGACAAAACATCAAATTCATGAACTGCTGTTATAAGCAGCATATTAGTTTATAATAGATCTGGGAGTTTTCAGGACTAGATTGTTTTTTTTCTCACTTTGTACCCGTATTTCGTAACGGACGGCAACGACGTCGAATATTTATGAAGTGCCAGAATCACCCGAACTTCGAACACTCAATAAGACCATATAACATTCTGAATACTGTCTGTAAGTTATTTGGGGAGGTGGTATATTAATTCTTCTAGTTTTTGTAGGATTTTCTCTCCTCTATTTTCAAGAATGAAAATAGAAATTATAATAATCATCTCAATATATTTGTGATTAGAACAGATATATGATCTGCCCCAAAACTGTCACTTTTTAGTGTCAAATACGAACATCACGAGAGCAGATTCATTTCCAAAACGAACACCCCATCAAGATGAGTGAAAATTTCGATATTTATTTAATATACCTATTGGCATTCAAACATTTTCCTCAAGAACGAGGTGTCACTGACAAATAGAGAATTTCTCTTTGAGGTATCTGAAGGTTGAATTCTACGCAGTACAATTTTGGGACAGACAGGTTTGATGAACTTTCCAGTGCTACTTTCCTTTATCTCAACTGTTTGTTGGAGAAATGTCAAATCACTGATCGTATTGTCACCCAGCAGCTGAAACCATCATCATGGGGAACTTCAATGTTCACAACTCCACCTGGCTCAAATTCTCAAACAAAACGGATGACGCAGGACGTCTGGCTGAGGCTTTCGCTATCACTTATAGTCTTGAGCAACTGATAAATACGGAAACGTGTCCGTGCACCACTAGGAAACTCAGATCACACACTTATCTCCACGATATGTCCATGCATCACTCCGCGAACCAGTCCAACACCCCCACGCACTGTTTGGCATTACAATTCAGCCGACTGGGATGACCATCGCATGTTTTTTCCCTTGGAGGATAATATGTTTCGATTCGGGATATCCTACGCAACGTGCTGAAGAAATTTCGGAAATCATCATGCTGGGAAACTTACATACCATATAGCACCAAATCACGAACCACTGGTGAACCATGGTTCCACGGGACCTGTTCTAAGGTCGTCGCTCTGAAGCAAGCAGCATACCCTCGTTGGCGCAGAAGCCCATGCTCGCAAACTAGAGCTGAATATGTCGAAGCTTGAAATACATGCAATCGAACGATACATCATGAGTCTAAAAAGGCATACAACACGAAGATAAGATCAGAGCTCGTAGAGTGCTCGAATGGGTCCCGTTCATTTTGGACCTTTGCCAATGCAATCGGGAGAAAATTCACTTCTAGCTCATTTCCTCCCCTCTCAGAGGATGATGATTAATGGGGCCTGACGGAATACCGCCTATTGTTCTCAAGAAATGTGCCCCAGAACTAACACCAAATCTCTGCAGGTTATTCACCCTTTTGTACAAACTCGGCTTTTTCCTTCTATCTGGAAGTAAGATAGGGTCCAACCGATTCTACATAAGGGCAAGAAAACTCTCCCCAACAACTTTAGACCAATTGCACTACTATGTGTAATCTCTAAAATAATGGAAAAAGCAATCAACATCGAGCTCATCCGATATTCAGAGAGTTCAAGAATCGTGAACGACCGGCAATATGGCTCTCGTCACAAGAGATCAACTGGAGACACGCTTGCCTATGTGACACATAAGTGGCAGGTGTCAATCGAGAAACATGGGGAGTCTCTGGCTGTAGCCTCGGATAACTCCAAAGCATTTGACCGAGATTGACAGTAAGGCCTCTTATCGAAACTTCCGTCATATGGTTTGCCGCCTCACCTGTGTCTTTTACTATCGAGGTTTCTTGCAGATAGATTACTCTACGTGGTGGTAGACGGAGTATCGTCTGATACAATGACTATCAATGCTGGTGTTCCACAAGGCTCTGTCTTGGCACCAACTTTGTTCTTGCTCCACATCAATGATTTGTTGACATTCCGCCTTTTCCTCTAGAGCTCCTATATCAACCAACGAGGCCAGAGGTGCAAGGCGAAGACAGGTCGATGCTTTAAATGAGCATCTGACAAGAATTCTGAAATGGTGATTTGAAAATCTAGTACAGTTCGATTCAACCAAAACTCAAGCTTGTGTGTTGAATCTGAATCTCTTAGAGCTTCAGAAGAAAGCTATTCGCCTAGCCGATGATACAACACTCACCGAATCATTAAACTCTCTAGAACATCGTAGAAAAGTCGGAGATCTATGTCTTTTTCATTTTTCATAGTCGGTGCTCAACAGGAATATCATATATTATGCCACCACGTGCGATTCCTAGTAGACAAACCAGACGAGCTCAGGCTGGTCACCCCTACACTGTCAGACTCGAGACCTGTCGAACATCGCTATACCAAGCGTCATTCATCAATAGAACGGCAAAGTTGTGGAATTCTTTGCCTAGTGAAGTGAACACCTTCCTCCTCTCCCAAAATTCCACTGCTGGCTAACACGATGTTCCTCGAACATTATAGTTTCCTCTTTCGTGTTGTCAACAGATAAAGAGAAAACTAGAAAAAATATTATATTTCTTCACATATATTTCTTTCTTTCTTCACATTTTTTGCCTATGTTTCCTGTAAAATAATGCTACTTCTCATCATAATCCTTGATCGGAAATGGCTTTATAAAAAAATCATGGAATTTTCCAAAATGAATATGAATTCATTGATCAATTTCTCGATATTGAATATTGAATATATTGAATATCGATATTTTTTGATATTAATCTCTAAGTCCCAAGGAAGTCTCTGCCTACGACCAAATGTTCTCTACCGGCGTACTCAATAGCAAATTTTCGTTTTCTATCACAATGTGCGGAAAAATTCCCCTCCCAATTCCTTCTAATGCGGCTTACTTCACGCTACTCGCACTGGGAGGTGAAGACCTCCAAAATCCAGGTAGATGCCTCCCTTGTCCCCCAGTTTTAAGCTGCAGCTTCTACAATGCGCAAAACGCACTAAATAATTCAAATGGCAATTTAGTCGGAACATACATTCGGTGGGTATTTTCTTCATTTCCTCTTATTTTTGGTGTAGCTGAGAGAGAGAGGTGACACATGGAAATGGAGTTGACGTGGCGAACACAAAACGGCCTTAATACCTAGCCAGTTTAATTGATGCACTTCAAAAAGCCGAGGTAATAGAATTTGTAATGGAAAATGACGTGCACGCACTCCATCGAATTGAACGTGATGAAAAATTCAATCACCCTAATAATGACAGATGATACAGAGCCCTGATCCTCTGTAATGAATGAAACATGATCCCGTTGGATACTGATCATTGATCGGTTCAATACGACAGTAAATTTCATATTTGCCCACGATTGGAAATGATCTGTTGTACATTGCTTTGCAGATGATAGTACACATCATACCGCCTTCTTCTCTTCTCTACCTAGAGGTGAAGGGTATCATCTGAAGAAGTGATGAGGTGCAAGAAGGAGACAGCTACTATTAACGGAGATCTGGCAAGAATTTTGGAATGGGGATCTGGAAATCTAGTTCATTTTATGCAATGAAACCTTCACTAGGAGCCTTCACTATTCCTGTCAAAGTCACCACTACCAACGCATCACCACCAACAGCTCTCATGGGTGTGAGGGGGAAGTTGAAGCTTGGCTTTCACTTCCTTGTAAAAAGGTACTTCAACAGCAGCTCCTCATGATTAACGAAGCGCAAATTCGACTTCGCTAATCATTTCGTCCATCATGTCCATGATAACTGAAGTATCATCGCTAGTGGCCGAAACGATTTCTTATCTGACTCGTTGCCTACCAACACGATGTCGTCCTCTTCGAACTGTTGGATTTCTTCATTTCATTTGAAAACAAGTTGTCAGTTTCTCAAGAGATTCTTTCGAGTTCAAAAGATACTTATATTTCATTTGTAATCAGCTGGTCTGTCCTTAATTTCAATTTCTTGCATGTCTTTTGTAGAAAATGAACTGGCGTTAGGACTTTCAATTCATCATGAACTCCTGTCAGAGGTCTCGAATTGATTTCTGCTACAAACTCGTACAAAATGGTTGACAATTCATCTATTCATCATGTGAACACTTTTTTAAGAAATTCTTCTGTCAGTCTCACATATTCTTTCAAGTCAATGAGGGCCTTTTCAAAAATTTTGATTCTAACTAGAAATCAGCTCGACATCCTCTTCACAGAAGTTCAGATGGATCCTTGTTGCCTCGGACGAAATTTCAAGTAACTATATCTGTGTTCCTTATGATTTCTTGAATCTTATTTCAGATATGAGTTTTCCAAAGTTGTCTTCTCTTGTTCCATGTTACAACGGTAGTAGAATCAGTCCAACAAAATGGAGTTGTGTTGAAAAATGTGAATTGTTGAATGATTGTTCTGAGGCATCTACCCAATTGTGGATGCAAGCAGTTATAATCTGGGAATCGAAATTTGTTCGTTCTTGTTGATAGGTGCAATTCTGATCTCAGCTTGAAGTAGACTCATATCTACTCCTGATTGAGAGATGATTTATACAGGGTAACTCACGGTCGATGGTAAGTTTATGGAGAACGCAACGCAGGATTTCTCTGAAAATTTCGCTTCTTACATTTTATCACTTGTTCTATCGATCTAAAATATTTTCGGAATAGCGACGTTGCCGTTTCTATCGAAAAGTCCTAGCAACTTCAATTTTTTAAATGGAACACCCCGTATATTACCAAATTTTAAGAATTGCCTTTTTATCACAATACTCTTTTGTTGATAAATCCCTATACCTATCTCTATCGGTTTTCAAGATGAAAAATAATTTGTGTTAAATATGATCCTAAACATATCCCTAATTGAACTTATGTGAATCAGGGCTCTCGAATCATAAAGAGTTGATATTTTAGTGGTGGTTTGGACAGGCTTGATGTATTCAATTTACACCGAGAAGTCGCCTCCATATCATACAGGGCGTGCTGAAATTATTATTATATCCGTTGTTCATACAAGTGGTCAAAAGTTCATTTTTTCAAAAGGTACCCACTGTTTTTCACTCAATAAATTGAGAGACGAATAAAAATGCTACAAGATGACATAGCGTATCCCTATGACTAAATCATCAAGTTTTCTTAATAAAGCCGTTTTTTGTGAAAAATATAATTTTATGAAAAAGTTGATTTTAGATAGCCATGGAAATATCGAACTAATGACAGTTCGGTGACATTGATGAGTAATTCAGTAATTGTTATTGACAGTGTTTAAAAAAATCTCCCAGAATGAACGCGAATATCGATTATTTAAACGAAGTTCTCATGAAGTTATTTATTATACACGGAAAATGTGATCAAATCATTGCCGGAACTTGCAGAAAATTCAACCAAATGTATCCTGAATAATTGACACCAATGAACAGGAGGAAGTTTGTGAGATTACAAAATAATCTCATCAACTATGGCTCAAAGTTAAAAGCGCCTCCAACATTACCAAAACCTGTTACTTCGAATGAAGACAATATTGTTGACGTTTTGGCATATTTTCATGCATATCTAGAAGCATCCATTCTTAGTGCAGAATAAGATTTGGGTGTATCACATGCTTCAGTACAAATGATTTTGGGAAATCACAAAATGCATCCGTATGAATTCAGTAAAGTTCAAGCTCTCAATGCAGAAGACTTCGAGCGGAGACTGCATTTTTGCGAAGCCCTTTCGATGCATATCCAGGAGGATCCCGAATTTTTGTCGAAAATAATTTGGAGCGACGAATCAAAATTCACGAGAAATGGGATTTTCAATAGAAGAAATGAGCATTCTTGGAATGATTATAATCCTCATATAACGAAAGAAATGGGTTTTCGAGTAAAATTTGACCTGAATGTTTTCTGTATTTTAAAAAATAATAAAATCAGCTTTTTCATTTACGATGGCACACTGAATGCTGAGAGATATATTCAAATATTGAGGACGACTGTGACAGATTTCCTGGAAAATTTGCCTGTAGAGGAATATAGGAATTCATGGTTCCAACTGGACGGGGCGCCAGCTCATTCAGCTCAGGAAGTTTCCAGGAAACTTTACGAAATGTTTGAGGATTGTTGGTTTGGCCGTTTAGGTCCGTGGGACTGGCCACCGAGATCACCTGGTCTCACGCCGCTTGACTTTCTTTTATGGGTTTTAAAAGAAAGGGTGTACAGTACTCCAGTGTCTACCAAAGAAGAACTGCGACGGCAAATAGTGCGGTGTATTGAAGATTTGGATCCTCATGAAATTCAAAAGGCAACCACGAGTTGCGTACAAAAGCATATTTTAAAATGTTTAGAATGTAATGGACAATTTATTGTGAAAATGTGATATTTTGTTTATACTTTTGTTACTTTCGTTCCTCCTAATTCTGTTATTTTCTGTACTTTCACAGTGAATTTAGCTTTTTACCTAGATATGCTAGATAAGCTGATTTTTGATAGAGTTGTTGGAAACTTTGAGCCATAGTTGATGAAATTATTTTGTAATCTTACAAACTACCTTTTGTTCATTGGTGTAAATTCAGGATACATTTGGTTGAATTTTCTGCAAGTTCTGGCAATGATTTGATCACATTGTCTGTGTATAATAAATAACTTCATAAGAACATCGTTTGAATAATCGATATTCGCGCTCATTCTGGGAGATTTTTTCAAACACTGTCAATAACAATTACTGAATTACTCATCAATGTCACCGAACTGTCATTAGTTCGATATTTTCATGGCTATCTAAAATTAACTTTTTCATAAAATTATATTTTTCACAAAAAGCGGCTTTATTAAGAAAACTTGATGATTTAGGCATAGGGATACGCTATGTCATCTTGTAGCATTTCTATTCGTCTTTCAATTCATTGAGTGAAAAACAGTGGGTACCATTTGAAAAAATGAATTTTTGACCACTTGTATGAACAACGGATATAATAATAATTTCAGCACGCCCTGTATGATATGTAGGCGACATCTCGATGTAAATTGAATACATCAAGCCTGTCCAAACCACCACTAAAATATAAACTCTTTATGATTCGAGAGCCATGATTTACATAAGTTCAATTAGGGATATGTTTTGGATCATATATAACACACATTATTTTTCATCTTGAAAACCGATAGAGATAGGCATAGGAATTTATTAACAAAAGAGTATTGTAATAAAAAAGCAGTTCTAAAAATTTGTCAATATACGGGGTGTTCCTTGCAAAAAGAGAAGTTGCTAGGACTTTTTGATAGAAACGGCAACGTCGCGATTTCGAAAATATTTTAGATCGATAGAACCGGTGATAAAATGTAAGATGCGAAATTTTCAGAAAAATCCTGCGTTGCGTTCTCCATAAACGTCTAATGTACCATAGACCGTGAGTTACCCTGTAGAAATACTACTGATGCATATGCGTCATAGTTTGCATCAAAATTCCTCTTTCTATTGATGTTGGATAGGTTCTCAACAGTGTTTATTGGGGAAATACTACCTTCTGCTGAATTTTTGGCCAATTCTCCCCTATTTTAAACATCAGAGTGGCATGTCTTCCTTTGCAAGAACTGCATGTTATATTTGGCTGACAGCGATATTGAAAGATCGATTTTTGATTTTTTTTGTACTCACGTATTTTGACTACAGGAATTTGAGACTTTAGCAAACCTATGTTTCTCGAGTCTGGAGAGTGTGAAAATTCATCTCCTTTGTTTGGCCGTTTTCGCGTTTTCGGTAGATATCATAGCCAATAGCAGTTTAATTCCTCACACTGGATACTCTTCATACTTCTATACTCTCAAGTAGTCGAAGAGAAGAAAAAGCATCCTCAAATGAGTTACTTTCATCATCATTAGCATCTTCGTTCATATGGATGGCGCGCTGTCGAATGAGAATCTGTGCTATTTTGACTCACAGAACTAGTTATTCTGGCGTAGATTTTCATTCGACATCGCCTTCCATTTGGAAATAGTTGAATCCACCTTTCTCCAAGACGCTGGAAAACGTTTATTCAACTTTTTCGAGGATGTTTCCAAACTCCGGTTGATTCTCGGTTTTTCCGGAAACTCTGGTTTTTATTGTGAAATTCGTATTCCTGTGGTCAAAATACGTGAGTACCAAAATATATCACACGCACACATTGTCAGCAGATATACTAGTTGTTTCAGATTTCTCCTGTCGAGTCTCAGGATTTGACTCGCGATTTTCCTGGATTGGTCTCGGATGAACATGTGTGACTGTCTCAGTCCAGGCACTGCGTTCCAGTAATTGCAGTGTGCTCTTCTGAGCAGGTCCTTGATTTGCCCCCTTCCCCTGCCGTAAGCGATACCGCAGGTGGGTGCTGGACCAATCAGTATTTCTTTGGCTCCTCTTCTCGCTAGTGAGTCTGCCATTTCATTTCATGCCATGCCCTTGTGTCCTGGTACCCACTCAAGAGTGACCATGCAGTGCTTTCAGGCATCCTTCAACGGTGTTGGAGTGGATCTCCTCCGACAGTAAGGCCTTCAAGGCTGCCTGACAGTCTGTTCTTATGAGGATTTGCCGGTGACTAATGTTCTTCCTCGCCATATGCTGACCGCATGTGGTGATTGCAATTGAATCTGTCTGGAAGATAGTAGCGTGCTGGCCCAGGTTTATGCAAATCTCATTCCCTATGCTCTCTTCATACGCACCCGCACCAGTTCTGTCTCCCATTTTTGAGCCATCTGTATACCGAAACGTTTCATAACGGTCTGTTCGCTCTTCTGTGTAGCCCCTCCTGCCCTATTCGGATATAATTACCTTAAAGAGATTGTTGAAGTGGAACTTCTCAAGGGTTTTGTCTGACTGCATTTGTAAAATGCGGTTTTCTTCTAGTTTCTGAAAGATTTCTGTATGAAAACCCTTTATCCAGGTGATCTCTCCCATACTGTTTTTTCTGAGCCTGTATGCTGCCGCCAGGATCTCGAATTACAAATAATCGTCTGCTCGTCCAGAGCGCCCTTGTGGCTTTGTTCGTTACGTTTTCTGCGTGAGGTGAAAAGGTAAGTCTGGAGTCTAGTATAACCCCTAGGTACTTAACCTTTGTAGCTCTCATTATGTCATGCCCCCATAGTTGCGGACCCCTCGTTTGGTTGAGGTTTCTCTTCCTAGTGAAGGCAATGGAAGAGGTCTTCGTGGGATTAACCGACAGTCCCTCCTTTGTGCACCATCTCTCCACGGTAAGTAGGGTCTGTTGCATCAGGTTATGCACCACTCCCCCGAACTCTCCGCTGATGGTAATGACGATATCATCAGCACACCCTTGCGAGTATGCACCACATTTCTATAATTCATGTAGGAAGTCGTCTACCACGAGGCACCACAAAAGAGGTGACAGTACACCTCCCTGCGGACAGCCTCGCACAACTGCTACCCTTCCTGTTGCACCTTCTGAGGTGGAGGATATTCCTCTATTCCTCCTCGTGAAGTCTATCCATCTGACCACTGTTGGACAAAATCCACGTTTTTGAACGGCGTTGTTGACCGAGTCAAATGATGTGTTATCAAACGCACCTTCGATGTTCATGAGAGTTGCCATTGCAATCTCACGATTTTCTATAGCTTTTTTCCGTTTTTTTGACGAGCTCGTGTAAGGATCTGTCAACCAAACTCTCCAGAGTTTTCAGAAGAAAAGAGGTTAGGCTGATTGGTCTGAAAGATTTTGCCAGGGCATATGAATCACGCCCTGATTTTGGTATGAATACCATTTTTGCTTGCCTCCAAATAGTAGGTGTGTATCCTGTCGCCAGGCTGGCCGTGAATATTCCGTCTATTCCAGCTGACTTGTACGGTTCAAAGTTATTGACTGCTCATACAATTTTAGCGATATTGCAAATTCTATTTGCCCTCGTCCAGTATTCTCTTGTCGCCCTCCTATGTGATGGGATTACTAGATTAAGACTGTTCGGTTGGGTATCTCCTGGTAGGTACAGACACCCTAGGGAGTGAGTCCTTAGCAGGAGCTCAAGGGTTTTCTCCCCAGTCGTCATATATGTCCCGTCAGGTTTTTCGAGCGAGCCTTGCTTGCTCGCTTTGTCTTTTCGCAGTGCTTTCTGAAGCCTTGCGCATTCTGGAGTCCCTTCGATTTTCCCGCAGAATTTCCTCCATGAGGAGCGTTTGGCCTTCCTATATGCGATGTTATATCTTGTGAGAGAGTGTTTATAGTGCTCCCACTCTCTGGTTGCCTTTGCTTCGTTGGGGAGTTTTCTGACTTCGTTTCTGAGAGAGGAGAGTTCGCTATTCCACCAGGTGATTTCGTGGTTGCCTCTCCTTTCTCTTTGTTGCCAGCTCTCTTCATAGGCTGTTATATTAGTTGAATTCAGGCTGCCTGCCGGTGATTCAATTTCCGCTGCAGACTGCGGCCTAGATGGGCTTTCTTCTAGCCCCTGCGTTAGGTACTGTCGATATAATCGCCAATCACAGGTTCTGGGATTCCTGTACATCTGTCTGTCTCTTGATGATGTATCCAAATCGAACCTTATGTATTTATGATCCGACATAGACGGTTCATCTGATACATGCCAGTTTGTGATAGCTGTATTGGCCCTTATGGTTGCCATTGTTATATCGATGACCTCACTTCTAAGCGTTGTAACGAATGTGGGGTCATTATTTCGGTTAGCTATCTCTAGTTCATTCGATATGATCGAATCTAAGAGTGACTCACCTCTTCTGTTGGCGTCCGTGTCACATCCAAGCACCAGCTGGTGGTTTTGGCCGTTTGTTTCTTGCACCAGGTTTCTCACGTCCCTAGTTGGTGGTGGGTTCTGGTCGTCATATGGAAGGTACGCTGAACCAAGGACTAGCGTTCGCATACTCCCTTCAATGACGAAGCCTCCCCTGACAACCATAAGGTCTCTGCTACACAGTCCCCATAGTGGTGTCAGGTTCAGGCTTTTTTTGGCCAGTATGCAGGTCCTAGGGTTGCTGGTTAGACTGAAGAGTTTCCAGCTACATCCAGGTATTCGGAGTCAATGTCTTTTTCAACAATACAAGCTTGCAGAGTGGCCGAGGCCGCCTCAATTTGTATTACCCTAATTATTCTTGCGAAGTGGTTGGTGGGGATCTACTGGTTGCCTCCCCTGGCCGCGCAGCAGCTGAAGTCTTACCCAGGTAACCTTATGTTGTATAGAATTGAATGCCAGTATCTTCATATCAACTTTATTTTGCATAGTAAGGAAATTTCAACAAGGTGTTGCTAACTGGGAGATCATCACTAGAGATCGAAATGCCTGAGATTCTTCCTAACACCTTACACTGTATGTGCATATATAAAAAACCTTGGTGGTTTCACTGAATTCCCCAAAGTCCGCAATCTATCAAAAAATCAGTTAGTAATAACATTTCGAACGTTACTTACAATGTGTACAGAAACTAACAATATGCTTTGTTTTCGTTCCACCGAGTTCTATGAATGCATTCAATTCATCCTGTGTATTTTCTTGCGACTTTGACAAATAGACTCCACATGCATGACTGTACCTTATAAAGCCTAATAAAACGGGTATTTACCGTCCGGGAGCCTGCCGTTTCCTGGCCCCATTATTCAGCGTACTCCTGAGGGAGGCTCGCACAAGGTTAACCTTAACAAAGTGTGCTGGGCCGACTTGTCTTATTAATAATAAATGTCGGGACGTTGCAGTACGTCGGTCTGTGTGTATATACATATCGTTAGAGCGTTCGTGCCAGTCGGATTATGAAAAATTCAGGAATACGTCGATCTCCAGGTGGTCATCTTTGGGTTGAACAAGCGATGTTTACTTAGGACCGGTGCCATCTGAAATCTAATTATTCGGAAGATTGCCGAATCTGCTACCAGTCAAACGAGAACTAGTATCGGTAGACATCTACACTGTAGAAAATGAGTTTGAGTGACTGAATATTTGTTATTGACTGAATGTTCGGAGTGAAAAATGAATTTTCAGTAAAAGTTGTGTCACAATTTTTCCCTCTCATGACAAACTTGAGCAATTTCACTCAGATGAAGATCGAAACAAACTCTTAGTGATTTCAACTCTATTAGATAATTGAATGTGCAAATAGCAGCGACTTATAGCGGTTCTACGAAGGCCTTGGAAGGTCACTCAAATCTTGACCTCAATCTTCAATAAGATCTTGACAGATCTTCGTTAACGTCAGCTCTAAGAATGATGAAATCACTTATTTAAATATCAATAAACAACTATGCCACTATTTTCCCTAACAGTTTATCTTTATTATTATATTTACTAGGAGAATCATATCGAATCTTCGTGAGCACCTATTCAGTTCTTACTCTAATTTGTTATTACCGTACTAATAATCATAATTCTAATATATTCTCTCGCACTCTGACCATTTGCTCTTCATACAATTGGAATTGGAAAAAACTATTAGATTCCTTGAATGAATTGGAATTCCATACATAAGAACATAAGAAGCGTTAACCAAGGAGCCAAAAACGAATATAAATATTACCAATATCACTATGCGAACGACAAAACAGAATTACTATGAAATGAATCTAGCAGAATCTAATATCGATGTGGGAAAATTGTAGAAGAATATTTATGACATCACAAACGTCAAACAAAACAGAAACTCTAATGGTTCGATCATAGCTGATGAATTGACCTCAGACAAAGACATTGCAAATCGCCTCAATATTTTTTCTCTAGTAGTGGTACGAGAATGGCAAAAAGAATTATCAAGCCGCCTGTTATTTTGCCAGTAATGAATGAACGTTCCAGAGAGTCTTTATTTTTGCATCCGTTGATAAAAAACAAAATAATTTCCACTATTTCAGGATTGAAAAACAATATAGGATAGAAAAACATGACAAACTTTCCATGCATCCTCTATGTCCATATCATTAATTCAATCCTGACGAATCAGGCGATGAGAAAGAAGCAAAAAACTATAGACTCATAACAGTCATAAAAATTTTTGCAATAATTTTCGAAAAATCCATTAAAACGGATTATTGACAACTGTGATAACAATAGAACATTTTTCGATTCACAGTTCGATTCCAAGGAAAATTTCTTCTACTGAGAAATTTGTATTCGAGTTGACAAATAATATGATGAACAGTTTTCATAATCAACAGAATGTCAAATAATATTTTTATATTTGGCGAAGGCGGAAGGTGCTAGAAGCCAACCACTCTCAGTTTATCGATAACTTCGAAAATATCTGTGATGTTTTATATGGAGATGTTTTTGAAGTCATACTAGTCAGAGATCTTGAATCTACTGGTTAACAATTTCTATTCAACTGATATATTGAATATGTATGGCATACAACAAAGTGTTACAGAGCCCACACGATATACTGCTAGTACTGCAACTCTTATTGATTATGTACTCACTTATTTCGACGTTTCAAAAAAGTGCATGATGTTGGTGATGAATCGAGAGGAACTCTACTTCTTCAATTAATTAGTCAAAAAATATAGAAATCCAGGTGTTGCCACTATGAATAAAATAAATCTTGACTGTGTAGATGTGGATATTTTTTATAAAGATTTAAAAAACAAATGTGAACAAACTGTCAACATAATAGCACCAGAAAATAGTGTCCCATGGTATGATACAGAAGTGAAAATGAGAGGACGGAAAAGAGATTCAGCCTATAAATTATTTAAAAATAGTACAAGTGAGAGAGATTGGGAGGCATACCAGATTTTCCGAAATGAATACGTGAGCTTATCGAGGAAAGAATAAAAATAATATCAATATGACGAAATTGATATGAAAGAAGATAACCCTAATGTAATGTGAAAAACCTTGAAAACCTTATGAGTACAAAATCTTAGGAATCATGTTTTATAAATGGTATTCGTTTTAGGATTGATAATACCTCGAGGGTAGTGAGACTGAATACTTCAATAATTATTATGAGGACAGCATTAGGGATTTAATGAATACTATAGAGAATGTCACTATTGACGACTGGCAGGGAACCGATATTGAAAGTAGCTATCCAAAAACAACCTAAAACAAATGAATCATGGGAATTCCGTCCAACTAACACCCTACCCAGCGCTGACAAACTACTTGAACTTCTGGTGTACAAGCAATTGTCAGACTATCTGATTGCGAATGAAATATTGATAACAAATCAATCGGGTTTCAGACAAAATCACTCATGCAAAACAGCTTCACAGTTGACAATTTTAGAATGGAAACAGTCTATCGATAAGGGTGAGAACATTGTAGCTGTATTTCTGGACTTGAAGAGAGCATTTGAAACAATTGACCGCACCATACTTATTGAAAAAATGGAAAAAATTGGCATTGATGGTACAGTTTTGGATTGGTTCATAGATTGGTTGAGTGAACGGAAACAAATGACTAAAATTGATGAAGTTTCATCTCCACCCATTGTGAATGATTATGGGGTACCTCAAGGGAGTATACTGGGGCCAATTTTATTCCTGATTGACATTAACGATATGAATCAGTTCCATTCCTATGATTTCGTCAATCTATTCGCAGATGATACTCTGTTGTCCATTTCCAGTAACTCACTGCAGCAGATTCAAATTTATCTGAACTCTAATAAACTCAAACTTAATATTGACAAAACTGTCAATGATCCTCACAACCTCATAGAGATATGGAAACATCAACCCCAACCAGCATAATATCACTATTGATAATAGCCAAATTGAATTTGTCACCGAGTTCAAATATCTAGAACTCATGTTGGATAATAACTTATCATCCGGAGCTCACTTTGACTATATGTCAAAAAAAAATTCTAGAAAATTATACTTCTTTTCAAGAATTTCTCAGCGTTTGTCAACGCATTCAAGAATAACAGTATACAATTCTATAATACAACCGAACTTCGATTATTCGTGCAAGTATCCTTCATTTATTATATGCAAATGAACTATCAGCACTACAAAAATTTCTGAATCGTGGAATGCGTATCATCCTTAGGTGTATTCGTCTGACCAATATATCCCTGATGCTCGAAATGTTTCAATGGCTGGCTGAAAAGCAACGACTCTACCTGCGATCAATAAAAATTATTTATAAAATATTGAATGATCAACTACCTGCATATTTCGAGGAATTCATTACATACAATTCTACTATACATGATCATTATACAAGACAGATTATGTCTTCTTCTAGGAAATCACATTTTCATAAAGGCATCAATGAGTTCAATAAATTACCAACCTCTATCAAAGGATCATCGAAATCAGTGAATGAATTTGAGGATATCCCAATTTCAAATATTAAAACTGATTCTCAATATCGTGCTGGGAAATGAACTTATCTGTCATATGTCATTTGATCACTTATGTCTTTTTTCATTGTCAATTATTATTATCGTTTGATTTTTCTAACTATCTCATTCATCGTGATTAAGGAAGTGTAATGTACACTCATGTATGTCTGTACTTATTATATTTGTGGAAGTATTCCATGAATTGCTGCATTCGATTATTATTACATTTCTATCATACTATTATTATTATAATTGTTCCATTGAAGTTATTGATATTCAGTCATCAATTTTTCATTTATTTTAAGTATCAAGCTCAGAGAAATAATTATTGTATTGTATATTGAGATTCACTCTTCCAGAATGATGATTTCATTCCAATTATTGAAAGATTATCTAATAAACAGGAAGAAAATTGGTACAGTTGAAACAACCCTGAGTAATTCTCCGCCAGTAACTATGGACGTATCCCAGGAGAAAGTTGTGGGCCGTACATTATTTTTATTGTATTGTTAGAATTCGGAGTACCTACCCAGTACTTCGATTCAATCAAGAAGGTCCTTAAAACGAGGTAGATATCAACGTTGCAGAGCTTTCCAAAAAGTATATTCAATAATTGCTTATCAAAATGACAGATTCATTCCTTTTTTCCTCTGACTTATATCAGTAACTATTTCGACACACACTCAAACAGAATTATAAAGTGCACTATTGAAATGAATTTCTACCACACCCCCACCTCGAGACACTAACATGATACACACAGTGACTCAACATTATAGGTCCGATGGTGAAATTGATTTGATTCTTCTTCCAAATGTAGAGAATACCACTGGTTGTCACTCGCTCTTCTTGCTTCCATCTTCGTTCACCTTGAAGATCTTAGACTCCTGTTTTTTGGTCGAAGTTTCTTTGTCGTTCATCTCGATTGGGAAAAGATGTTGAAGCGGCTTCGAAAAACTACCTCTCGGAGTTTTCAAGCGTACTAATCTCACTTTCTCATCTCGACCCGGAATCAGTTCTTCAACACAACCAAGTGGCCAATCCAATCTCTTAGGATTTTCATTCTCAATCAGTTCCACATCTCCTATTCTTTGTTCCTTACATTTCTTTTTTTCTTTCGAGAACAAGCTTAGCTGTCCTAAATATTCCCTCCTGAATCTCTTCCTTGAATCTTCTTCACTCCACATGAATATTCTTCACTTCAATATTCGAAGTCTGAGGAAGAACTTTGATAAACACCTTCTTTATATTCAGTCATTCAATAATGCTAACAACGGTGTAATAGGCCAATCTGAAACTTGGTTATTGGATAATGTTCGCACTTTTCATCTTCCCAATTCTGATATAATATCTGATGACTCAAATTTCAACGAAAATGATGGTTTGATCCTGTTTATAAGGAAGGATATCAACTACAATGTATCTATCAAACGCCTTTCTGAAACTAACCTAGTGCAATCATCCTTCAAACTGAATTACCTATCTTCCCTTCTGATAGCCTCTTACAGACCCCCATCCACCAACGTGGATCTATATCTAACCGAACTTGAAGAGTATCTCTCCGTGCTAGACACTCATCATGATATGAATATCTTTTGTGGGGATATAAATATGAATACTCTCAACCTTGCAGATAGGAATGTTATCAATTATACTTGTATATTGGCAGAATTGAGATTTTTTCTGTATATCAATAAACCAACAAGAGCAACTGATAGTACATCTAGCTTGATTGACCATATCAACGTCGAGCTGCAAAAAGCAAAAACTCATGATGATACAAGACTCAGATCATATATCTTTGAAATCGACATAACCGATCACTACACAGTTATGCTTTCCGTCCATCTGGATTCCCCGATAAAGTTCACTGAACATTCCGATATGATACAAAAAAAATCCACTGATTTTAATAAACTCCATAAGTTATTGAATAGAGGAAACTGGGGGGAAATCTATCAGTCGGTTGAACCAGAAACAGCATATAATCTGTTCATTGGAAAAGTTTCCCATTCTATCGATGTTAGTACAATAACGAAAAGAATTCACATGAACAATAATAATACAAAGCTTGAACTGTGGATGACTACTGGTTTACTGAATTTCATACGACACAGAGTTCGACTGAAACAGAAATTTATAGAATCAAAAAGTCTCGAATCTGAATCAGAATACAAAACATATCATAACTTCTCATCAAATCTCCTCAGAACAACTTGAAAAAAAATATGGGAGTGTATTGGCGAAATTACGCATTACAAAAAATCTTTAGGCTCATACAACTTCAATATCCATGTCGATGAAGATAAAAAACTAAATGAGAATAACAAAATTGCAGATCACTTCAATAAGTTCTTTCCCAATATAGGTACAACGAAGGCAGAAAAAATATCAAAATCCAATCATCCTGCCCCTGAAAGCAAGGAGAACATCGAAGATTCGCTATTCTTACACCCTATAACGGAATCCGAATTGGTCAACGGTCTCTAAAAAATAATACCTCATCGTATCTTTTGAAAAAATTTCATACATTGTTGAACCATTGTGTTTCATTTTGAACTTCAATATAGGTACAACGAAGGCAGAAAAAATATCAAAATCCAATCATCCTGCCCCTGAAAGGAAGGTGAACATCAAAGATTCGCTATTCTTACATTCTATAACGAAATCATTTCATACATTTCATACATTCTTTCAAAATCCCATATATTCTTTGTTGAACCATTGTGTTTCATTTTGAACTTGATATTTAGTCTTGGAATAGTGCCTTCCCGATTCAAGAAGTCAACAACTACACCAATATTTTGAAGTGGTGACAAGAAAAAAGCTATCAATAATAGGCCAATGACTGTGATAAACAATTTTGCGAAAACTTTCGAAAGTCAAAGTCCAGAATACTCCATTTTCGTACCAAAAATAATGTCTCTGTCGCATAACCAATTTGGATTCAGAAAAAACAGCAGTATTTCAATCAACTCGGTATTTGTTTGTTTCCGAAATCAACAGAAATGCTTGACAGTATTTTTAGACCTGGCTAAGGATTGTGATACTGTTAATCATGAAATACTGTTCAATGGTCTGGTGTGCAGTGGAGTTAGGGGCGTGTCAATAGATATACTGAAAGATTATCTCTCGGAAAGAATGCAGGTAGTTAAGGTGAATACTTCTTTGAGTGATTCATTACCAGTCACATTGGGGGTTCCACCGGGGACAGTTTTGGGCCCTATCCTTTTCTTGTAGTACATAAACAGTATTTTCTCTTTTGAAGTCGACGGTAACTTAACATCTTATGCTGATGACACCGCTGTGATGAAACATATAACAAAGCTGGAAAGGGAATGGCATTAATTTCTGGCTGGCTCAATAGTTTACTAAGTGTCAATATCGAAAAAACCAAATACATTACATTCTCTTCGACATACAAAAAGACTTCGCAAATTGATTGCTAGATTATACCAACTCAGGAATATTCTGAATAAAAGAACTCTCATGATGATTTATAGCGCACTATCAGAATCCATTATTCGTTACTGTATCATTGCTTGGGGTGAAAAATTTAAAACTACATCGCGGAACTTGGAGACAGTCCAAAATACCTTACTAAAAATCTTATTGAAGAAAAATAAAAGATTCTCCACCACGAAATTGTATGAAGAAACTTTATATCCATCAATGACTCCTGTGGATTTTAAATCACACCCGCATAACACCGGCCTCAACACGAACCAGAATATTGATGTTTCCTTTGCTAGACTCCGTCGTAATCACAGATTTGTAACATATATTGGACCCAAACTTTGAAATCAATCACCCGGTGAATTGAAGAATATTGCCAGCATCAGAAGAATCAAACCAAAATTGAAATTATTCATGAAGAATAGTTTCGGTTGTTTGAATGCTATGATGGAAAACATTTGATGGCCACACATGTTTGCTCTCGATAAACTAGACTACATTTCACTTCCAATGAATTGTAGCCATATAATGAGAACGTTGATGCCACAACACAAACTTGCTCAGGTGGCATCTCCTTCTCTTCGAATTTGTATCCCCAGCTACTATAATATTAGATTTTATATAGTGATATTACGTTTATGCTATATGCTATATATATTATTTCCTACTGTGCTCTTGTGCTCTCGTGTCATATTAACTGAATAAAATTACTTACTTACTAACTTACTCACTTACTTACTTACTTACTCACTTCAATCTTTTTCCTATGCTTGAAACTCCTCTTCAAATAAGTTTTGCAAGAACAAGGCAGGTGTTAGCGGAAGTAGATCAGCAGTATCTTCGGAAATATAATATAAAGGCCTTGAGTTCACAACGGCCTCACAATCACATATTATTGTTGCAAGCTCTTCGTATGTTTTTTTTATCTGTGAGATGATTTTCCCAGCACATTTCGCAATAAGCCTTGCAATATTCGAATTAAGCGCTCCCACCATCCTCCCCACCAAGGCAGCAGATGGTGCGATGAATTTCCAGTCTTCTGTATTGTACTGTATTCAGCAATTTTGTTCCAGTCAAGCTGTGAAAACGCATTTTCAGTACCAATAAAATTTGTGGCATTGTCGCTATATACGATGGAAGGTCTTCCTCTTCGAATCATGAATCTTCTGAAAGACTGGAGGAAAGTATCCGTTGACAAAGAAGACACTAATTCCAAATGTATCGCTCTGTGAACTGCACAGATATACAAAGTAACCCAAACTTTGTGTCCAGTTTTGAGATGTAACGGTCCAGCTAGCTCTATACCTACTATCTCAAATACACCTGCATTCACTGGCAATGGTATAAGGAAAACTTCTTCCATTCTAATCTACGACATATCGTACATTTGGCAATAGCTGATTTTACGGTTTGTCCTCCTCTGATGATCCAAAAACGTTCTTGAGTTCTGCCCAATAAACATTGCACACCAGCATGGCAAGATTTCACATGTTCCTTGTAGATCATTCTACATACGACATCATGTTTAGAAGGTAGAATGAATGTATATCGAAAATTGTGAGTATCTATTCTATCAGAGATTTTGGTTTCGATTCTGATGACACCATCTTCATCGAGGAAGGGACACAATATTGAAAGTTTGGCATCCATAATGCCTCCAAAACATTCTTCTTGTATGAACTTGATTATACATTTTTCAGCATCAATAATTTCAGATACAGATAAAAAACTATCCATGCATCTGTTTTCTGAAGAACTACGACAGTTAGATATAGATCTTCTCATCCAGGCAATGAGTTCGATAATCTTATCACAGTCCGAGAAGTAGGCAAAATACCAACTATGATTTCTTCTTGTACAGAGAAAAGTAGTAACACCTCTACATCTTTCTTCATTCACTGCTTTCTCTTCATATATATATATATATATATATATATGTGTAATTTTGATCAGGCCAATTATTTTTTGAATTCAACAACCAAGAGGGACCATTCCACCATTTTTCTTCCCCTAGCTTTCTTGAAGAACAACCACGAGAAGAAAGATCAGCGGGGTTCATTTCTCCAGGAACATGATACCAATTATCCTCGTTAGTATGACTACGAATTTCTTGAATCCTATTCCATACGAAAGGTGTCCACTTGTCTTCATCATTCATCCATGATAATACAGTTGTAGAATCACTCCACAAATAGATAAAAATATTCGAATATATGCTCCCAATTATATTTTTTGATAATCTGGCTCCAATGGTAGCGGCCAATAATTCTAATCTGGGAATAGTCATTTTCTTCAGGGGAGCAACTCGGAATTTGGCTTGGACTAACTGAACGAATGTTCGACAACTATTTTCGTAACGTAAAAAGGTAGCTGTCGCAAATGCATTCTTACTAGCGTTACAGAAAATGTTCAAACTTCAAAAAGCCATCTAGGAAATTTAAAACAATTCAAATAAGGCAATTCTTTCATCCACCGAAGAAAACAATTCCGGACCTCTTCGTCAACTTCTGCATCCCATGCCCTCTTGGAACTCCACTTTCTTGCAACAATAGCTTTGGACATAACGATACTGGACATGAAAATCCTATGGGATCGAACAATTTATGAGCTGCAGAAAGTATTGTCCTCTTTTGGTGACTTTATCAATGTTCATATTTTCAAACCATGCACAAGAAAGTCCTGAATTCTCCATGCTCCTATTTCGAATGAGTCCCAATACTGGTGTTGATTCAACATTCAGGATATTGTCACCTTGTTATGCATACTCCCACCCTCTAAGAACAAACTTGCCTTCTGCCATCACTCTGGTCGATTCATCAATTCCTTGAACATGAGAGGAATTCAATGAGTATTGAAGGGATTAGTTCTATGAGGTTGATTTCCTTTTCCAAACATTGATGCAAAGATGGTCTATTATATTGTTTCACAGAAGCTCACAAACGGGACGGACCTTGGTCGTTGCACTCGAGAGCTTCATCACAGGATGATGTGGCAAATAATGGCCTACATTCTGCAATCTTCGCCTTGGTTGATATTTGGAATATCCTCAATGATGCCCCCTTGCATACAGTCATTAAATACTTGTTGGTAATCTGCATAATATCCGTTGCATTTCAATTTCCTGGTAATGCTGTGTGATCTCTTCTGCGCCATAACAAAAATTGATATGAATTGATATGCCATCTTCCTACTTTCTTGTTGTTCTGGTGAAGTGATTGACTGATGGGGCCTCTTTTTCTTTTTGAGACCTGTTGTGAAGGATCAGTGATACCTAGTACGTCATCTAGACTCCATAACTGTGATATGGCAGCATCATTGGACAACATAGATTTCACCACTGTAGACAAGAAACTGAAGCCGACCGCTGGTTTTACTGTTGTTTTACCCATCAATATCCACTCTAACTCAGTTTGCATGACCACTAATCCACATTCTAGTTCGTGTTTCTCATCAGTGAATAGTTCACCAGCAATATCCGATCCTATGAGAATATCTATTGGTCCATGCCTAATGATTGCAGTTCAGACACCCAGGGACCCTGTCTCACTGACAAAATATTATAGTATATAACAGATTGAGCTAATGCTTTGAAATAACAGGCCTGATCATTATCTGTTACTCAAACGAATACGATAACATGTGTGATTCATTATTTCTGTCTGTGTTCCTTAAAATAGTGTGTAAATTATCTTTCCTTCTCGAATTGGAATATAATTCATTTCACTAGCAACAGTTCTTGTAATATAGGATTTTTGGGACCTTGACAAATGGAACATTTCAGTTTTGTTCAACATCGTCTTGAGATATGTCCAAATTTCAAACAAGATGGGCAACATGCTTTCTCTGATAGTTTCTGCTATGGGGCATCTATCGCTAGCATGCGAGTCATTACAGAAAACATATCCATGAATGATTTTGTTCATCAAATAAGAAGCTGTAGGTAAGGCAATATTTCTTTTGGAAACACTTGTTTTTTTCTCAATCAACATTCAACTGGAATCCAGACTTCGCCAAAAATATTTTATCTTCATTTTCCACTTCTTTCAGGAAAAACTTCATAAGGCCTTCATACTAGAATCTTATCTATCTCTTCTCAAATCTTCTCTTATCAAATCTTCTTTGAGACAGGATTCCACAAGAGGATATAGCATAGCAGCACAAGTGTCAGAAGTGACATCTAAAATTTCTAGTGCTCGTAACTGTGATTACAATTTGTCGTACAGGAAACTCAGTTGATTCTGTTTATTTACATTATTCAACACTAGTTTCAATACTTCACGGACATAGACTTCAACAAGTAAGTCCTCTCTGCCGAAGCGTTTTTGCTAACTCTCGATTACTTTAGGGCAATTTTCAGCACTGGGAGGGTAATTCTGAACTGAATGTCCAACCCGTGAATTCGTAAGAGTTGATTGTAATAAGTATTGGAACTTATCTTCATTCTGCATTTCCTGGTCTGCATGGATTCTCCTGAATTGACTCCAGAATGGAAGCCAATCCTTTAGGTCACCTTCGAAATTTTTCAACTCGATGATAGGTAATTTGAGTTTTCATTTAGAACCGTCAGTCATGCTATTGTTTTCGTTATTGGACTTCTGAGTGATCTGTTCAAATTGAATTTTCATTCATTTTTCAGATTTTCATGGAATTTTCTCTCCTCGTTTCTGAAAAATTTTCATTCTGTGATATTTCTCAGTATACTCATCTGCGATCCTAATCTCAGAATCGAGCTCCTCATCATCATTTTTGGAATATAGCATGAAATCTAGCATGAGCCGATCTAGTTCTGCCATATTTTCTAACTTTTGGTTCAATAGATGAATGTTACTTTGTATTTCTATAAGATTCAAGACTGATTTGGACATCAATTCACTCACTACATTATATATCCGTGAAAACGCAGATCTTTGAACATCTAAAGCTCTCTTCACTTTATGTTAGAATTCAAAGTACCTACCCAGTAGTTTGATTCAATCAAAAAGGTCCTTGGAAAAAGGTATATATCAACGTTGCAGAGCTTTCCAAAAAGTATATTAATAATTGCTTATCAAAATGACAGATTCATTCCTGTTTTCCTCCGACTTATATCAGTTACTATTCTGACACACACTCAGACAAAATTAAACAGCGCACTATTAAAATGAATTTCTAATATGTATATCAATCAATTGTTCTCTAATTTGAATGATAGCTTAATATTATATGATGCAAACGATACTGCCGTTATATTTATCTGAAACACTTGGGCAGAAACATATGAATATGCCGAAAGTGGCATAAAAATAAAATATAATTGGCTCAGCAGTAGTTTATTGAGTCTCAATATTGCGGAAACAAAATTCAATGCCTGTTTCATGGGACCTTGACACACCTAATACAATACGACGCCATACGTTCAATGTTGGAACAGGGTGTCCCAGAATAACGTTTGTATACTCCAGGAGGTAATTGTACACATATAAATAAGAAAGAACGTTCCTACCAACATGTGTCCAAAAATTCTTCCTGAGGGTGCTGCAGCCCTTTGGAGGTAGCTCCTTCAATGCAGTTTTCTTCAATTGTCTTGATACTAGATACTAGTACTAGATACTAGATACTAGAATCACGAAATTTGGTATCTATATAGGTGATTGGTGAGTGATTTCATGCGTATATCATTCTATACTCACATCCTGAGAACAATGAACCGAACCCCCGTGATTTTGGCTGTCTAGGTGATTGTGACTGACACCTGTTGCCATTGTTTGATTACTACCAGAGTATTCAATTCCAGACGATGAACCTGTTCAATTTTGAATCGTGGTTCTGATTAATGCAGCAACTAATATTCCAGGGTGAAGCCAGGTGGGTGGAATCAAAATCGTCATCACTTGGGAATATCTCATAGTCCAGAACATCTCAGACCTCTGGCATGGCTTTGACTTCGTTGCTACCTAGGCCCTCCAACACGACCTTGTTGGGAGACAGTAGACTTTGCCACTTCAATAAATGGTACTCGAGGCAACCCAGTTCTATCGAAGGTAGTCATTACCCGTTGAGCCCCACACTAACAATAACGATTCACATCCTGTACCTGGTTCATTCGATTGGTATAGAGAAAATGTTTTTGCTTTCAATGAAGTAATTGTAATTGGATGAATTTTTCTATGAAATATTTGTTTATTTTATTCTAATTATGTCGAGTCATACTTTTTGTTTTCGAATTTATTCAAATTAAATAAAAATAATGTCAATCAAATATTTACTTCAATGTCTTCCAACTATGAAGGACTGTATGTATCATCTTGAAAGAAAAATCATTTCCGTGTGACAAATAGTCTTCTGCATCCTCTGAATAAAAAGATTCTTGGTGTCGAAATCACTCCTTAGTGATTTTAGGGCCAAGGTCCGTATATACAAGGTTGTCTAATTTTTTCCTGGCTGTTATAGTAGTGTTTTTCGTGTTGCAAGGTTGAGATGTGATGTAATGTAATCACACTCTAACTCAATGTTTTATGAGTTCTATTTTCTATGACGAAGTATGACAAACATCATTTTTGACTTTCATATATGAATAAGTTGTAGCGTCGAGAACAGTCTAGAAGCGTTATGTTGCGATGACCGATTTTCATAATTTTCCTCTAGATAAAAGAAACCAGTAGATAAGTGTTGCTGTATTCTCTATATTACTCCACACAGCATAGGATCGCCGATACTGACCAATAGCAAGCAGTACCCTGTGGATGACATCAACCGTTCACCCGGAACAGCCTGGCGAAAACAGAAAACCCAGCTGCCATCATTATTTTCAATTCAAAGTTGGAATTTAGAATTGCATTTGACCTTTTCTTGTTTTTGATATTCTTAATATTTGAAGTAAGATCCGATTTTTCAGATTGCCAATTCCAGATTCATTTCCAGCGAATAGTATTTTCGACGGATCGATCCGATCTTTGTAATCAGGTTAGTATTCTCATTATATCATACAGTTTTCTGATGACCAATGGAATGTTCGATATGGTATTGGGTAAATGCTCGAGTGGAACTGCACAACAATTTTTTCATATGGTACTACAATAATGAACTGCCAATGTATTGTGACTATTCGAATTCCGAAAACTCCTGCTATTTTGGAGAAATGATTGGAAACAGTAGCAGACATCATGAAACCAATTCCAGGCTGAAAACTAAAAACTAGTGAAGAACGCATCGGAAAAGGTACGGAAATACCAAATATTTCAGATACTTACCCGATGATGATTTGTAATCAATTTCCACATTAATATTTCAATGATGAATTCGAATTCGAAAACAAATAAATGACAATTGTGACACAATACCAATGGAAATCAAAGTCAGGAAAACAGGGTCGTCATATTTTCACTCCCCGCTACCCACGCACCTCTCGCCCTAAAGTCCCAATTTGAGATAACCTGTATAAACGGACCTTGATTTAGGGCGACCTCCCACAGTCTGCAAGGCATGCAAGTAGTAGGTATTAGGCTATCACCTGATCTCGAGAATCCCGAGATTGAAGTCTAGATCCCGTCTGAGGATTCGAAATTGGAGGAAAAAGATATGTGTTCTGCGAAATGGTGTGAAAGTTTACCTGGTAAATTTCATACAATACAACTCGCGAGTGGATTGTCCATAATCACCAAACTATCCATATTATACTCAGACGATAGAGCACACCGTCAACGTGATCTCATAATATCATAATATGCAGACTTTTGTTGAACAAACTAAATATTTCATGAAAAAAATGGATAAAGAGATATTCGAGATGAGAATCTGGTGCATGAAGATAGTTTCACCCGTTATGTTATTAGCGCCTGTATATACCATTGTTATTCGCACTGAGGAACATCGACAATGATGGACGTGAATGTGTGTATACAATACATCTTGAATACATCTAATATATGTCAAACTGAATAGACAGCGGCTTATAACTACTGTTTATCATTCCATGTCACATGAATATGGTCCTGGCTGACATATTATCTGTGCAGGTACTCATATGATGTAGTCCGAGACAATAATTTGCTGAGGACTCACCTGCTGCATACGTTAATGATATACCTATAATTCAATTCTTTGAATTCGTGAAGATAAGCGTTAGAAGAAAATATGTTGAAAATATGTACAAAGAATAACATTGAAGATGAGGATCCTACATCAATTCATTTTATATTTATTTATTTATTAGTGAAATGATGATGCACATGGTCCAAAACATCTGTCAATCACCTTCTAACGTCTCAACCTGAGATCACTGAACACTAGTGTGAAATCATCTTTCATCTGTGTAGACTGTTGTGAATGAGTTTGATCCGATTGATTCAGTCTTGTTTTTTTCATGATATTGAGTGATCTGTCCAATTGTCAGTTGATTTCCTTATTTCTCATCTCATCTCAATTCATATTTCATTTCGATTCCTATACATACCTAATATGATCTCTACTTCTTCCCGAGGCATGAAATACCAGAGCACTTTATAAGGACGAAACCAGCTATTGGTAATTCACTTTCTTGATGTACAAGTAACCAGGTATACAGAACACAGAAGACAGAATTGATAGGATTGATGAGTCGGCTCTCCATGGAGGAATAGCATTTCTAGCGATTTCATTCGCGTTGAATTTTTCTTTTTTTCTTGCAATATCACACTGCTTTCAGTTTATCTTGAGAAGGAGATTGGGAACCACAATGTAATGGATATTCTCGATACTGGTGTAGCAAACTGTTTCCCAACCACCTCCGTTACTTGTGCTAAAATCATAGCGCTCATTTCATTTGGATACCTGGTGAAGCTGTTTGCAGCCTGAAATTTTGATGTATTCAGTGATGAAGACTTCTTGGTGCCCTCTGGGAAGAACATATTCGATAAATTAGGAAGATTCATGATATTTTCAATTCATGGACACACAGTGTTTACCTGCTAATGTCTCTGCATGTCGTGGAAATTTTGATACCAAATAGAATACGCACGATACACACAACTTTGGGTATTCCACAATCGATTTGCCATATCTATCGTAATATCCACAGGAACAACTTTTCATGAATGCATGAGAACCTATACCTACCTGAATCAGATTACGTACCCGTAATGTATCTTCCTCAGCTTGAATACGTTTATCAACTCCAGTATACAGCCAATCGGTTTTACATAAATTTTATATCCAGTTTACATATTCAAACACCAGAAAATTGATGGCAACATTTCCGATGGAAGCCATTTATCACGTCACAATGGAAAATTTGATGAATAGTCTGGTGTTCAGCTTCGTCACCTTCTTGTACCAAGAGACGATTTCATCATACAATGGTAATCCAATACGTGCAAATATTATCGAACATAATATATTGGCTCGGAGGCTTGCATAGAGAATAATTCTCAGTGTACTGATCAGTAGCTGTTGAGATCTTTGGCAGGATGAGTCCGTGATATGGTGACATATATAAATATCAATACATGATATATCTCAATCTGAGATGTGCAGTTTCGAAATTTCATAAAAAATTCGTTTTTTCTGGTGTCATTTGAATGAATTCATTGAAATGCAGAAAATTAGTCTAGACCAGTTGTTGAATTGAAAATTCTACATTTCTTCAATCAGAAATCACCCTGAATCAACGTATTCTTCTCGAATACGGAGTTGAGCATGCGATTTCACCACAGATCGAATAAGGCCCTCTATTCCAACAGAACGATTCAACTGGTATAATTAGGAACCTGGTGAGCTCTATTAGGGCTGTTTATCAAATCTCATGAATATTACCAGGAATGAACTTTACCACATTCAGCCGTTTTTCTTCAAGAACTAATTCGGTTGATTGAAGTGATGTTGAGTTTGAGTTCAATAATATATGTGAACAACGGAATGTACTAGAACAATAGTAGACCAATTTGCTGTTCGAAAGTCGCCCCCTCCTAATCTCACCAAGCCGAATATGAGTTGTCTAATTCCCTACAATACCATCACATTGTTCGATTGTTAGCCTCGAAGTTAATTCCGAATTTAATCAAGGCAAATAATCTGCTAGCGAATCAGCCCGAATTCTCGCTTGTTCGGGTTTTTAGCAATTATTCGCTCCCTTTGCGTCGACATAAGCCACTTCCTTTGTGTATTTATGTAAAGATAACTGCACAGGCAGCTACTTTAAACGGTAAAACAAATTAATAAAGCGGAAATTCCCGGCGACCGAGGTGTAGGTCCGCGACACTTCCAGATTTTTGGATACGATGTGGCCTTTAATCTGGCTGGAATAATATGAACATACATGAATTCGCACACAATTATTGGGAGATGTTAGGAGTTAATCTAATCCACCGATAATCTAGCATAAGAGCAGTTCATTTACGAATTATGAAGAGGAGCTGAAATATATAGACGCATAGCACACCTAACTGGTAATGGTGTAGATAGGTGATCTGTGGTGATGGTGGCTATCACCGGAATGAATAACAAATAATATTATAGGCGAGAACATGGCTACAGTTTCTCTATACAAATCCTACAAGGGAAATAAGGAAACACGTTTTCTTTCTTTGTCAAAAATGACGATAGAAACACATGATTGATGAGGGTTGATATTCAACTACCAATATACAATTATCTCATGTACATCTCGTTGTGTTAATCACCTGTATGGTTATTTGATTTTCATCTTATGAGGGCATTAGGCACGAATCCATTTTCACCACTCGCATATATTATGATCAGACGTTGCCCTTCACTAACAGGTTCTTTTAGACATTCCTAATTATGATCACTCCCACCTTTTTTGTAAGTATGTGTAGCGTGAATATATTCTTTTCTATAGGTCCGCATTCCTTCAAGAATTCTGTTCTGAGAATCTTATAGGTTGCCTCTCCATCAATACTTTTTTGTTGGTTCCTACCTTCCTTCATCGGAATCCAAGTATATGAATGGCTTTTCTTAAAGATTTCCTGCTCCCCAATAGTCCATATCACTGATGGAAGTTTCGTAAATTTCACTGAGAGCGGGATTTCTCTTTTCTGTTATATGACAATTAATTATACAGCTTCGTGAAATTTCTATATCAGCATCATCCATCATGAGTTCAGAATTTCTGTTGAATTTCTTTCCATTTGGAGTTGAAAACGTTCCTTCTTCATCTCTTTCAATTTTTTCCATCTCTGATTTGATTCTTCGTACAGTTCTTACACAAACACCTGTCGCCTCAGCTACTTTTTCTTGGACCTTCAAAGTTGAAATACTATGATGATAACAATATTTCTTATTTCTACAATTACTCCTCACCATGGAAACAGGAATCGATAAGCCATTTGCAGCTGTTTCCGCTTGCATGAGTGTCAAAACATTGTTCACAATTTCTTTGCTTCGTCCACTCAGAACCTTGCTTTTCAATTCAATGATCGAACACATTTCCAACGACTACACACAAACTCATAAATTCACAATACAGATTAATTGCTCCACTGGGTATACTATCACCATATTTGCTACTCCAGTTACTCGATGATAATGAGTTCCCGCCCCACTCTATCGGTATGCAGTAACAGAAACTATATTATTCAAAAGCAGAAGTTTCGAAAGTTTATTCTGTCATCATCAGGTCACTGAATGATACAAACATACGTAGCATTGTATACATCCAAAACATTTGACAAAGTTTGGCACCAAGGCCTCCGCCTAACCTCCGCCATGTCTTATGGTTTGCTGTTGCTATTGTTTAACATCAACGATCTAATGGATGTGACCTCTTTTCCAGTCTATAGCTTTCTGTATAATGGTACATTTCATACTGCCCTCTCATCTGAAGCCCCTATTACAAAATGATCTGAAAATCTAGAGTCACGTTCAATGCAACAAAAACTTAAGATTGTATATACCACATACTATTTCTATGAGGACGTCATTTTGCACTAGGTATAACCACCAACAGCGCTCTCTTTTGGGACGATCATGTGAGGTGCAGTGTGAGAAATACTTACCAAAAACTTGGCTTACTTCTCTTCACTCCACACTTCAGCAGTTCCTCATGATCTACAAAAAGGAAATTCGTTCTGTCCAAGAGTATTGTTTACATCTTTGAAGTTCAGCTCCCAAACTTACGCTGAAGCTTTATGATCTTATTCAGGAGAGAACTGATCGCCTAGTCGGTGATTCTACACTCACGAATTCATTAACATCTCTGGAACATCGTAGGACAGTGGGGGATCTCTCACTACAGTGGGGGATCTCTCACTATATTTTCAGACCTTGCCAAGGTTGGTATGCGTATCGGAAATCTCGGATATCATTCCACCACAAAGATTACAGGAAGACAAACTAGACGAGCTCAGGCTGGTCACCCCTACATTGCCAGGCTCGAGACCTGTTAATCTTCAGCCTACCATTAATAGAGAGAAAAGGTTGTGAGATTCTTTGTCTGATGCTCAAGACCCACAAAGTCCAAAAAAATCCATTTTCAATAGATAACTAAATGTAACAGATTCAGTATTCAATGGTGGCAAAGGAAATTTCGTCAAAAAAGCTGATCAGTCATTTCGTCTCACTTCAATTTAAGCACATTCGTACAGCATACCTTACATCAGTCATCAATCAATCATCAACAATCTACACCAATCTACAACTTCTGTAGTATCATTTCAAGAAATGTCTATTGAATTTCAGAATAGTGTCAGTTTCACTCAGTATACCAATCTCGAATCTTTTTCAGAGATCGAATAATGGCTGGTGTAAAGTGATACCTATAGCTATCATGTTATGAGATCATTGATAAATGAGGGCAGAAAAGAGCCTTCAGGGATACTATGCTCTCATAACCTATCATCTCACCATTTCTGAAGTTTGCATACATATCAATTTGACTTGAACTATGAAAATTCTCACCATATAACTTATGTTTTTCAGACCTTATAATAGAGAGAAAATGATGGATAGCAACGATTTCAAGTGATGCTCATGAATAAACCCTAAAAAATATCATACATCACCCTTTGCGGAACTCTTAGTGCGCGTCGCCTTCACCTACAACCGTTATGCAAAAGATGGCGCCCCAGCATAATTCTCTGCCCATCCATCAGTAGCGAATATCCACATTTTCACTGGGAATACATAAATATATCTGGAGCCGTGTATGAATACATTCCGAGGCCATTATGCATGCGGGCCCTTCGATGGATGGCGAGAAGCGGTCAGTCGAGACGCACCCTTTGCGACCTCTCGAGAAAAAGCCCCTCGGAGGGCCGATATACGCGATATGCTATATGCATGTCGAAACTTTGTTGTAACGGGTCGAATTTACCATAAGGTATGATAGAGCGGCGAAAAGCACTTTGCGTCCAGAAGGGAATTCTTACAGGACGGATATCTGGATCGATTGTCCTGTTGGCTGTTCTCCTCTGGAATATAAAAGTGGGAGACCTCAACGCAGCGGCAGAAAAATATTCAGGAATCGCCTTTGATGAAGAGCTCGCTTGAAACGACCATTTGGAAAGAGTTATACACGAAACTAGATATGTCGAAAGATTTGTCAAGGAAAGTCTTGAAGTATTGGTTGCGAATAAATCCATTGGCTTGTAATACGGCCAATGATCACAATCATGGAATGTTGTTTTTGTGTGGTGGCCGGAAGTTTTTGTAGCGAATACGGCACAGGCAAAGCTCTCTGATTCATGTAGACAAGCGATTCTAGCGATAACTAGTGCCATCGGTAGAACTACCCACCGTCAGCGACTATGGAAGTTCTATATCCATTACTTCTTCATATATTTCTGGAGATATAGGTCGAATTGCCAATATACAGTGTGTATAAGTCAAACCGAGTAAATCAACTATTGAGTTTACTGTACATATTTATAAGAAATTCCGAAACATGTCAAATTCAAATTATGAATCAACATTCTCCACTGTTGAAATGCGGTCCCTATCATCAACCCCCTTCGAATGACAGGTACAGCCCCCAATTTTTGAAAAGGAAGTATAGGCTTGTGATATATCGTTTTAAAGGTCTCTCCATTTTCTACTCAAAAATGTTATCGTTCTCAAGTTTATTGTTCAGTTAAATAATGAAAGAATGTAGCAAAATTATGTGGTTACCGAAATGTGCACGATCGAAAACTGAAATGTAATGCGAAACGAAATAAAATGCGAAACACTGAAAAGTTCCATGAATTAAGTAGATGTTCAAAATATTCACCGCGAATGTCTTGACAACATCCTGATCTGAAATAAAAGTTCAACATTATTCCAACATTATTTAACATATCAGGTGTGTTTCAAATCATTTTGATCGAAAGTTTCAGTTTTGTACAGAATGCCCATCACATATCTTCTTAAAAAGAAATCCAATAATGTGAGATTGAGTTTTTTTTTATCTTTGGACAACATGACAGGGAAACCTATGATGTTCGAGGAACATCGTGTTAGCCAGCGGAAGATTTTTGGGAAAGAAGGGAGGTGTTGGAATTTTTCTTGAATGTTTGGAGGTTGTAAGCATCAGGAAAGACTTCACTAGGCAAAGAATTCCACAACTTTGCCGTTCTATTGATGGATGATGCTTGGTATAGCCATGTTCGACAGGTCTTGAGCCTGACAGTGTGGGGGTGACCAGCTTGAGCTCGTCTGGTTTGTCTACTAGGAATCGCGCGTGGTGACATAATAGATGCTATTTCCGTTGAGCACCGACCGTGAAAGTACTTGAAAAAAAGGCAAAGATCGCCGACCTTTCTACGATGATCTAGAGAGGTCAATGATTTGGTGAGTGTTGTGTCATCGACTAGGCGAATAGCTCTCTTCTGAATTGAATCTAAGAGCTTCAGCGTATGTTTAGGGGCTGAGCTCCAAACATGTGAACAATACTCCAGGACAGGTCGAATTTGTGCTTTGTAGATCATAAGCAGTTGCTGGGATGTGAAATATCTCTTCGCACGGAAAAGAAAACCGAGTTTTTGTGAAGCAGTCTTCGCAATGGACCTCACATGATCGTCCCATGAGAGAGCACTGTTGGTGGTGACACCCAGCATGGATATTGACGACCTCATAGGAACAGTGGTACCCGACATCATCAAATTGGGCATTGTGTGACCAGCCTTCTTGGTGAATATACAAGCTTGAGTTTTAGTTGCATTGAACTGTACTAGATTCTCAGATCCTCATTTCAGAATTCTTGTCAGATCCTCATTCAAAGCATCAACCTGTCTTCGCCTTGCACCTCTGGCCTTATTGGATGATATAGGGGCTCTAGAGGAAAAGGCGGAATGAAGTGTACTATCATCCGCAAAGCTATGAACTGGGCTGGAGGTCACATTCAACAAATCATTGATGTGGAGCAAAAACAAAGTTGGTGCCAAGACAGAGCCTTGTGGAACACCAGCATTGATCGTCATTGTATCAGACGAGACCCCGTCTACCACCACGTAGAGTGATCTATCTGCAAGAAAACTCGATAGTAAAAGACACAGTTGGGGCGGCAAACCATATGACGGAAGTTTCGCTAGGAGGCCTTGGTGCCAAACTCGGTCAAATGCTTTGGAGATATCCAAGGCTACAGCCAGAGACTCCCCATGTTTCTCTATTGACACCTGCCACTTATGTGTCACATAGGCAAGCAGATCTCCAGTTGACCTCTGGTGACGAAAGCCATATTGCCGGTCGTTCACGATTCTTGAGCTAAGTGATAGCGCTAGCCATTCTATCGATCATTTTGCAGATCTACTTCATCGACATCCATAGTCATTCATAGTGCTTTACATTTAATTACGTTCAGCATTACATTTTGGTTTTTGATTGTATCGTAGGGAATTTCGGCAACCACATGATTTCAATTTATTCTATCTTGATTGATGCAATCAACTTGGAAACAATAACAATCTTGAATACAGAATTTCCAACTAGAATCATAATACCGATAACTTGAATGATAACTTGCCAAGGAAACTCTATAAGTATTTTCAATGGATACCTACCATCTGAGAAGCACATTGCTATGGTTTTTGCTTTATTATTCATTTCGTATATTATCAAGACCTAAACACGAATAACTTTTGGGTATATTGCAATAAGTTTTGAGTATATTGCTGCGGTAATCACATGATTTCATTTATTTAATCACCTGTCCTTCGAAGGAGGTTGAGTAGGGATAACATTTTGACGATGAACAATGTCAATTCCTAATTCAAATTTGACGTGTTTAGGGATTTCTGATGAATATTTACAGTAAACGAAATAATGAATATATTCCATTTGGCTCTCATACACTCTATAGCACTACAAGTAGCATGTCACAAGCTAATATGACAATAAAAAGACGGATCATCCTGTAAGCCGTCCTATTTCCAGATAGCCCTCCATAAAATTACCTTCTCTGATCGAATACTGGTTCACAGATGTTTTCAAAATCACCATCTTGTTTGTACAGGCGTGAGACTTGTGTACATGTCATTGGTCTGTGTGCATATAGAAACTTGGAAGGAAATCCACACTGCAACGAATCAATCAAAATATTCTCGCTCGGCTAACTTTGAGAGGCACTAAGTTCGTACAGATAGTGACTAATTGGTTGAGAGATTTGCCCCCTGAATCATATCGATATGGGCAGCTTTAACGGCAGACTCTCAAGCGAGAGTACTGAAAAATATCATCGGACCAGCATCATTTGTTGGTGTGTTTTTTGATGACACGAAAGGAAATCCTATAAAGCTCGAGGAACATCGTGTTAGTCAGTGGTGGAATGTTGGGAGAGTGGGAAGGTATTGAAACTTTTCTTGAAAGTTTGGAGATCGTGAGCATCAGGAAAGACTCCAAATGTCTCCAAGCTTATCCAAACAAACACTCAAAACCGGGATGCTGTGTGGCAAAATTTGTCATACTAACATTTCAATATCTCCTTCGACCTCGCTAATGATGATGAATACTATTATTTCTATAGCTACTTCGTACAACTAATCTTACAAATGGCAGGATTCAATTTCCGCACATGATGATGACTCATAGCAGAGACAGTTCTTCCATTCAACCGATAGAATTATCTCATACAGTTTCAATTTATTTCCTCTTTGTCTATAGATGAGCATGATAACGTCATCGCCCAAATACATATTCGAACTTTTCTCCATATTTTTGTGGTCTCATAGTTCCCTTCATAGTAAATGTTCGAAGTGATAGATAGTGCATTCGATATGGTGAAAGTGTGCAATAACGAGAAACAACAATACAAAGGTAGTACTTACAGTGAAAGCAAATAAGAGTACAGAGGACAGTAATTACTCACCTTGTTTCGCGTAAGGAGTCAATTTCCTAGAAAGAAAGAGAGAGGGAATTAAAAAGAGGAGACATTTGGAAAGAAAGGTGCTGTACTTCGAAAGATAAGAATGCTTCATTCTCTATGAAATTTGAAATCATTTCATTTCGCTTCATATCTTTCGAACATGTCAGTATAAAGACGTTCTAAGATTAGCCATATGGTAGAGACAGAAGTGCGAAATAACAAAACAATCATAAAATTCAATCTATCCATCCATGAGAATCTTGTTGCTACTTGAAAGAAAGGAAAAAGGAATAGAATTATTTTTCATCGATCGCAAATCAAGTGCGCGGTGTCCGATACTTTTACAGGGAGTTAAGTGTCGGTAAACTACCAAAGTGTTTTCATAAAACAACTTTCATTTCGAAATACAGAGACAAACGTTTACATCAGAGTCTACATTAAATCTGATGTGAATGATATGAAAGAAAAAAATAAGCGAAAATCAGTGTGAATGTCGATTCAGCGGTTCGATATTATCAGAATCTTGGAAAGCCGACTCGAAGTCACTTCTACTCAGCAATTATACGATTTTGGTGTGACGTAACTAGGGTTATTCAACAATAATTCAAGAACGTATCGGGTAGTATATGTATACAATGTATGGACGTAATGTCAAATTTCACGAAATTTCCTTTTTTTGATTATGAGAAGCAAATAGGTAAGGGTGAGTTTTTGGTCAGTTGAGTTCTCGAGAAAATTTTTTTCACCAATTCTATCTCATTTGTGATTAATGATCGAGACGAAAGTATCAAACCGATGTTGGTACACATAGGGCGATTCACAATGATTGGGATATCACGTTATGGTATATACAGTTTTTCGAGGTGAATTCAAAGAAAGTTCTGAAGTTCCGAAAAAAACTGATTACATAATTTTGTCTATTTGGTTTTGAAGTTTCAAGATGAGTATCAGTTTGCAAAATTCATCTATGGGGTGCGGTTTTCCGATGAGCTTTGAAATATATTTGTGCCTCGATCTAGTATGAGAATCAAAAATCACTCTGTAGCTTGATAAAAGAAACGCTGATTATATTTTTTCCCAACACTTGAATTCACCTCAAGAACTGGGGATTATGATAGAGTGCTAGCTGATGTTCAAAAATAGATTACCCTGTCCACAACCGGTTATGGTGACTTAATAAAAAAAATTATCACCTAGGATTTGACACTTAACATTTAAGACAGATGGAACATGGGAATACAATTGTTCATGTTATGAAACCATTGAAGACTTTTCATTGAACATTTATCATTTGAAAAGATGCCTAACTTCCAACACAAGAAATTATTGTTAGATGGCTAAAATGGAAATAAGATGTGCGCATGTTCGCTAGTGACGTTTTGCGAGTGTCCCTTCTCTTCTGTTCTGTTCCCCGCTTTTATTGAAAACTGTATTGAGGTTATCTCTCACTGTATGAGAATATTGTCAGTGTTTTCAGGATTTTCAGCGGACTTTTGTCATGGGTATCATCACTTCTACTAGTTTATGAGACATAACAACTAATAATTGCTCATTCAGTGAATCCAGACCAAGTTGTTCTGTCAGTTCTATGTCAAAGATGATACGTCAGTATTCACAAATACTGCCTGTAAGTATTCCGAGGAGGTGGAACATTCATTTTTCAGCTTTTTGTATATATTTGTAGTGAGGACAGATTTCGTGATCTGCCCCAAAATGTCACTGCACTTGGAATTAAACCTTTAGATACCTTGTTTTCGAAAAATTTGGAAATATAAATATATTTAATGAGAATGAAACCTCAGCTTATCTTGGTGGACGTTTCGGGAACGAATCTGCTCTCGTTCTCAACACAATTCAAATATTTTTCTGTTCGCAAAATTGTTTTTTCAATATGCTGTCGGTTTTGACACTGAAAAATGACAATTTGGTAGACAGAAGAATTCTGTTTGGAAGGTGTTTTCATTAATTGATATTGAATTTTCCATTTTCATATTGATTTTCAGAAGTGGGTGCCGAGTTCTATCTATGTCCACTCAACAAGAAGCAATATTATTGTCTCCGTTCAGGAGAATGCAAGCAGACTCTTTGATTTTCCGTTTTTGGTTGTTGTCTTCTTTTCCTATGATCTCAATATTACTCCAATCGGCCATATGTTGTCCATTTCCGGTAAGGATATGTTCAGCTGATTTTGATTTGTCAGTATATCTTTTCTTTATATCGTTCTTATTCTCTTTCATCCTTACTGATAGAGGCCTGCTGGTTTCACCGGTATGATATTTTCCTCAAACACATGGTATACTATAAATACAATTTTTTGATGATTGTTTTTCATTTTCCGGTTTTGTATGTGTCAAAATCGATCTCACTGATTTTCTGTCTTGAACACTCTTTTCACTCGAAACTTGTTACCAACACGTTGAATTTTTTCAGATATTCTGGGAATGTATGGCATTACATTTGTTATCAGTGTTGGTTGTCGTTGTGGTTGTTGTATATTCTCTCTGTTCTGAATTTGGTGTATTGTTTCATCAATGAAATGTTTCGGATAAGTGTTGTAGAACATCTGTTATATGGTTCATTTCGGTATTGAAAATTTGGTGGTTCGATGATATGGATTTGGCTCTGTCATGAAGTGATTTGATTATTCCTTTCTTTATACTTGTATGATGATTCGATTGAAAATTGGGGTATTTGTCGGTGTGTGTATATTTAGGATATACACTTGTTATCAAAATGTTATCTGAGTTTTTAATGAGGACATCTGAAAATGGTGACTGATCATTAGATTCGATTTCTAAAGTGAATTCGATTGTGGGTTCGATATTGTTTATATAATTCAAAAAAACTATCTGGTTCCTTACGGTTATGTGGCCGAATAATGAAAATATCATCCACATATCTTCACCAAGTCTTTGGTTGCTCATTGAATTCTTCCACAATATTTTCATCGAAAATTTCCATGAATATATTTCTTAGAATATGAGATAATGGTGAACTCATGTCCATACCAAAATTTTTTGATAAAACTCATTGTCTAATCGGAAGAAAGTTGTTTTTTGGCATAGTTCCAGAAATTTATAATAAAAAATAATGAAATGAAAAAATAAAAATGAAATAAAAAAATAATATAATAAAAGCGAGTAAGGCATTGTAAGAGAATGAATAAATTTCTTGTGTCTCATGTATAAGTAATTTTCATTTTACATAACGAACATCAACCTAATACATCTTCAAGGATTCCTGAATTTGTATTTTTGTATATTATTGAATGGATTTCTATTTGCTCCGTTTGTTTATTAAAGCACAATTATTTGCGGTGATATCCCAGAGACATTGATAATAAACGAGATAATTCTATGACAATCGAAAGCTCTTTCTTTACAATATACAATATAGTACAAGTGCTTCTCGAAAACTAGAAAAATAAATACTTGGGGCAGCAAACCATTCGACAGATGTTCTGCTAAGAGGCCTTGGTGCCAAACTTGGTCAAATGCTTCGCCACTGCCACTTATGTGTCACGTAGACTGGCAGATCTGCTGTTGATCTTTGGTGTCGAAAGCCTGGTAGTTCACGATTCTTGAGGTCTGTAGATATCGGATGAGCTCTATGTTGATTGCTTTTTCCATTACTTCAGAGAACACAGATAGTAGTGCACATTTCTCAAAAACCATAGGTGGTATTCCGTCTGACCTCATAGTCTTCTCGGCATTGACAGGACAAGCAGAATGTGCATGAGGTTATCGATGTTAGCGATATTGGGAAGACCTTAGGAAACATTTTGGCAAAGATGTTGGCTTTTTCTTGTGATGTTGTTGTCAATGCATAATCATCCTCTGTGAGGGGAGGAAATGAACTGGAAGTGAAATTTCCCTCGATTGCCTTGGCAAAGGTTAAAAACGAACGGAAACCATTTGGGCACTCGATAAGCTTCGATCTTATCTTGGTGCTGTATGCCTCTTCAGGGCATGAGTCCCTGCACCAACGCCGGTAGGCTGCTTGCTTCAAAGCGAGAACCCTAGAACATTTTTTAATGAACCAAGACCAGTAGTTGGTAATTTGGTGGTATAGGGTATGTAAGTTTCCATTCCCATAATGATGATCTCCGAAACCTCTCCAGCACATTCCGTAGGGTCTCCTGATTCAAAACACAGTCATCTCCAAGGAAACAAACATGCAGAGACCATCCCAGTCGGCTGGATTGAAATGCCATACAGTGCGTGGAGGTGTTGGACTGGTTCGCGGAGTGCTATATGGGCATGTCGTGGAGAAGAGTGTGTGGCCTGAGTTTCCTAGTGGTGAAAGGACTTTCACTTCATACAGTTCCGGATTGTTGGTGAGGAATATCATCTCAACATATCTCCCTTGTACCCTTGTATATTCAACTACTTGTGTATAATCGAGGCTCGAAACAAGGATCAAGGTATAATCGAGGCTTATGTCTAGGATCAAGACGATACCCTGCATTATGTGTGGCACATTTTCAGGACATTAGCATCCGAATCTTTTTGTTAGTCACAGGACTGAGGAGGTCAATACATCTTCCATCTCATTTCCAAAATACATTCAGAACATCGTTTTTAACTGGATTTGTGGCCGTAGTGTGTACAAAGGAAGAATATTCTTGAGTATGGCTGTTTATCAGTTGGAATACTCTTCATACACTACCGCACCTTGTACCTCTTGATGGGTATTTAAGGTAGTGAGCATTACACATGTGTTCAAAATTTAAAAAAAAATACAGTTACGAAATAGGTCCAATGTTTTCAAATGTGAACGAATTTATCCAATTCGAATTTTGAATTTGAATTTGCCATGAAAACTGTCATATTTCCAACACTAGATGAGACTAGACTAGACTGCACTACACTATGATAAGACGGTGAAAACTTATATGAGAATGACTTGTCTATAGATGTGATAAGCACCATTTTTCCTCGGTATCATCATATTACAATATATATGAAGTGGATTTGCACAATGTTTAGGTATGACATTCACTGTTGAGCCTGAGAAGTATACACATACATACTTTTATATTGATATCACATATGTTTGCATAGTGTTAGAGGTATTTACATATTTTTGAAGATTTTTTCACACAATTTTATGTTATTATTTTTTCATTGGAATTCAATCAATTCATAATGTATGAATTGAATTATTGATTCGAATATTCAATTTTTAGCTATATGTTATTCAGACGGGATGAGCCATCTTGTTTTTTATTTTGATGATTAGTCAAGCCGATTTGCCTACAGACGTTGAACGTTGAACTTGCATCATTCTGTTGCGCTGTGTATTCCATATTACTGACTTGTGTACTTGTAGATAGAACAACGGAATCACGTTTATTGCTATAAAACCTCACACGGTGAGTACAATGTACAAATGTTCGTTCTGTTCTTTTTTAAATAATATCGAAATATAATATCCATCAATATTTTCGATATCAGCAATCAGGAGAAGAAACAGAAAAATCACCAGAGATAATCAAAGGTCCTCTATTGGAATGCATATTTGTGATGGTTTTTCTATCCACCATCCACAAGTGTGTCATGTGTGACGATTTACTGGAGTTAGGGATGTTTCAACCGTGATTAAGATTCATTGGAAAATATTTTCAAGTATGAACCTGCAGTTGGAAAAAGTGAATGAAGATAAATTCCCCATGGGAGTGACGAAAATACAACTCTTAAAGATTGCGGTCTGATTACACCAAAAGTACAACAAAGAAGTGTTTAATAATTACGATAGAATGTTTGACATAAATAGTGAATATATATTAATCCTTCATTTTCTTCCAGTAATATAACTCCCCTAGTGTGGAAAAATCATGTGGATCACAGGTATAAGACAAGATACTTGAATTATAATATGACAAATGAATAACAGGATGTTTTGTGAATAAACAAGAATTTTACCTTTCGGTGTGTATATTCACCTCACTGACTATAGCAACGCGTATCTCTAGTCACATATTGTGATCTGAAGGAAAATCTTATACATTGTGTAGAATATATATACGCGGTATATATTACAACAATTTATTATATTGAAACAGTTATCTACCTCCCTGCTATTGATTCCCTCCCAACAAATTGTCAAAATTGATGTACGCAGGTCCAGAATCACCATCACAATTACATAATCAAGCGATTGATTAGCAACGCAGGTATCCGAACAGATGGTTAAATAATTATTCAATAAACCACCGACCATAGCAAACATTCAATTATGTATGGTTATTTGTTATTCGTCGGTCAGCGAGCGTATACCCCGATCCACACCAGTACAGTCATAGTGGACAGATCGTCATATAACAAGAATGGTTTGAGGTTATGTACCGATTCATTCTGTACCGATTCTGTCCATAAGCAGCGACCGCAAAATCGTTAGTTTCGACGGCCTATCCAGGACCTACGCAGATCATTATTATTATATGCGGTTCCACATATACAGTGAGGACATGATGTCGCCACACTCTTTCGAACCATAAGTGATATTGGATGGCTCAAATAAGACTGAAGGTTGGTTCATGCAAAGTTCATGACGATCACATTTCAATTGTAATATAATTACATCAATACTATGGAAAACAGTATTTCTTGTATTTTCGTTATTCAATTATCACTTTCATATAATTTCAAAACGGAACTACCTAACTCTACAAACCACATAGCATTCCGAAACAATTTGTACTTTTGAAGATCTGATCAACTTCCTCCGTGATTATCTATTAAAAGACATATTATGCATGCGAATTAGCTATTTTCACTAGGAGTATGATGTAATTATAATGTAGAGTTCAAGTATAATGTATAGTTCAAGTGGACTAATGATGTAATGAAAATGCATGAACTCCCTATACCGTATTAGTGATTCACTTTGAACGTTGTATGAACCAACCTCAAGGTGAAATCTCTTTCTGACGTCACATTGTCAAAATGACTGTGATATGGAGATGTAGATGATACGAGAATGAGATGGAGATCAATCTATTCATGCTCGATACTACCTGAAAATCTTAGAACTTTCGAATGAGCATCAGGGTTTGGGAAACATGTAAATAAGTTTCCCAGGCATGCAGGAATGTAAATGAGTTCAGAAAATATCAAATTCTCATCTCTCTCTCATCAAGTAAATCGAGTCTGCAACGAGTGATTCACTAAAAAAGTTGACGTGTTCTCATTCATTCGCATTCTATATACTTCTGTCGTTTGCGTGTCAGTAGTATTTATTGTATTTCATTTTGAGATTTGTCATAGGTTTGCGATAGGTTCGAAAACTTTTGCAACAGTTCAATATCTAGCGTTTCAAGATTGAACTTTCTGTTAGTGCCAGCTTTATTATGACCAAGGTATGAGTTTCACCGCTGGAACCAATGTCAATACCGCGACTATTCTGAAAATCATTAATTCAGACTCAGATCAGGCTGATTCTTATTCGAATCGGCCAAGAATGGATGCGAGATTTCGAATCATTCGTAGCATAGACAGTTTGGAAAATTTTGAGTTGATGAAACCAGTGCCAGTGACAAAATGTAACTGGCACTGGATTATTAAGAGAGAAAGTATCGACTATGATTGGAGAGAAAACAGCAGATGGCTTCGTTGAATATGAAGAAAAATAGACATCTGAAGAAACTTGGGAATGTGGAACAAGAATATCTAGAATTGATTAAAAAAGATTTTTCTTAAGGTTGAGATTATTCAGCACTATTATTCTGTGTGGGTAAAATGAATCCGGCTGGGAAGACCACTTTCTTATATTCTTCCGCTCATTGCATATGGTTGAAATGAACCTATGCCATTCGTAATATTTCGAATATTTTCACAATGCCTAATAAGTTTCTTATTCATATATATTTCATCATGATTCTGGGGAAAATACAGATTGACAATTTATTTCTGTTAGAAGGAGTATTATCGCCATCAAGAGCAGTGGATTGACTTAGTTGGCAGCAATATGAATTATTGTGAGGTATTTTCATGAATATAATCCGTATACAATGATTTGAAACTAAAAGTATTATATCTCAAAAATTTCACTCGAATTTATATTTTTCAATTATATCTTTTTAGTGCGATTTTTGTGACTGCACACTGTTTACCAACTGCTGAATGCTTGATTCAGTGTTACACGAAGAAAAACTCATAACGATAGTGGTCCAACAGACCTCAATGTTCATTTTCACTTTTCAGACACGCCGAGAATCTTCTTCCTGCTCGAATAAGTATATGTCTGAAAGTAAATATAGGTAACATTAGATATTTTTTTTTACGAAATTTAGGGTAGGAAATTGCCTTATGGCTCCAAAAACCTTCTTGAACGCATTGATATCTTCTTTCATGGAATTCTTAGAACTGTATCAATGTAACAAAATTTTGAATGTTAATAATCGTTTTCTAGATCTCCTTCTAACAAAAATTGTTTTTAATGTTAATAGGGACATGGATCCACTAGTAAATGAAGACAATCATCACCCCGCCATACAACTAGATTTAGTAACCTCACATAATCGTAATCGTTTCAATAACTTTTCTCATTCTTGTGATATATCAAAAAATTATAACTTCAGAAAAGCCAATTTTCCTATGATGTATGAACTTGTTGTCAATGAAGACAGGTCACGTATTTTGGAACAAACAGATGTAAACACTGCATACCATAATTTGAACGATACTCTCTATGATATTTTCGACGTTACTGTTCCCCTAAAATCAAATCGTACCCGTAGATACCCGCCTTGGTTCACACCAAGTATAATAAAGAATATTCGGAAGAAAGAGCGAGCCCACAAAAACTTAAAAAAAGTATAATACATCTTTTTATCGTGAACAATTTATTTCGCTGAGAGCTGTGAAGTCGAACTACAAATGAATGAAGCCTATAAAAACTTCATCGATGAGAGTGAGAACAATATACACAATAATCCAAGTACTTTTTGGAATTTTATTAAAAATAAAAAATAAGATTCTGAGATTCCTGGTATTATGAAGGATGATAATAACACCTATTCCAAACCTCAAGAAATCGTTGACGCTTTTGCGAATTATTTCAAAAGTATATATATTATATATTGGATATATCCCTGTGTAGTATGCTCGATAAATTCCCGATAATTTTCTATAATTTTCCGGGTATAAATATCGATCATATCAGTGAGATGGATATCATTAAGGCCACTCAGAAGTTGAAAAACAAACTAATCATTGGGCCTGACCACATACCGAGTTTCCTGGTGGAAGATTGTATCCACCCCTTATTAATCCCTTTGCTCCAGATCTTCAACCTATCACTGAAAACCTCTACGTTTCCTGAGATATGGAAATCTGCCCGTGTGTGTCCTATCCTGAAGAAAGGGGACGCAACCCTGTAGAAAAATTATAGGTCTATTTCTATATTATGCAACTTCCCGAAACTTTTCGAAATAATTTTATACTGCTTTATTTATAATTCGGTCAGAAATATAATATCGGATGATCAACATGGGTTCGTGAAAAAAAAGTCGTGACATGCAAAAGGCGTTTGATCAAATTGATTTTTACATTCTTCTTCAGCGACTATCATCCTTTGGATTTTCTGGAAGTTCAATTGAGCTTTTCACAAGTTATCTCTTTGACAGAAAGACAGAAGCAATACGAACATGAAGGTTTTCAGTCTTCTTTGTACACACCTAGCTAAGGAGTGCCACAAGGCTCGAACTTGGGGCCTCTATTATTTCTGCTCTTCATCGACGACTTAGCAAAAGAAATAATCTGTCCAAAACGTCTTTACGCTGATGACCTGAAGCTATAAAAAGTTATTGATAATTATGAAGATTGCTTGAATTTACAAAATGAAATCGATTTAGTATTCGATTGGTGCGCCAGGAATCACTTACATTTGAATATATGAAAATGTTATATCTTATCATTTTCTATAAAAAATTATATAATAGTTTTCCCTATGTTACTGATAACATTCCAATTAATCGAGTGAATGAAATGAGAGATCATGAAATCACTTTTGATCATAAATTCTCTTTTATTTCTCACATAGATCAGGCAAATTCATCAGCAAATCGATTGATAGGTTTTATTATAAGGAGTACAAGAGAGTTCAAGAATATAAATACAATTATAACACTGTTTAACGCTTATGTGAGGTCTAAACTGGAATATGGCGTGTTAATATGGTATCCAATTCACAATTGCCACATACATCATATTGAAGCCGTTCAAAAGAAAATATTGAAATTTGTCTTTCAAGGTCACAGGAGTATATCCTCAGAGGAGAACCGATTATTCTATTCTTCTGAATGAATTTAATGAAATATCTCTGAATACACGACGAATTTTTGTAACGATCTCTTTCCTTCACAAAATGCTACATAATAAGAACTCGTGTGCCCCCCTTTTACAAATCATCAACTTTCACACTTCACGCCAGAGTTCCATACATGAAACGACATTTCACTGTGATCTTGGTACAACAAATAACAATCTCAAAGCACCTGTGTCAATAATTTGAAAACAATTTCAATTCAATTTGTGACATGTGCGATATTAATGATAGTTTTCTAAGTTATATTTCGAAATGTATTCTCACTAGAACCTTTGAACTGTATTTTTTTTCTTGTGAAATTTCTATTTTTTGTCTTCTTGTTTTAGATCATTTAGTTAGTACCCTGTTTTGTATACTTTCATCAACACCTTTGTACATTTCCAGTAATTGGGTGTATACCTGTTGGAAATAAAATGCTATTTATCTATCTATCTATCTATCTATCTGAATGCAAAGATGATGCTCGTGCCTTCTGACTTTATCTTTCTGATCCTAGATGCTGAAATCCGCCAGATGAGGAAAATATCTTCGAAATTTGAATTTCACTTTCACGATATTTCCGTTGGGATGCCAGATTTCAGATCTCATTATCAGAGCTGAATTCTCAAAACGTTCCTTCATATATTATCATTACCTGTCTACCAAGACAAATGAAAAAAAAATTTTTATAAGTTTTTGCGATATCAACTGCTTGGTTATTATCCGCAGGTTTTTATGTTATATTTTCTAGTAAATATTGATATTTTAGAGAAATTGCAAGGAGGTTGTTATATGAGATGGGTTATCGGGGCATACAGATAAGTCGTTTGGCATTTTCAAATATTAGCGGATATGTGTGTATTCCGGACATTCTAGTCATATGTGTTCAATTGTCAATCTGGATGCACAAAAATCACAAACGGTTCGCGGAAAGACATTATTTATCATTATTATTATCATCATTATTTCCATCATTATCATTATTGATATGAATAGGAATGACTTCTTTCATAGTTGTTTTCATCGTTGTAGCAAAGCCTTCCGGAAGCTTGGCAGCCACTGCTTGACGATGAATTACTTATATAAGTGTGTCGTATATTTCATAAGACCAGTGTGGAAAAGCATGAACACAGTCTGTGAGACAACTTAGCAAGATCCTGTCACATATGAGTCCACGATCCCAGAATTATTGGCACGAACCATTGGTTGATAACCATTTCACTAGAATTTGTTACACCGTCTCATCGATATGCTGTACCTGTTTTCCATTTTGAGGTTTCATCACATCAAAAAGATGAGTTGATAGGCCCAAATAGCACCTCCCGAAAGCCGTTCCTTTCTTCAGCCTTCGCCCCCGACTACCCTGCTCTCCCCAGCTAATTATCATTATTGCAATATTCATATCGCGAAATTAATTTCATGGAGCCGGAGCCGCGGAAAAGCATAATCTATTAATGCCTCTCTTGCCTTACTAATACTCCTGTCGCTCTATCCGTCTCTAGATTTCTCTGTGCCGGTTGCTCTCAGCGCAATCTATGTTGTAAATTAGTTATTTCTCTTAATGAATATGTTTATTTCTGAGTGCCGGAGCTTATGCCTATGCAGAAGCTTGCCGTAATCCCTAATCCGTAATCGAACTGGGACTGTGTTACACACAGGGTTGGGTCATTACACCTGGAAATAGTGTTGCTCTACAAGGTGTCCCTTTACCGAGAACTGCATCGGGGTTGCGAGAACGAGGTTTAGACAATCATTTCTCCAGCTTTTGTGTGGAATTTTCTCTCCCGGTTTCTGAAAAATGAAATGGAGAAGAAATTTGGAGGTTGTTCTTTCAGTGTCAACATTATGTCAGAAATTATGCGGAGAGAAAATATCCGTATTGTGTTCAAAACGGGAGCAGATTCGTTCCCGAAATGTCCACTAAGATAAGTAGAAGTTTTGTTTTTATTAAAAATATTTTTTTCATTCCTGAAATTTAGGAGAAATATATATCACTGACGAATAGAGAATTCCTCTTTCAGGTATCTAAAGGTTTAATTTCAAGTGCAGTGACATTTTGGGACAGATCACAAATCTATCCTTACTACAAATATATTGAAATAATCAGAATAACTTCTTTTTTATTTGTTAGAAACGAGGAGACGAGAAATCCCACACAAGAGCTGGAAAAATGATTGTACCACCTCCTCGAATAACTTAAAGACAGTATTGGAGGTTTAGACAAATTGGGTTATCTTTTTCAATGTCAAATGTGGAATTTTTATACTATACAATATCAAAATTATCAAACATTCGATTTCATATCGATGAAACAGATTTGTCCTCGACAAAATGTTGTTCACCTTTCGAACTGTAGAAATTATGTGGATGTACTGATTTTATAGGAATAAACGAAAGTATAGTCGTCGACACGATGATCTAAATACAAAAAACAGAAAGAAACGCCGCTTATCGATGAACATATCGACAAAATATCTGGAACAGTTTAGAAAATACTGTACCAATACTTGCAGTCCTCTGAACTTCGACTTTGAAAACATCGCGCCTCGTTTACTGTAATTATGACCGGAAACACAAAAACAGCATAGATACGGGGGTCATCATTATTATATCAGGGGACTTCGGGCGTGTTCGTTGCGGTTGTTCGAATTCAGCAAAAATTTATATGATATAAAAATATATCAATATGTCTGGAAGGAGAGCAAAGATAATCTAATGATGGTCATTTACGTGGAAAATATCAATCTATATTATAATATAATGATGACGTTAAATATAAAACTGAGTTGATGAAATCACGTTTCAGAATATCAATTTTCGGACTCATGTTATATTTGTACAAGTATATACTGCGAGAACTCGAGTGATAGTTGTCGAAATGTTCTAATCAAAAATACATTTTCTTAATATCCAAGAATTCAGAAGAAGTTCTCAATAAATTCAATCGATGAATTCAACTGTAGATCGTTTTGAGTTTCACAATAGCGAAAAACTCGTCATTATTTTTGCTCGACTTCAATGAGCATATAGGATCAAAACAAATGAAAAGTTTTTGGAGACATAATATATCCATTATTATAAGGTGTACAATGGACACAGGCGAAAAAATCACTCTTGGTAATGATCATCTATCCATCTTTCCATCTATCTATAGATCTGTATCTATCAATTGCTTTTTAATAGAATTCTCGAATAAATATGAACTGACGTTTTTTCACCGAAGCAACTGACGTGATAAAATACAGGCTCATTTTTTCTCAAAAGTATGCTTTTCACTCGAAACTATTTTGTGTAATTCCTTGTTTTCATATTTTGAACCCGGAATTGAATTCTCCAGGGGTTTTTACGTTGCCTGATCCTATCCGTTTTCCATTCGAGCCAAAATAATGACCGAAATAATGATGAGTGTGAACAAACAAAAATCTGGCCTATCAATGCTAAAACAACCATCAATCGCGTTCTCAGAAAATGTTTGAAATGTTTCAAATACGAGCCATCAATTATTATTACTGCTCCTATCGTGGGTGAACTGCCTTCAAGACCATTTTCTACATGTGGCACAGATTTTGCAGGGCCAGTTCTAGTAAAAGATGGAACTTTACGAAGTAGTAAATCCGTCGAAACATACATTTGCCTATTTATATGTTTTTCAACGACGGCTATCCATTTGGAATTAGCCGGTGATCAATCTACAGATACATTTTCGAATGCATTGGAAATATTTTTCGCTCCTAGAGGACTTTCCAAAGATATTCATACTGATAATGGGTCAAATTTCATCGGCGGCTCTAACCACATCAAAGAATTACAAAATACTTTATTCAAATTGAATGAGGATGAGATTTCGAAAAATTATCTTCTGGAAAATAATGTGACCTGGCATTCTATACCTGCCAGAGCACCTAATTCCGGTGGACTATGGGAATCCTCTATAAAACTGACAAGAAATCATCTGAATAAAATCATGCATGATACTCATTTGACATATGGATCTCTATATACTCTCCTATCTCAAATTGAATCCTTCCTAAATTTATCCAATGATCCAAATGATTTCGATCCTTTAACCCCGGGACACTTTTTAATTGGTTCGAAAATGACCTCATTACCCGAAGAAGATGTCTCTGGAATCCAGTTTAACCGACTCTCACGGTACAAGCAACTTGTGAAGCACACCCAGCAATTCTGGCGAAGATGGTCCTTGGAATATCTGCATAACTTGCAGCAACGTAACAAATGGAGAGTGCAAAAATTGTTCACATAAAGAATTCGAGTTTACGGAGGTTTTCTAAGGTTTGAAGAATACTTCAACTCTAAAACATTTTGTTACATTTTCTCAATAAAAATGCCTTGAAAAAAACTTTGGAGGATTAACGTAACAGAATCCATAATGCGAGTGAAACACTTCGAGGACGCGAAGATTTTATTTTCATTTTTGTGTTCTGTGTTGTGTTGTGTACGAAACCCTGAAATACCTGTACTTACCTCTAAATTCTAAATTCCTAATGTATACAATTTTTAGCCAAACAACTTATTTTGGTTAGATATATGTATATCTTGTTGGAGAGAAGTGTCACTTTCATATCCACCCTGGATTCATCAATATGTGTTTCAAATAGTTGTCATTGAATATTTTATGCCAATATCTCAGCCCCTGATACTTGAGATTTCAAAATTTTAAATGTGATTCTATTCCTCGAAACAAGTGCATTGAAACCTTCGATGTTTGTTCCGTCTTGTATCTTTAATTGATGTTCATAATTTATATCATTCATCCTGTGTATAAATATCAGTTTTATCATTATTATTATTATTATTATCATTTCTGGAGAGGTTGCGGGATCCTTTTCACCAGTCATACGGACTGGTGCTAATGTGAGACTTCCTTGCCTACTTCCTACTGAACCGTCATCCCTATCTCTCTAAATCGTCTCTGTGAATGTGGCTTTCCATGAAGCATCACCTCGATGATGTTATCGGCAGTGATGCTTCCTGTGATCACCTCTAGGTCGTAGTCCAGTAGTTGCATTCGAAGAACGTATTTTTTGCGTCGTCTTGATCGTGTCCACAGTATTTGCAATCCGATGTTTTTAGTTTGTCCATGTTGTTCAGCTACCGTCTAAAGTGACTGTGTCCCGACAGTAGTTGGGTGAGGTGAAAATCCGAATTCCAGAGTCCCGCTTGATCGACGATCTCATCAGTTACGTCCATTTACCTATTGTTCCTTCTGTCCAGCATGTCCTTGCCACGTCTTACCGTTTCATCTACACACTTTTTTCATAGATTCATTTTCGCTCAAAAGCAATGAGATCTGCGCAAGATGATTTATGAGAATTACATGAGTCACCAGGACGACCTGCGTTGAGACAGTCCGGTAGGAGCAGGCCATCCTCAGTGCACTCTGTCTCTGTGTCGCCATCAAGAGTAGTCGTTTTCCCGGTCTTGGTCCGTCGTATTCTCCATCAGGCGACTCGAAAGCGTTTCATTTTCGGTCGCCTTCCGGGCTGACTTCTGTATGAGAGGCCTCAGGTACTTGACGAAATTGAGGCCAGGGAGGACCTGGCCTCAATTTCGTCTGACCAAACTTCCATAGGGTGTCTCGTCTCTATGTGTTTTCTTATGAGGAACACCAGTTCTGTCTTTTCTGTGGCCAGTTGCAGACCGAAACGTCACATCGTCTGGTTCAACTGCGCCAGTTCTGGAGTGAGCTCGACTATCACTGCCACTGCGTCATCCCCCCACAATCCGTTTCGTGATTTCACCGACCTTTGAGTTCTTGCGGACTCACCAGTTGGACCCTAGGTCGTCCTGACACTGCCCAAGTTCCCGACCGCATCCTGGAGCGCGCGCCGAAAGTCTTCTGGTCCGTTTGTGTTATCCTGTATCGTCAAAAGACACAATCCGTCCTTGGTCTTCCCCTACACGTGACTCTCGGTCTAGTGGACCACTGTTCTTATGGTCCGTACTATATCGGAGCATGTGCTGCCTTCTCCAGGCTTGACCAGCACAGCCGCCCTCCTGTTCCTGAAGGCTGGTTTACGCTTGACAGCCTGGGGTATCACGTTCATGTCGTTCGTCGTGTTTTTAGTTTTTGTCTTCTTCTTTGTGACCATAGGCTGTGGCCGGTGCCGCTCTCAGAGGTCACTCCTGCGAGGTCTCCGGACTTTCGATTCAGCTTGTGTCTCTGTCGACTCGAGTGTCTCTGTGCGTGGTCTCAGGGCTATCTTGGTCTGCTTATTCAGCACAACTCGACAGCCTCGAGAATCTTCTTTATTCCTTGCTTGACCGTCATGATCATGATTTCCTGTACGGCGGCTGCCTCGACCATTTTTGTCGCTGGTTTTTATATGACCATGAACACCTCTTCTCTGTTCATTTTGTTCACTGTCCGCACGCGTGTGCTTTTGATGTCACTGTCGTTAGCGGAGGTAACAGGGGCATGATTAACTTAGCTCCCTACGCTCGACTAGTGTCCTGTCCGTATTCAGTGTCAGTGGTGCCCCTGACGAAGCACCATTATCGGCGTTCATAGTTCAGTTGTCTATTTGCCTTTGTGAGGGTAAGGCTGAATACCATGTGGCGAGGGGAAGGCGCCCGGTACCCAATGGGCATCGTTCGCTACAGTCTAACCCATGTGCCATTGGCACTTCAACTCCCACCGTAACTTGGACTACCTAGGGTACCTGGGGTTCGCTGTACACTCACGAGGTCTCAATTCCTGTAGGAATCGCGTATCGCGTTACAGCCGGCCGCAGAGTGGAGATAAAGCGAACGGCAGTCGGCAGAGCAGCAAATGCCAATGGCTCGCATCAGCTAACCGTGTATAACATGGTGATGTTCATAATCGGATTATTTACATAATCGGATTATTTACATAATCGAATTCAGGCGATTCGATTATTTGAAAAATTGGATTATCATATCATTCGAATTATGACATTCGAAAGTAACAGTTGTCATGTGTCACGTCATCCGTCAAAAATATTGTTTTTTATTTACCAACGCATGTACTACATTTCATTCTATCTATGTATTCCAGATTTCAGATTAATCATATATTTGGGAAAATATTTCATTGAAATTCAGTCAGTCAGTCAGTCAGTTTTTTAAATTAGTAGAAATTCTGGCCTAATCCACAGTATTATTGACAGCTGACAGCTAAAGTACATTCACAGACATGTCATTTTCAATTCGAATTTTTCTGAAACAAAAATCAGATTACACCGATCATTCCAATAATCGGATTATCGAATAATTCTTATTCGAATTATAACATCACTAGTATAGCATTTCTATTTTTACTAGTGTTCCGCGTTATTTGTGTATTTTAATCGGTGTAGTGATGTGAATGTTGTTGTTCTACACAACAAGTGTAGAAAGTGACAGCACAGCGACGAGTGTGGAAAAGTAACGTATGCTTGAAATACACATTCCAGTTATGTACACTATTTTAAGTTTTAGTGTAAGTTGAACCCATGTCCATCGTCATTCATTGAAATATCACGAAATATGCCTACTCGAATTTGAAAGTTATTCAAACTTTCGCTCACGACAGCTACCACGCAATCCCAGATACAGAAGTAAGGAACGAGAGAACCCGACCGGAGCCTTTCGATAGTTGTGGATGTCCATTTCATGAAAATAAATGTGTACTCTTATGAATTCTGGATATTCTAGTTACAAATCTTTGGTAACCAACTTCATTCAACCAAGTCAACGTCAACGTTGTTTTGCAGTTTTTCATTGTCATAAATATAAAGTTTGAATAAAGAATATAAACTTTTAAACTTTTCGTTCTTGAATGACATATTGGTTTCATAAAATATACAGAGGAGATGATGTTCACATTACTAGACGAAGGTAGCGGATTGAATCATTTACCGAAAGGTAAGGATGCAAGAGAATCTCAAAAATCTGTACCATGAGTTATGATACCAGCAGGAAAATTTCCAGGTGAAATATTCAATTCATCAATCAGTGCAAGCATGCTAATTTCCACACTAGTGAGTTTTACTTTCATGTTACCGTTGTGAAATGGGATACTTTCTGAATAACAAAACAATGCTGAATGCACTGTTTTCTTGGGTGGTCGTGGGAAAAAATATGTTTCTAATATCATGAGTGTTTCTATCCCTTCTCGGAGTTAGACAAGTTGTAGTTTTGTATTCTTGCTGCTCACAAGTTCTAATTCACTTTGAGGCATTCTGTGATGAACCCAGAGATACATATTGTTCTATGCTAATACAGTGTCAATCAATCAGTTAGTTATATGTTTCCTCAGAATGCTGTCATGTGCATAATCGATCCAGTATATTCATCGATGAAGGTTATTCACGTACAAAAGCCACACACATCCGATGGACGATTGAATATTCCCATCAATCGGATCAATCGGCAGAATTTTTCTCATCAAGCCATCATCAGGAATTCCTGACGGACAAGGGGAAATTGGAGAAAAGGCCGAACACCAGCGCCAGCGGGCCGTGAGAATGCACATTACGTGCTAAATCAATTGCCCCTGATAATTGGCAGCCAAATTAGTGTGATGATTACTCAATCGTCCGGATGTATATCAATAATTTCAATCAAACTTCCATTGAAAGCCTGGCGAGTGCGGAAATAGCAGCAGCAGCAGCGGCCTTACACAGGCCTTTGTTTCACTGTATTGTCCCTCATACGTTAATTGGGTTTGCCAGTTTTCCGCGTTTTTGAACATGCTGCTCTACTGAGCTTCCAAACATGCTGCCATAACATTCATAACTTTCAATCGCGAATATTCATGCAATATATCAAATAATTCCAAAATATTGTATTGAACTATTTTGAATTAGTAAACTAGTATTTTACGAGAATGAGTTACGTAGACACCGTTTTCACGATGACATGGCGACCTACTTGTGACATTGGTCAAATGCGGAATTCCTTTCGATCCTCTTCTTATCTCTGAATAATCACATATTTTCATTAGTCAACCATAGATTAAAGACTCTTTAATCTATGAGTCAACTGATGTTGTCTATTGAGATCGAAGTGAATAGATTCTTTGGCGTTTCGGAAACATCATATTTATTCCAAAACTTCAAAGAAACTATGACGGAGAGGAGCTAAAATGTGTCAATCTGAATATATTTTTCTGTCTCATCCTCGTGCTGTGTCATACAGGGTGTTTCCGAAATTGGATTGATTATCGAAATGGGTAATAGAAGAAAACGAAATGAAAGAGTACATTTTTGTCAAGAAATATTTTGGAAGATACTGAATTTTGCAGTTCCTCTCGACATTTTCTGAACTACAGATTAGAGATTGATAACCGTCCTACAGCAACTCGCAACGAAAGGCTTTCGCACGAGGTTCATGACCATGAAAATATTTTAGTTCCATTTTTGCATGTGTTGGACGCTTCGATAATTCAAAATGGCCCAAGCCTACATTCATGAGAATAATGAACTTGTAGGTATGCTCCTAATTTATGGTGCATCAAGTTTGTGAAGCAGCATCCCGCCTCTATGCAGAGCGCTTTCCCGATCATTTTCATCCAGCTGGTCGCAGGTTTGTCACCCTTGCACAAAGAGCTCGAGATACCAGTGAACTGTGCACTCATAGAGGCCGAGATGCTGGTAGAAATAAAACTCTAAGGATTATCAACGCAAAAGAACAAATTTTGGACATTTTTGCAGATGATCCAACTTGAAGTACCCGCAGCGTTGATCGTCAGTTAGGGGTTCCCATAAAGTTGTATGGAGGACATTGAATGAGTATATGCAGCATCCCTTTCATTATCAGCGAGTGCAATCATTGAAACCGGAAGACTATCCACGAAGAATACTATTCCGTGAATGGATAATTCGTCAACACGAAGTTAATCACAATTTCCTAAATGAACTACTTTTCACCGATGAGACGACATTCACCAGGAATGGTATTTTCAATCACTATAATTATCATTATTGGACTGTCGAAAATCCACATGAGGTTAGGCAAACTTTTAGCATCGTTTTTCGATTAACCTTTGGAGTGGTGAACGGTGTTTCAATAGGTCTCCACGAGTTGCCACCAAGATTGAATGGACTATCATATTTAGCGTTTTTGCAAAACGATTCAAATGAACTTTCAGGAGATCTGCCATTAGCAATTCGATAAAGGATGTTTTTTTTATGCACGACAGAGCACTTAGCCATTATCATGTAGACGTTCGGGAATTCTTGGATGGTGAATTTCCACAGAAATGGATTGGCCGAGGAGGGTCTATATCTTGGCCACCACGTTCTTCGGATCTGAATGTAATGGACTTTTTTGTGTGGGGTTTGCTGAAAGATCTGGTCTATGCACCACCGTTCGTGGATATCGAAAACCGGGACGTTTTACTTACAAGAACGAATCAACAACGCGATCCACGAGATGCGACAACAAAATAGTTCTCAGCGTGCTTGCGAGTCTCTACTACGTCGTGCGAGACTGCATCGAAAGTGGCGGCGGTCATTTTGAACACCTGTTGGTGTTCAACAACAATCGGTGACAGTGTTTTTTTTTTATCTTTGGACAACACGAAAGGGAAACCTATGATGTTCGAGGAACATCGTGTAAGTGTAAGATTTTTCATCTACAATAACTACAATACATCTACAATAACGTTCTTGTCATGGAATGAAATAGGCCTATTTCAATTCAGTGTCTTTATTCCGGTTAATTTCAAGCCAAAATATGATGATTGTGAATGGATCACATAATCAATATATTGTGTCAAATTCGAATTTTCGATTCGCCATATATAAAGGAGTTGCCATTTGATATCTTGAAGTAAGAGTATGAGCACCCTATTAAGGAGCCACATGGTACCCTGGTGAACTGCCACTACTAAACTGCTTCCGAAATGTTTTTATAAATAAGAAGAAGAGATATGAATATATGGAAAAAATATAAGACTATAGTATAAAATATGATGCGTGAGCATCATTAGTGTTACTCCTACCCCAATCTAACTCGTTACTTGACTGTAGTTACGAAAATCGTCAAGACCAGTCATCTTTTGATTTCTACAATATACATTTTTGTATGAATTATTTGAATTTCATTAGTAGGAACATGTGGAGAGTGTATAAATAATAATTAGGTTATACAAATAAAATGAAATTGTCCGCAGATTCAAATTTGTAAAAAATAACTCTAAAATGAAATAAACAGAGTGATCCAAATTCTTATACATCTACCAGCTGGTACTGGGTGCGTTGCTGCCTCAAAAGAAATAATTTTGGAGTTCTCAATGTTTGAAATTTGAAATTGCTATATTGTTACCCATAAACTTCGCGCAAGTGCAAGCAATAAGTGGACCATCGTAATCGGATCAACGGTACGGAAGCGTAAAAATAAGAAACATTCATTTTTACATATTAAGACCGGCGTTTCACTAAAATGGTTTGGCAGACCCTTTTTTCAGCATGCTTTCCGGCCTTGTCATGGATTCAAACCCAAAAGTAATTGAATTATTGTAAAGAGGAAGGTTCAAATTAGGGAATGAGTATTTTTGGGAGTCAAAACTCTTCCATTTAAAAAAGTTATGGGTCATTGAAAAATGTAAACATTGCAAAAATTTGTGTCTCAGATTCAAATGAAATTACCTCATTCTATGGAACCAAAATTGAGGAATGCTTCACCAAAATATCAGCATCTGAAATGCCTTCCTTCGAACTAAAAGCATGTTTGAATCTGAAATTTGACACAAGGACGCTATTTATGGTTTATTATGTTAGATTCTGAAGGAATTTCGTTGAAAGATGAAGTGGAAAACATTAATTTGCGAGTTCGGGCCGGTTCGTACCGGTTCGTACCCTACCTAATAGACGGCGGTACACACGTACCTCGCAATCCAATGCAACCAACTGTAATTTCGTGAGATGTTGTTTCCGTAAACAACCAGCAGATGGCATTCACGTCGACCCGCGTTTTCAATGATACGAAAGGTTACACGAAGTTACACGAATGTGTTCGATTCTTGAATCATATTTATATATTACTCATTATGTATAATTCTTTTCTAATTTGTTATGGAGCAAGAATTGGTATAAAATATCGTAAGTTTCATCACCTCTATGAAACTCCTCGTGGAAGTAGAAATATTGATGCCGTATTGCCAAATACTCGGAATTTTCGCAAGTTCGAGGATATCCAATGAAAATTAAATAATATTTGCGTCAAAAAAATTGCTATATCAATTTTTTCACTTCTACTGGACTTCGACAATGTCTGTCTGTCCTGTCGTCCAGACAGTTCTTTCCTATCACTTTGCATTTCCTTGTCTTTAGGAAAGCTATAAAACTTTGTACCAGATACAAAGCCCTTGCACTTATTGTCAACATTACAACCATATACTGGGCAGCTCATCTTCAATCAAATTTAAACTTCAAAGTTGATTATTTCGAAGAGATATTTTCTTGATTTGCAACAGTAAACACACGCAAAATATAGCCCAATAACACCAATATGGCAAAATTTCTCACAAGATGACGTCACACTAGCCACGCCCACGTGCGTGGTAACTATGAGTCAGAATATAGTGATGATCCTTGTACATACTATCAGGGTAAAATATTTGATGCTGGGGTTCAGCAATAGAGCAACATTTGTCAATAAGATGGAAGTCAATAATTATTTACAACTACTGTTTTGCAGTGGATTATTTTATACCCTTGGCAACACTGGTTGGTACAGAGTTTGCAGATCGTTTTTGCTGGTCTCTGGCTCACTTGAGTCGTTACCTACCCCGCTCCTCTCATACCTCTCGGGTGCATTCGGGTACAGGTCGGTGCCCAGAGTCAACGCTCAACTGGCGTATTTTTTGCCGTAGGTAAATGACTCAGTCATCGTGCAAACTGCTTTGCCTTTTGCCTTCACAATTGGTCGTGGCATAGCAGTATAAACAAGGTCTAGCATTAGCATTGGGGAAGGCGAGACTTATAATCAGATCAAAAAAATATATGAGAAATATATTTTTTAAATTTTGGCTACGCAAATGGGAGCCTTGATATTTCGAAAGGAACTCCCTATATATTATTAGATTTTCGGATTCTGAAGAAGATTCTGAGCATATTTGCTGTAGCATGTCCTATAGCTATCTTTCACTGTTTTTGACCTAAGAATCAATACTGTCAGAATGTTGCAATTTTCACAGCTGCTTCCTCGAGTGCTTCTTGAAACATAGTCATCTTATTAGGTTTGGCGCATATTGAATTATTATTATACGGGGTATGAAAAAAGGTGCGTCAAACTCGGGCACGAATAAGATCGAAAAAGTCGATTCTTTTCAAATGTTATATCGATATAAACCAGGATAAAATTGTCATTGTTAGGTTAATCATCATTTGTGTCTGATAAATTTGAGTCATGTGGCCCACTACAATCAAATTTAAACAAATTTTATTTTTCTTCCGAAATGTTAAACTGACCATGAATGGAGAATGGTTTCTAAATCTTTCCTCTCGTATATAAATATGCCATTCCCATTACTCGAACTTCACCTTTTCAATCCTATAATTCAAAAACTGTTGAAGATAGGCGAAGGGACATATTATATCATTCGGAAGGTGATGGATGATAGAAATTATTGAAAAAATCGAATTTTTGGAGTTTATTTGTACCCGAGTTTGACGCACCTTTTTCCACACCCTGTATAATATTGATTCAATATGCACGAGAATTTATAAGATACCTGCTCAGATACCTGTGTGTTGGGAAGCCGCTGTAGAAATTTCAGCTTTCTGTCGTAACTGGCAAGAAAAATGTCGCAGTTTTCGCCGTCGAAAATCAACAATCAATTCAAATGTCTCAGAATTCGAGAATCTAATGATATATAGGGTGTTCCATTTGAAATTCAAAAGTTGCTCTTAGTAACACTAGATCTGGCAACATTGCACATGTGAAAATATTTTCAAGAGCTAGATATTGACATCCCATTTCCGTACCCAAAATTTCAAAAATATATTCTGCTCCGTTCTCTAGATACTTCTAATAGGCCATCGAGAAGATATTCAGTACGGGCCGTGTAGCGACAAGTGCGGAAATGTAACGAGTGCTTGAAATACACTTTCCAACGAGTTCCAACGACCAAGAATATTTCAATTATGAGCATTATGAGTGTTTATGAGACATGTTTTTAGTCAGTTTCGCTCATTGTCGACGGCTATCCAAAATATAGCAGTCTGGAACGAGAATACCCAAGCGGTGACCCGTTAGAGTGACCGATCTGATGAAAATACCTATGTCAATTTCATGATAATAAATCTGTGCACAGATGAATTAATTCAAGTTCATCGTATCGAAATGACAACTGTGTTATGTCTAGGGATTGTCAAATTCATCGATAATTCTCGATGATGTCGATAAAAATTCACACTAACAAAATTATCGATATTATCGCTATTATCGTTGTTATCGATATTATTGGTATCATCGATATGAAACGATAAAGTCGATAAACTTGATCTTCATGAATTGTAGTGAATTCATATTTTGATAGATCGGGATGCGGAATGAATCTAGATATATGATAAGTGGGGGCATGGGCACCATGTATATGTGATCATATCATCCGTTGAATTCTCAATTGAAATATCATTACATTCATCATCGCATCGATCATTGATGCGAATGTGCGTTTGTGAAAAATTTTCATACTAGTGCGTTTTACTTTACATTTTCTTGTTGCCTTAGTTCGAAATGACATAACAAAAACATTACTTTTTTTGTTTATCGATAGAATGTTCATTTTGCTTACCGCGCATATTATATTATTTTTTATTCGCTTGTTATTTATGTATACACTTATTAGTCACCCATTGTATTTTTTCTCATTTAGGTGAATAAATTATCAATAATATCATTATCATCATTATTATCACCTCCCTACCTACAGCGACTTTGTCACAAGAACACGTGTTCGCGGCTTGGTTCTTAATAAAGCATCTGTCAAACACCCGACGAAGAGAGATCAAATACCTGTTATAATATTGTACTATTCAAAAATACTACATTTCAAACTCTTCAAATGCCTGACACAAATTTGGTTTTTACTGTGGTAGGTACACAAAGGTGATCGTTGCAACCATGTTTATATACTATCATCCTGGAAGCAGATATCGATATCGATGAAGTAATTCAGAATGGGTTTAGAGCCAATACAAAATAAATATGCGAATAAAGATATTCAATTCTTTTGTTCCGTCGAATTCGATAAGAGCCGTCGCGATATATTATATACATATAGTTCGACAGGCCCATAGACTTATTATCCTGAGGGATAATAAGTCTATGGACAGGCCAGTAGAAACGATTGAAAAACATACCTACGCTTCAATCTGTTCGGTTCTGCAATGCCTATACAGGGTGTGTCATCAATGCTGCACGAAAATTCAAGATCGATTCGTTTCAGAAATGTTTCAAGTGGATTTTTGTTAGGTATACCTAGTTATCCGATAAGTTATCCGATTTTTGTAAGTATACCTAGTTATCCGATCAGTTTGCTGATCGATCGGCTGTAGCTAAATAGCTTTCTCGAGTATCACAGATTTTCTTCCAACAGCTATGCATACGTTTGGTTTTCATTCTGACTTTTTTTCATATTTTGACCCAACAAATCTGACCTCGAAGTTTCGTGCAACAATAATAAAACACCATGTATAAACAGCGGCCGGTCGGGGTGCCAGTTTCCAGTTCTTCATCTTGTTACAACAAATGAAAGCTTGTTTGATTTTTGTTATTTTGTTCATTCATTTAACTTGCATGATATGATTACAGACAGGCAGACACTGGGACAGGTGGAATAAGAAAAAATCTCCGGCCCCAAAAACCTCCATACTAAGCAATTTAGTTTAGAATTAGACCAAAATCAAAAAAATATCTGCCGCCATGTTGAAGTTTTGAATTTTGACATAAAATCACAATCTCCGACCTCAAAAACCCCACAACGAAAATTCCTAATCGAATCTGACCAAAATCACAAAACAGGAGGAAAATTTGAAAAATGAACATTCTGTGATATTTGATCTCCATCCTCTCCTCTTCATCCAATGAAAAATGAAAAATGAAACGCAAATGTTCTCGGAGGTGACCGAGCTTAAAAGAGGGAGAAAGTCATCTCATAAATGAATTGTTAGTTCAGTTAAGTGAGTATGATATTGGACTAAGTGGTGAGATTCGTTCTAGCTGTAAGAATTTTCTGAGAATGTTCACATAAGGTTTTGACGATCTGATTATGTCTTGTTGGTCTTGGAGTTACCAAAAGGCATACCAACTAACAGAAATGCTGTGAGTGTAACAGAAAGGATAGCGATATCTCCATAATTTTCGTACACAGGCGATTCTCACCACAGTCTGATATATTCTTCAGATTTATCAAAGCAGCACAGTCAGCAAGCAAGCAAGGGTAAGGAAGTCAGTGCGCATGGCACTCACTGCGCGAACATTTTGTCGTGAAATATGCAGACAAGATAGAGACCCTTTGATCTTTACCTACTGGAGACGGGATTTGCAAGAGTCTCCGAGTTTGGTAACGAAACAAAAACGAACAAAAATGTGGCAAGAATGTATCGAATTTGTCGCCATTCAGTCGCAAAACATATGAATGTCTCTGTCTTGTTGATGTTTTGTCTGCTTGATCTGGACCAGGAACTACCCACTCCTATATTGAGGCAAACGAAACAACATAATCGGTCGAGCCATTTTCGACTTTTTTTGAGACTAACATACGACGGTTCATTTTTGTTACATTAGACATTGAATCAATCTATCAATCAAGTCGTCTTCAACAGAACAGAATGAGAACCTATGCCATTCATCTATCGAAACTAATCTGATTTGATATATAACTTTTTTAGGTATTTCAGCTGTTTCACTGGTTTCAACCATTTTTTCACTCAACCATACTGAATTAAGACGAACGAAAAAAAAAATATTCAAATCAGTAGTGATATTTTAGAGTCTCTTCCAGACTAACGCACGGTGGTCCACTTTTCTTATATTAGATCCTAAGTGGTATTCAGCAGCACGGAATAGACATCATCCATTGAAACCAATCCAAAGTAGGTTGGTCAGCATAGAATAGAGTTGTTTTCGAAGTCGCAATTCTCATACATGATTTTCCTTGCTGTTCCATTGGGTTTTCAGCCATTTTGGAGTATCTTCCAGACTAACGCACGGCGCTGCATTTTCATTATATCACTATTGAAATGAGAGTAGTTTTCTCGATATCCATACCTCGATCAGTTTTTTATACCATATATCTGGAGAAATACAAAAATTTGAATTATTCAAATTTGACATACTGTCTTTCTGCAAAATCTCAAGTCAATAGTACAAGTTAAGAATAGGTCCAGAATCCTTATCCACTGTTGAAATTGTATTGAATATAAGAAAAATCCTATTGTTGTCGAAATTCCACAAGAATTCTTCCTTCTTCAGAATTCTATGAGTGACGCCCAATATTTTCTAAGTTACGGTGCATTTCTTGATTTTTGACCATCTTTTCAATCACTTTTTTGATAATCACACTCAGAAAATTATCCGTGCAGAATTAACAGGAACCCTCTTATAAACAGATTAGAGTCAGGTTTTTGTTGTGATAACATGATATCTGTCCGATCCTGAGAATATATCATACATACTACATTTAATTTTCTAGTAATACTAACAGTTTATGTTATTCATGGAACATATGAGTTCCTATTGCGAGTACAGAACTTTATCGTACTTAATGTATTTTTTTATTGCCAGAATATGAAACTCATATCAAACATTGATATGCATTGGATTGATTTAACAGAATACCATTGATATACTCGATAGTAACACATTAGATATAATAGATACAGTGTTGGTTCCATAGAGTGAAAGTTGTTGCCCCTATACAGGTATACTATAATTCAAACAATGTATCATAATTTCGAAGAAACATCACCGTCAAAGTTATAAACTTCAGAATGATGATACTGACTGTTGTGCTTACAACATCACTCCTCTACATTCAATCTCAATAATATCTTTTATATCATACCATCTCATATCCAATAAAACCACTGTTCAATCAACAATTCCACTGTAAGCGGGAGGAGCCGAATTGTACCGAAACAGAGTATTTATATGCTACCCTGGCAGCGTGCGCGTTCATTCCTGTTGCGAAATGATTGGGAAGGCTAAAAAACTGAAAATCACCAAGATTATAGGATATAACAAGCTGAAAACATTATTCAAAACAAACGGAATTCTGCAAGTGAGACGATTAGCAAAGAAATGCATTGGTAAGTGCCTACACACTTATATTTCAATAATGCTGAACATACTGAGCATACTCACATACTGTGACAGGGTTGTGATATTTGAATCTATATTCATTATTGAATTATATTTCATGAAGTCCAGTCAAGATTTATATTGCAAATAATCAGAATATCTTATACATACTGAATACTGAATCATCTTTACAGGTAACCAGTTCACGTTCGAAACATTTGTGTTGCTGAATTCGAAAATGTGAAGAACCACAGGTTTGTTGGAGGGATAGATGATATTTGACGACTTTGTGAGAATCATTCAAACGTTAGTGGAACTAAGGTACTATATGTAATGTACCTATAGAAAATTCCTAGTTGAAGATGAATCTAAATCAGTGAATATTCTGACGGATATTCTGACGGAATGTCATATGTTTAAGCAGCGGAGAGAATTCAAATAATATCTATTTTAATTGGATTAAAAAACATCATTCTCTCGAACGATGGAAGTTTTGCTCTACCAATTACAGATTTTTTTAATTTTCCCAATTTTAGTGATTTCCACATTCTGTATGTGACGAATATCTATTCTGTTCTATATTTCAGAGGGAAAATATGCTGCCATTGTTTCGTGCCAACATCGAAGAAGACAGTGAAAATTGGCTCATGAAAAGTGCATCTGAAATTCACTATCACTGATTCCCAGGATTCGTGCATGATAATTGGAAGAAGCATGAATAAAGTTGAAATCGAAACTTTTGTATTCCACCTTGAATGATTATGTATTTCTCTTTCAAAGAATTCTGTTGTCAGGATGAAGTAATTCCAAAATGTGAGTATATTCCTGGAAGAGGGTGATGAACACAGTTGTCGCTTTGTTGATTTTTTGTTCTATTTTTGGAAAGAATTATTTTGTTTAGGGACAAAAATGTTAATGAGAATGCTTATTTTCAATATCTTGATAATTCACCAAACTAAATATTTTGCTGATTATCAATTTCACAATGTGTGAATTAAAAATTATCACAGTCGCATCATCTCATCATCATCTGAAAGTGCCTATGTATTATACAAGCGAAATAAATTATTTTATCGACTTTTTGGCCTTTTAATTGATTACCAACATCCCTCAAAATCAAAAAGCCCATAGTAAATATGAATATATATGTACATAACATGGTCAAATAAAATATACTACCACATACTACTACTACTACTACTAAAATATACTACTATATATATGTTAAATGTGTTACATTTAACATATATATACATAGTACATAGAAAACATCAAAGCCTGTGATTATAACATACTCACTGTTAAGTGGTCGCAACGTATTGTTAACTCAACAGTAACTCATTCATTATCAAGACAGAATATCTCAAGCTTTAAACTGTCATAACAATAACCTATTATAAAACCTCCAGTAGGATTGTTATATGTGCATCACAACTGTCCTGGAGACAGTACAAGTCATGTTGATGAAGAGAGGTTGCAATCAACCAGTTGTAGGCTTAACAGTAACCTTGTGTTAACACTAAACTGTGAATATTCTATACCTGACAGTATAACAACTATAACTGTAACATTCACAAATATCTACGATTAAACATATCAATGGTCATTTTGTAATTCCAATAAAAAAATCATTGTATCTATAGGATACTTTCAACTTACAGTAGGTTTACTGTTATATTTACAAAATTTAAGATCTACCAAATAGGGATCTTATGATTGTTATCTGTACATACTTTTTTCATTAATTCTACTATTGAAATTCTCTGAGTGCAGTCTGTTACGAATATACTCCCTGAATTCAAAAATGACCTCGAATTGCTGTGACTGAACGGTTGTTTCGAAAAAGTTGTGATGAAAGTATAATATAGAGAGGAGTTTTTCATCCAGCTCCCAGCTCGCCTAAAGCAATCGAGCATGAAATTTCTCTTGAAAAAAACAATTCTCTGAAAATCTCTAACTGGAAGAAGAAACTACGAATGGTAGCAGAAAATATTCAAAACAGTTTAACATAAACGTGGAAGATTCGGATCCACAGGATGAACCCAATGGCTTCCTCTGTCAATCCGATATCAATGCAGAAATTCTGGAACTATAGGTACAAAAGAGAACCGATGGAATAATGAATCGAACATATACATCTGGAAGCTTCTGAAGAAAAAATAGGCATGAACCAAGACAACTAGACTGGTTGTGTCAGTGGTTATAATAGAGACCACGACACAAATTATTTCATGTTATATGACACCACAATTCCTCTTCTTTTGGAAACCGTTAATACACGTTATCGTTTCAAATTCAAATGATTCGAAAATTCGTATATAGCCACAATCGTTGACATCCTCTTCAACGAAAATATTCTTAGGTGACCAGGCACTTCCGGTGTGTTAATCTTCCAAGCGGTTAGAGCTGGCAACATTGGTGAGCACAGTTTATTGTTCGATTTGTCAATGCGTCGATATTCGAGAATCGGGGCGATGACATGTGGTTCCATTTGAAATCTTTTGCTGATCGTTGTTTCAAATTGAACTTAAGAACAGTGTCACTATGCAAGCTTCTACATCGCCAAATGATCGTTTTCGTATACACCCAACGCAGGAAGAAGGTCAAACCAACTCATGAGTGGTACAACTTGCGGCGAATCATGAATAGACCAAATCTGACACATCAAAACGAGGTCGTTTGAAATAGTTGCTCATCACCACACAATGCGAATCATGCAAATACCTTTGTGACCGAATGACATCCCTCGTAAGTAACTTTCTGGCTTGCCACTTCCTTTCGACTTATATTACACGGGCATTATCCTGGGGAGATTTGAATATAATTTAATCAAGCAGAATACGCCAGGTCACGACAACGTGGTTAGGATCGTAACTTCTGGCGTATTGTTAGGGGTTCTCAATCTGAATTATCATACAGTTGCTACTAGGTGGCGGTTTTGGCCATGAAATACTGCTGATGATCTTTATAAATTAGGATCTTTCCCAAATAGTCCAATAAAAATCGATTTTTTATCAAATCTTAAAAAACAGATAGTACTGAAAATATGTTGAAAATTGAAAGGAACATCCTTGACTCTAAAGATCGATCAGACCCTACAACAAAGGGAAGAAAGCAAGATTTTGAGGGAATATCTAATTGAAGCAAGGGAAAATCAATCGAACCATTGCTATATTAGAGAAAATAGACTCGTAATCAACAGCACCCCTCACACTATTGAACAATTAGAGGCAAAAGAGAAAAGAGAAGAAAGAAAACCACTATCCGCTCCTCCTACGACTAAACAAAAACAGCCAGAGGTATTCGATCAAGAAGAGAAGGAAGAAGCAGTGGCGCACCAGCTAGAAATAGGAAAGTCACAGAATAAAAAAATAAATAACGAGGATGACAACATAACAACACCAAACACGGGTACTATCAAGAAAATACCGAACCAAATTCCACCAGAAAAGAAAGAACAGAAAGAAAAGCTGAGACTTCGATCCCAGAATGGGCCATTGTAAACACCTATGTGACATTTCATTGTCCCTGAAGTTGATTCCTTGTCGCTACTATCCTATTTCATCTCACTTCATCAAATTCATAACTAGCACTTTCAAAACAAAACGGCCCCCTTACTAATTTAGCTTTACTTATTGAACTCTACGTCAATAAAATGTTAATATGGATCCATATATTGAGGAATATGAAGATGAGCCAATCGAATCCAAAGTGCTTAAAAATTTATCAGATTTCAATACTACAGGAAATGGAAAATTGTCCGACTTTAAAATAATACACATGAATATAAGGAGTATCCAAAGGAATTATGATGAACTTCTCATACTCATAAATCAACTGAATTCTGATCTGGATATCATAGTTTTATCCAAAACATTCACAGTCTATAATCCGAATTTATTCAACATAACAGGATATGACTTAATATAAAACCAAGGAAACTTCAATAAAAACGATGGATTCATAGTCTACATTGAAGAAAACTTAAAATATAACTATGAGACTGTCAATATAGGACCAATGAAAGCAATTGAAGTTAACATTTCTAGAATTGAGAAAAACATAAAATTGACTGCGTTATACCGATCCCCAAATACCTGTATAGACGAATTCAATAATAATTTGTTTGGGTACCTCCAGAATATTCCTAAGATAGATATCCATATCATCACCGGTGATATGAATATTGATCTTCTTGAAGATACATATTATGTAGAGGATTGAAAAAATATATTGAACTCATTCGATTACAATTCTTACATCAGTGAAATCACTAGACCCATAAGTGGAAAATGCTTAGATCACTTTCTTATGAAAACTCGAAGTGAAAATCCTTATTACCACGTTCATTTCCACCATTTGATCACCGATCATTATCCAGTTGCACTGAGAATCAATTTCAACAAAAATTATCCATCACATAACAATCCAAACGTCAAAAAATTCATAGACTACAAAAAATTAAAAATTGATTCATCCAACGGAAATTGGAATCAGATACATTCAATGGGAGATGTGAACGGAATGATTAATATATTCATAGAAAAACGTACACACTATATTACAAAAAATACTAAAACAGTGAAAATTCAAAAGAAATCACTTACTTGTTTCAATAAACGAAAAAAAAATACATCATATAGGCAATTGCAATTCGATCCCGATGACCAAAATCTCCAACAGAGATACAAAGCTGAAAAAAATTAATTGAGTCGTTTACTACAAAAAACAAAGAAATATTATTATAGGAAGCAAATCAACAAAAATAAAGATGTATCAAAAAACTTATGGAAATGTGTCAACAAGATATGTAATGAAAGAAAACCTAATACAATAATAGAACAAAAATTAACCAATTCGAATGATATTTTGAAAGACAAAATCGACTTATCAAATGCATTTAATGATTACTAAGCGAACTGGGGAAGACATACGCTGAAAACATTGAGGCACCAGTTAATTTTATCGAAAACATACCAAATCATGATAAAACAATATGTTTATTCCCAACAAATCCTACAGAGATTCAAAACATGATACGTTCATTGAAAAATAAATATCTCCTGGAAATGACAATATCAGAACCGAGACACTTGAAGAAATAGCACATATTATTTAATGAAAGTTTCAGAACTGGATGTTTTCCTGAATCATTCAAAATGGGACTGATTCGACCTTTATATAAGAGTGGAAATGAATACGATATCGGAAATTACAGGACAATCTCTCTCACAAGTAATTTATCGAAATTATTAGAAACAATTACTAAGATCAGAATGGTTAAATTTTTGGCGAAAAACAACATCCTTTAAGATAATAAATACTGCTTTACTGTATAAGGCACTTGATTCAAAAGTCCCTGCATTATGTATATTCATCGACCTCTCTAAGGCCTTCGACACTGTATGTCACAACCTTTTTTGTTTTCAAAAAAACTGAAACTTCATGGTATTAGAATAAATATATACAATCTATTGAAGAGTTACCTCTCAAATAGGCAACAACAAGTAGTTATTGACGGTAAATGTAGCGAAATGGGAGATATCACATATGGTGTTCCACAAGGCACCGTCTTGGGACCTTTGCTATTCATAATTTATATCAATAGTTTAATGTCCATGAACACCGAGGGAACACTGCTGAGTTTTGCAGATGACACTGTGATACTTTATTGACCAGAAAACTGGAATATTCTGAAAAAGAAAGCGGAACAACACTTTGAACTAATTAAATCATGGTTTCAATATGATAAATTGACATTAAATATAGGAAAAACAGATATTTACCTTCCACATCATATACCAAATCTTGATTTACCAAATCTTGGAACACTAAATATTGATGAAGATACACAAATTCCATAATCAATATCAATGAAGTATTTAGGGATAATAATCGATCGACACTTACGGTGGGACTTACAAATGAATTTTATTGCAAAAAAACTTAGAGGACTTTTGTCTCGTTTCAAATTCCTGAAAGAATACCTAGATATTCATCATCTGCGTACTTTGTACTCTTCCTTAATACAATCTCAGTTATCATACGGGAATATCGGATGGGGTGGAGTAATTGACTGTCATCTAGAAAAAGTCCATATACTACAGAAATGGCTAATTAGGATAATATACAATAGGTACAGATGTTTTTCAAGCAATGAACTGTTCAACAGAAGTGGATTCCTTGATCTGAGACAGTTTTAATGTCAAAAAATGATAACAAACATTTATAGAAACGAAATTAAAATTTCTACAACAGGACACTCCTATGAAACAAGAAACAGAGCCAATATTATTGTACCGACATGCGATAAGAATGTCCCACAGCGTAGCTTCGATTTCCTAGGTCCAAAAATCTTCAATATCATACCTTATAAAATAAAAACAGCATCTAATTACTTGAATTTCAAAAAAGCGATCATAAAATGGTTTAAAAATACACCGAGATCAATCATTCATAACATAGTAAATGACAGGATGAATTCACTTGAGGGAATGGAATGTCTGGTCAAAACCCCTCGCATGTCCAATGAATTGGATTAAGTATTATAATATGTGTTTCTATAATTATGTACCGTCATATGTATATACAATACTGTCATATTTGTCTGACTAATTCAGTAATTTTGTCTAGACAACTTTTTGAAACTATGATATTTTTAAATTAATTTTCAACTCATGAATAATTATTGTTCATTCTATTATGCAACCCTACCCAAACTCAGACGATAATCCCCATTATGACCTTACCTCCTGAACTTGATATAATTTCCTGATTTTGACATAATTCACCCTATCATGAGTATCTAAGAAATTGTGATCCAATTCCAAGCCACGTACAAGCTGTATTTGCAATATAGCTTTTGTGGTTTTTCATGTTTATTCTAAACATTTCATATTTCTGTAACTGAATTTCATTGTATAAACATATTATTATTATATATCATATTATTATTCAATCAAGTCACGGTAATTCCGAAACGAAATATTATCAATGAATTCTACACTACCAGTGATGATTATCGAAATTTGAGACTGTTGAATTTGGCTGTCTGAATTCAATTTCGAGCCACCGTTTGAGAATCTCCTGTTTTCCACAAAGTTGGTCACAACTGTTCCTCAACTGCCTAGAAGATAATTGAGAACGCAATAATGATTTGAGGTTTCTTGAAAGTTATCTCACCAATAGATATCAAATTGTGATGATTGACGATACTCTCAGCAGAAAACATGAAATCATTGATCAATATAAATCAATTCAAATGTCAGCTGGAAAATCACCTATTCGACACTAGTAGATCTGTGCATCATTATTTCGACAACTGAAAATTTTCACGAATTTCGCTATTTCTATGAATTTAACGTTCTTTATTATACATAACTTTCATTTTACCTGATCAACCCTTCCAACAAAGACGACATTTTCTTCTTCATGATATATCTTATGGATCATCATTGTATTTTATACCTTCTTCTCATCATTATTGAAATAATTATTGTACACCTTTACCGAAACAAGTATGTATACACTTTCTGCTCTGCTTCACAAATGTGATAGGTATTCATTATTTGTTCATTTTTATATACTGTATTCGTATTTGTGTGAATGAAGCGTTACTATGAAACGTTATTATTTCTGGGCGAATCAGAGTTCTCAAAAAAATGATGTTCATTTGATACACAATTCTGAAATGCAATGACGATTAGTCTTCTTAGATTCGAGGATACGGTTTAATCTCTTCACGTTTTCCTTATAGAAAATATATTTTTGAGAATATTGCCATGTCAATTCACAAAAGAAATAATGCATCTTTTGGTTCTTTGGGTGGTTTCCTCAGGAGACCTCTAGATCATCCCTATTCTTGAGTATTCCAACGGATTCGAAAAGTCAACCCAATTTTTCTAATTTTGTTTTCCAGCGTAACAAACTGTATTGGAATAGCAAAAGAGAAAATGTGAAATGAAAATGAGGAATATAATTACATATCATTAGGTCAGACATTTTCAGTCAGACATCATTTTCAACGCATTTTTCAAGATGGCGACTAAAGCCTGTATGGTACGATCCTAGAATATTCATTTTGAGCTCGTTCTCCGTCAATAAAAGTCATGAGGAATTGGAAAAACTGTTTCAGAATTATGCATAACGGTACACTATAAGATGAGTCTCTCTGTCTCAGCTACACAACACAGTTCGGTAAGGTCTCCTAAATTTTTTCTACTGACCAAATTGTTCTCCACCAAATGAAGGTGCAGCTCACACATTAACTCTTTCTTCTGGGGTATATCAAGAATTGAGAATACCAGAGACCTATAACGAACTGTTCTATTAGAAAAATTTGCTCTAATACTTTTGGAAACTTTCTAAGTGCAAGAGTGTTCGAATATGCATGAATGCTTAGAAGAGGAAGGAAAACTTTTCGTGAACCTCTAGGTATTATTCATGTTTCGAAATGGAGTAACAATGAACTGATATTCTCCAGAAATGGCGTTATAACTCCTTTGTTAGTCAACTATCAATAAACTACCAATATGCATTATCTGGAAGATAAGAATTCTTCAATTAACTGATATCACTTCTATTTGATGAATGAGAGGGGATACTGATATTCTAAGAACCAGATGAGATCTAAGAAGAAAGTACTGACTCTATATTGTCGATATTTAAAAAAAAATAAAAGAAACACGTCTCTCTTATTGGGTTGTCTTAGAGGGTTCATTTCAAATTTGATAGAACTATGAATAACAGATAGGATTATCCAGCACCTGCCTCGGTATTTTCATTTTTATGTATCCAATAGTCGAATGAAATCGGAAAGAGTGAACAAATAGATACTTTAGTGCCAGATATTTGCCCCCAATGAAAATGTCAACCAGTTATCGAACCTCTGTTGATTGTTTCCGGAGCGGGAAATTGCCACTTCCGCTTCTCGATGGGCTGCTATTTTCGAATATTGCCGACCAGACAGAGGGGAAACAGAATGAAAAACGAATGCACTCTATACAAGGTACGCTAGAACAATGAATGCATCAGCTGAACCGTGAAAAGATTACCTACGTCTCTTTGTAATTTATTTCTCCTTTGAACGACAGAAAAAGTTGATATTCCGCATCTCATGTCCAGGAGCAACAAATGTACTCATTGATATCAGTAAACTGATCGTTACGAGAATGTGTTAGGTACAAAATGTAAGCTAAGGTATTTTATATTTCCCTGAATACTTAATCACTGCTCATTTTTTCTACATTTTCTGGCGTTTCCTCTCCACGTTTCCGAAAATAAAAATAGAAGTCATGAAGATTACTTCAATATAAAGGGTGGCCCAACGAAAACGAACCGCAAGGCATTACGAGCTGGGAAAGAACTTTTCGATAAAATCCGAAAACAGGTCAAGTTTGTTTGTCAGCGGGACACATTTTGACGCAACAAGAATAGTAAAACCTTCAACCCCCTAAGTAAGGGTGTCACTCCAACATTTTTCCAAATGGAAAGGGAGTCAAGCGATACCTCTTCAGAAGAGGCTGCTCATTCTCAACACAGTACTGCTTACAATTTCAAAATCGATCTACTCGTTCAGAAAATATGGAGCGTTGAAACTCCAACGATAATGTTTGATGAAAAATGCAAAAATTGATTCAATCGTACTCCAAAACTCATTCATCAGTCAAATAAATGTTCGAATTGCTGTCCGTGAACCTGCATACAGTGGTATAAGCTATTTTCAAACATTCTGGAGCAATGATTCTTCGTTGCAACTGTTCTGATGTGTCTGGTGATGTTTTGTAAACAACGCTTCTGATGTGTCCCCACAAAAAAAATCTAAAGGACTTAAGTCGGCTGACCGAGGTGGCCATTCTATTGGGCCGCGTCGTCCTATCCATCGTCCTGGAAATGTGTCTTGTATATAATTGCGCACATTGTGGGAATAATGAGGAGAAGCTCTGTCTTGTTGTTCATCGTATGCGGGATCGTTCTCAATGATATTTTGTTAGAGCTGGGTCGATGGCATTCTGTAGTAAATCCAAGTACATATCACCTGTTGAATTTCCAGGAAGGGAAGAAGGTCCTACAATGGCATTTCCAAAAATATCAGCCCACAATTCAACTTCTGGGGGTGTTGCGTGTGTGTCTCGTAGAAAATCCTTGGATTGGTGTCAGCCCAGTACCGGCAATTGTGGCGATTCACTGAACCATTGACGAAGAAGGAATTTGTCCGAAAAACACACATTGAATAGAAAATTACCATTGTGTAACGCTCGCTCACTCATAATATCGCAAAATCGCAAGCGACGATCAAAGTCGTCTTCATTCAGTTCGTGCACTAAGCGTATTTTGTTAGGATTGAATTTGTATTCCCCCAATACCCATTGGACACTGGTACGAGACACACCCGTCGCAAAGGCCAATTGTATTGTACTAAGCGAACTATCAACTGCAACTTGCCTCAATACTGCTATCTCCGTAGGTTCATTTAGTACTGGATTTTCAAGCTCTCTCTTTTTGTTATGAACTGAACCTGTTTCGCGAAATTTGTTCACCAATTCGCGAACAATTTTTCCAGAGGCATGTTTGTCAGGATGCCGTTGGTTAAACAACTCCGCGACCCGATTTCCGTATTCATCGTTTTCGAAAAAAATTGCAATTGAATACACCATAATAATAAATTTTGAAGTCAACAATTCGTAAACACTAAAACCACGACATTTATTTAGCAACAACTTGACCTGATCCAAACGTGAAGCAATGAATTTTTTACTCTCTAAAATGAGCCTTGAAAAAATCTGTGCGTCGGCGAAAACAGCCACTCGGCAAAAATAGCGAATCCATTTGAAGGAACTCATTGCGATAAGGTACAATTGAACCGATCTTTGTATTTTTCGTCCGACATGATGGTTGGAGTTTCAACGCTCCATATTTTCTGAGAGGGTAGATCAATTTGAAAAATCTGAGCAGCACTGTATAGGTAATGACAAACCCCTCCTGAACAGGTAACAGGTATCGCTTGACCCCCCTTCCCATTTAAAAAAAAATGTTGGGGTGACACCCCTACTTAGAGGGTTGAAGGTTTTAGGTGTAATAAATTCGGCGCCCAACATGGATTTTGATACATAAGTAATATTCTGGATAGTAACAGATGTTTTTTTGTGTTTTCTTTTCTGGAACGGTTCATTCAGGGGAGTTAGTAGTGTTCAGTATATTGGGTAATTATTATTATTTAATGTACAGATAATCTTATAATCTGAGAAGTAATCAATATTCACTGTCTTGGTACTTCTAAACTTCATGCTAACTAGCTTGTTTCATTTCATAAACTGAAATATATTACCCTTTTCTTCGCACTCTCCAGGTTCATTCAAGTAAAGGATCACACAGTTCCTTGATTTCTTCGCAGCGAATGCACTATGAACTTTTTGTCAATCGTGGAACTGATTGGACCATATTCTCTTTGACATTCGCATCAGAAACATCAGTTATTCAATATCAAAATCTGAATTATACTCGTTTGTTCAATTCAGTGAAAAATACTTTTTTGTTGTTCAATAGAAGAGACGATTAAATTATTGAAAACAAATTCTTATGAGAGGAGCGGTAGTGATTATTATTATTATTGCAAACATTGACTGAATACACCTTCTTCTCATGACATACCTAAGCATATTGACAATGGGATGAATTTTTTCTTTTTTTTTCATTGAATTCGAATGCCAAATAAATGTTTGGAAACTTTTTTGTTCTTCAACTTAGAAATTTTGTTGGTTCGGATTTTTCATTTATATCTGAATAGATTCAGCGCATTCTCTAAATACGTAGATACTAATATTATCTGATTGAGTATTTTCTTAGCGTTTGAATGTGAAGTGAATAATGCCTGTATAGGTGACTGATACATCAGTTAGTTTTTCCTTCAGATTCGTAGACAGGTAGTATACAGAGGGAGTTATAAATAAGATTACAGGCTTAGCTGAATATATCTACAGGGTGTCAGTGCAATTGGACTTCAAATTCTGAGTTCGGTATAATTTGATTTTCACACACCCGAAAATAGTTGAACATTATTTATACAGGGTTATCATAGTATGTTATGTCGAATCCAACGATTGGTACATACATACACACTCATACATGATCTGTCAGTATGAGTATCAGAACAATTATATAGGGCGATTCTTGTTTTTTTCGTTGGATTCGTATTGTTTGTTTTTCGTCAAGGGTTGCTAATAAATGGTAGAGTTGAATTGCAGTTATAGAAGTCGAACTCTTGGGAATACGGACTTGGTATTTAGATCAGGGTAGGAATCTAATCGTGGGAGTTTTGTAGTTTGAAAATAAAAGTAATTTTTCTGTTTTTTCTTCTTGTTTTTTGGAGGAGGCGGGTTTCCGTATTTCGTACTGAGGTTTCATCTTTCATATAGTGAGGTAAAGAGGTAAATCGCCTATTATGAGACGAAGTTGCTCATGAGCTGACTATTCGTGGTCTACCCATTCTTAGAACGGTGGTGGAAAATCGAACTACACTCAGAGAGGCGTTGAGGAGTGAGAGAGAGGGTTTAACCCCGATGATTCCACAAGAAGTAAATTTAGGGTCAACACCAGAGAAACTTGAAATTTGTCAACAAAAATTGTTGAACCTGTCTAATGACATCTCGAATTTTGATCGTGATAATCGGGTAAATGAGTACAAACGGATCACTTCTCGACTAAGTCACATTAATATGAGATTGAAGCGACTCACTGTTCCGGATCAGGTACAGGAGGACCAGAAAACGACATTGCTTGGTCAATGTGCGAGATTAGTAGAGTCGGTAGGGTCACTTAACGATACTCTAGAGGTGGTTCAACAAGTCAGCAATAGCATTGATGAACAGAACGATAGTTCTCCGTCCTTGGTAGAGCAGGCTGATCCTGAACAATATTCATTAGGAGATGCTGTTTTGATTCCTGAGATAGTACATACGAGTGCTTCAGTACGTGCTAGCGAGTCCTTACTCAATCTAGACGACGCGACAGCTTCAGTACATGCTAGCGAGTCCTTGCTCTTTTCAAATTCTCAGGATGGGGTTAGGTCATCGACTCAAGCAGGAGAATTGAATGACCTGCCCAAACCGGCAACAGAAGCAGGAACCAATGAGAAGAGAAAGAGAGCTTGTCGTTTGTTGATGAAGTTAATAGACCGTCAATTCCAAGATATGATGAGACTTTATTTCTGTCTCCAACCACAATGATAGGTGAGGCTATCACTGCGAGTGAACCTGTGCCAGGTCCCTCTAGTCGTTCATTTTATCCTAGAGAGAAACTGACGACGAGTTGTCGCCTGAGTGAGGAATTTTCTTTCGGACCCGCAAATGTTTCCAATTCCACCCAGAACCTAGTTCCAAGGATGAATCTGTTAGAGATATCTGATCCTCAACCGCTAAGTATTGCTACGAAGTTTTATGATGTTTCCAAGTGGAAGGTGCAATTTGATGGTGAGGAAAGTGTCACTAATTTTCTAGAGCGCCTAGAAGAATTGCGTCTTTCCAGGGGAGTGTCCAATGAGCAGCTATTGTGGTCGGCGCCTGAGCTATTTTCGAAAGAGGCATTGTTCTGGTATAGGACTCAGAGGTTCAGAACGTGGGATCAGTTGGAACAGAGATTAAGGGAAGACTTCCTTCCATACGACTATGAAGTAGATCTGTGGGAAGAAATTCGACGTCGTACCCAAGAGGTCAGGGAGAGGGTGGTAACTTTCGTGGTAGCTATGGAAAATCTGTTTACTAAATTAGGATCAACTCAACCAGCTGAAAAAGATAGAGTGAAGCTGATAAGGCGTAATCTTTTACCACATATACAATCACGATTGGCCCTTCAGGCTATTTCCACAATTTCGGAGTTGCTCAAGTTCAGTAGACCTATTGAGGAAGCCAATATTCGAGCACAACGTTTCTGTCCCCCTCCAACTAACTACAAACAACTTCTTGGACCTGAGTTGCCATATCATAAGCCCCCAAGTCAAACTGGCGTAGCTCAGACTCCAACAGTTCCTGCTGTGAACTCAGAACATGCAGTCATTTCAACTTTAACTATGAATCCGGGTACATCGAAATGTATCAATTGTCTTGAGACAGGTCACCAATTCAAGAAGTGTTTGAAACCACTTCGTAAATTCTGCTTCAGATGTGGTAGAGAGGGAGTTACTGCCTATAATTGTTCAAATCGCAGTCCAAAAAAAAGCATAGGGGAGTCCGCAGTAGGTCGAGGGCAGACTACCCCAGAAGCCGTGGAACCTAGTTCGACCATGATTATTACAGACTTTGTCCTCTTACACGCTAGGAACGACACGAGGCCCTATCTTCGAGTGGATATATATGGAATAGAATTTCTGGCACTTCTGGATTCGGGATGTTCGAAAACTGTTCTGGGATGTCACATGAATGGGAGGTTCTCAAAAAAATTTGTTTACTCGACAAGACATTACCAATTCGGTGTACGGTAGCAAATGGACAGACTTGCGAGGTTATTGGGTCTATTGAAGTTCCTATTCGCTTACAAGATCGCGTGATAATTTTCGATATCCTAGTCGTACCGTCCCTCCCCCATCGTCCTATCTCAGGGATAGATTTTTGGAAACAAATGTGTATAATTCCTGATCTGTACTCTGGGGAATGAGATTTTAAGTCTGATGAAAACATGCCAGACATCAAAATTAACGCCATCCAAGATTCCGATCATCTTCTTCCAGAGCAGCGACTTATCTTGAATAAGCTAATTGCTGATACCTTTCGTAACATAGGCAATAAAATAGGGTGTACAGCCGCAAAGGAACATGTATTACAGACTAATTCCCCGCCTATCAAGCAACGGCACTATCCCTCATCTCCTATTCTCCGAAAGCAGGTTAATATTGAGTTAGAACAAATATGAGCCGATCGAACCATCCAGTTCACCTTGGGCCTCCCCCATTGTGTTGATAAAGAAGCCAGATGGACGGTACCATTTTTCTGTCAATTACAAGAGGTTAAATGATGCGGATGCGGACCCTCTGCCGTTTATAACTTCGACTTTAGATAAACTGAGAGATGCTCGTTATCTCACAACATTGGATATCAAATCCGCGTATTGGCAAATACTGGTCGCCAGGGAGCCTCGACCTCTAATAGCTTCCGTAGTCCCCACAAGAGGCTTATTTCAATGCAGAACAATGCCTTTCGGCCTACATAATGCCCCTTCCCAGTTTGTGTTCGTCTAATGCCCCTTCCCAGTTTGTGTTCGTCTATTTGGATGATGTGGTCATCTGCACTCCGACATTTGATCAACACATTGAGGTACTCAGCAAAGTTGTATCGAGGCTACGATCAGCAGGTTTAACTTTGAATCAGGAGAAATGTCATTTTTGCAAGCCAGAGTTCGGATATTTGGGATATATCGTGAACATATATGTATTAACTACGAATATTGATGATAAGGACAGCCTATCTGATGTCAAAATAAAAGAGTGCAATTGGCAATTATGCAATTATTTATGCGCATGCGCCGAAATGAAAGTGGAAGATGACAGACTCTCTTAGTGTTGTTTCGCTCTTACGCCTGACGTTACTCAAATTGGGAATGATCGTGCGTCGTGTCTTATACCTAATACTTTTTGTGCAGCGCAATTATTCAAACAACCAGATTCTTTGAACTGTCGTCTTGTCTATGTTTAAGAATTGACTATTTTTATCACTCGTAATTAGCGTTATTGTTAGTAATTGTTTTTTTTTTTCGGTTCTGGATTATTCAGTGTTTGTGTTTGGACGTTGGTTTATAGTTGTTGTTGTTGTTGTTTGTGGTATTCGTAGTTTAAGTTTGTAACTTTTCACAAAATGTCCGCAAAAACGTACATATTTGTTTTCTCTGCGACTCTAAGAGCTCCAATTCATATCATCGATAAGAAATTTATCACACGGATATGTGTTCCTTCCATGATGAATGTTCATTTACATCATTTCAATACTGAGGATATCTTATATTTCTACCGAGATTTCTATCATTTTTTAAATATCGATTGCTCCATTCTATTCAATCTGAAAAAACGTTCCTGTATAACCAGATCACTCTATATCAAAGCTAAGTATATGTTATGTTGTCTACCATCAATATATATACATATTCAAACGAATATTTTCCAAATAACATGATTATTTACAGAGAGAATCTTAGATGAGGATGATCTAAGGGGAAAATAGATAAGTAGTACAAACATAACCTGTAAACTGAAGAGATTGACACATTACACATGAAGTTTCGAAATTTGAATTTTGCGCATGCGCCCTCGATCATCGTTGCCAATTAGACAAGGAAAGACGTATATAATGAAGCATCACTTTTCTAACATTGCTCTTATGGCGTTTGGTCAATATTGTAGTTAATACATATATGATCGTGAATGCGTCTGGTCTTTTGGTGGACCCAGATAAAGTCGAGGCCATATTGCGAATCCCAACACCTAAAAGTGTCTCCGAAGTGAGACGAGTAGTGGGATTGGCATCGTGGTATCGACGTTTCGTCCTCGAGCAATGCGATCAAGCTTTATCACAAATCAAGAACCACCTTGTTTCCGCCCCTGTACTAACTTGCCCAGATCTCTCTGAATCTTTCATTGTTCAAACCGATGCGTCTGATTTTGGACTCGGAGCGGTCCTGTCTAAGGCTCATGAGGATGGGGAGAAGGTGATTTGTTACATGTGTCGTTCCCTCACAAAAGCCGAGAGGAAATACACCACGACCGAGAAGGAATGTCTGGCTGTACTTTTCGCCATCGAAACGTAACGGACCATTATAGCCTCAAGTGACTCTTCAGTATTAAGAATCCAGTGGGTCGTATCGCGCGCTGAGCAGTCCGTCTACAACAGTGTGCCTTCGACATTATCCATCAGAAGGGAAAAGAGCACATGGAGCTAGATACACTTTTTGAACGGTGCCGGTAGTGGACATCGTATCGGCTCCAACAACTACTGATGAATGGTTCATACGAATGTGCGAAAATGTAGAAAAATCACCTTTGAACTATCCTCGATAGCGTTTGGAAGGAGACCGGCTGTATAAACTCGCGAGACGTAAATACCCTGAGTTGGGCAAAGAGACTGATTTTTGGTTGGAAGTAGTCTCAAAAGATAGGCGGGAGAAATTTATCAAAGATCACCATGACCCTTCTACATGCGGTCATCTAGGAGTTTTCAAAACGACAGGGCGTATCCTCTCAAAATCTCACTAGCCAAAATTGAAAAGCGATGTAGCACGGTACGTCGCTCAATGTCGCGTATGTCTTCAAACTAAGCCAGAGCAAAATGAGCCCAGGGGGTTGGTGTTGACAAAAACGACCACGGTCTCGGGTCCATGGCAACTATCAAGTATCGATCTGGTTGGCGCTCTCCCCAGAAACTCCACTGGCCTTGTATATATTTTATCAGTATGTGATTGTTTCAGCAAATTCTCATTATTCTTTACATTAAGAACTAACATTGCCCGTTTCTTCGAAGAACAGGCAGCCAGTCGCATCATAACAGACAACGGTGTTCAGTTCAAGAGCAAAGTTTTCACAGATCTTCTCAAGAAATACAAGATTAGGCATTCGTTCGTAGCTAACTATCATCTCCAGGCGAACCCTGTGGAAGGGGTCCATAGGAGCATCGAAACCATACTCAGAGGATATGTTGCCTGGGCTTCAAAGTCAGCCAAACATGAAGTGACGAAGGTTACACCGAATTTCATTATCTTTGGTCGGGAACTTCCTATTTCCGCTAACCACGGGGTGGTTATTGGAGAACCTTTCAACTTTGATAGAAGTAAGCTTCTTATAGGAAGAACTAAAAGTTTAGGAAAGTTTAGAAAAGTTTACAACCAACGGAAGAGAAATCATGTGATTTCGAATGCTTCTGAAAATTTCACTTCTAAACTCTCTCCGATGTACGTTGGACCCTATATCATCAACAGAGTGGTGTCCCCTTGGTCGTACGAGCTCCGAGATAACTTTTGAAAAATCGTGGTGTTTGGCATGCCAAAGACCTCAAGTCTCACCCCCCAGATCTTCCATCAGATTAGCTTCTTGTATTTTCGAGTTTTTTTTATTATTTGGAGAAAAAACTCTTCGTGGAAAGGGGTGTGTGTTATGGTTCATATCAAATAAATCAATACGCAACTATAAATTATATTTCATCCTCGAACAGTGAAATCTATCAGATAACATGAATATAAACGCAGTTGACCTTCCTTCTTGAATGGACCTGTGATGCGAAACAAATGGTTAGTTTCCTGTCTACACTCTTATCTACTACGTACCGGTAATACGGAAATATCATTCGTATCATCATACATACAGTCAGATACCTTTCGATTTCTTTAACTTCAATAGTCCTTAGCCTACAAAATAGGCATACTCAGCAATTTCGGGAAACAGCTGTCCGGGTACTTCCTTTGGTTATTGGCGGTAAAAATGACAAGTAAACTTCAGCTCCCAAGGTCTTGACTCCCGAGTAAAGATAGTTTTCCCGCTTTCTGAAGCATGTGCTCACTTTGAGTCGTCAATGATACGGATATATTGAAAGCCTGAAGAGGAAAATCGTTGAGATAACGTAATCTATTATCAATCATTTGGATGGTTATTTACACACATTTGTGGATTTTGCTACGTTGAATTATACTGGTGATTTTATACCATAACCTAATTCAAGGCCCCCCGATATCTGAGGTAGATTATCACTTCACTAGATACTTTAGATTTGTTGTTAACAACTTGATATCTTATGCTTGGCGTTTTAGCCTTTTTTTGTAAGGGTTCACCTGAACTTGACCTATCTAGCAATGGGTGGTGAATGAACCTTACTGGGGCTGATTCCTTTGCTTGCTGCTACCTAACTTTCAGATACCTTGCTAGCTTTCCGACACCTATTTAGGAAATCTTATGAGTGTGCGTGAGAGAAGGGAATCACCACAAGTAAGCTCGTTCCTAATTTCTGCTGATGCCTGCGTGCCTGCTTAGAGTGGTATCTGTTTTTCGCCATTATCTGCTGCTCGCCCATTTGAATGACTTCGAATTTCACCTACTATTAGACTCTTTATATTAGATCATACCTGCTCGACGCCACTAGATAGAAGTACTGCACACTCTTCCAGTGAGATTACTATAGTATTTACACTTTGTGAAGGTGTAAACAATTTTGCTGAGGTATACCTTGGGCGATATATGTTTCACTTCTGAATGAGCTGCGTGAGATAAAAGTTGTATGTGCATGTACGAGAGGTCACTTTAAACATCAAGATCAGAATAGGCTGTGATTATCCAGAAGTATCATCTTGTTGATCGGTTATCAATTTTTGTATAATAAGTATAGTGTTATGTTGATAACCGGCCACCAATTGTATAATAAGTGTAATATTAATTTGATATCCGGTTACTTTGATATTTGGGTGAACAGTCGTAAATTAAAGCATTTCCCAGTGTTTATGGAAAGGAAAAAGGGGGTAATAGCTTGTCTCTCGTCAACAACCACTCTCTGAGCCTTGCCTCGTTTTATTCATCCCTCCTGGGCTATTTCCCAGCATACTCAAGAACCCCTTTTATTACATCTCTAGTAAAAGTACGGTGTAATATATGCTTGTTACGTCAAAATGTGTCCCCCTGACAAACGAACTTGACCTGTTTTCGACTTTCATCGAAGAGTTCTTTCCCAGCCTGTGATACCTTGCGGTACGTTTTCGATGGGCTACCCTGTATTTGTAGTGTGGACACTGCGCTCGAAATTCAACATTCAGATGCCTAGAAGTTCAAGTTTATCACCATTATTATTATTCACCAAATACATAACATTCATTTATTTTTCAGCTTTTCTGTGCGATTTTCTCTCCACGTTTTTAAAAACATTCATTTATTTGTTTTCCCTTCATGAACAGTTTTCTTTCTATTATATCAAATTGGCGATTATCATCAGAATCATTCATAGAGAAATTCTCCATCTGTCAGTGGCACCTGATTTTTCAAACATTTGGAAACACAAATACGGTTTTAATCGAAAACAAAACATATCTTGGTGGACGTTTCGAGAACGAATCTGTTCCCATTTTGTACACAATTTATTATGTTTCCTTCGTATTATTTTCAATATCTGTCTGACTTGGTTCTGGTTACCAGGTGTTAATCTATCAGCTGATCTTGAATTCAACATTTTCATGTTCAATTTTGAGAATTGGATTCCAAGTTATATCTATATCAACTGAACAAGAAGCAATATTATAGTGTCCGTTCAGAAAAATGGAAGCAGATTCTTTGATTTTAGGTTTTTGGTTGTTGTGTTCTTGTCTTATGATCTATATATATATATATATATATAAATAATATTACTCCAATCAGCCATATATGGTCTATCTTCAGTAAGGATATGTTGATCCAATCTAGTTATGTTCGTTAATCCTCACTGATAGAGGCCTGCTAGTTTCATCTGTATGGTATTTTGCACAAACATATGGTATATTATCAATACAATTTTCTGATGATTGTTATTCATTTCTTGGTTTCGTATCGTATCAGTCAAAATCGATCTCACTGTATTTTCAGTCTTGAACACTGTTTTTACTTGGAACTTGTTACCAATACGATATCGACAATGATGATATTTTGTATGATTTTTTATCGATATCATCGATATATTATGGATAGATTTGGCCATGCCTTGGACATAACACAGTTGAGTGAAGTTGGTTACCAAAGATGACAGCTAGAGTATCCGAAGAACGTCGAACTTAATCAATTCATCTGCGCACAGATTTGTGTTCATGAAATCTACATAGGGATCGAATCATCTAACGGATCCCCGATCAGGTAATCTCGTTCCTGACTGCTGCATTTTGGATTGCGTGGTAGCTGTCGACAATGAGCGAATCTGGCTAGAAACATGAGAGTATATCTACTCAGGTTTCATAAACACTCATAATGTCAATAAGCTTCAATGTATGCACGTATAAATAAAATATTAATGGTCATAGGAAACAGTGCACATAACTCTTTGAAAAGTGTGTAATTCATGCACACTTTATGTATTTTCAGACATTCAGGTTTAGCGATAGAATTCGCTATTCACGTTGGGTTGCCAGCTTTTTTTCACTCTGGTTCTTTCGATTGAACGAAACCGATGAAATGATGAATATTGTATTCGATCCATCATAACTTTTCTGATCAAAATGGGGAATTTTCACCCAAATTATGTTTGATTTGGGCGGTGTTCGCTACGTCGAACAATCGCGTGCATATCGACTCCTGAGTCGATTTCTGAAACAGTATCTGGAATAATAAATTCAGAACTGTGTGTTTGTTCAGTGCTGAACGCGATATTGCTTTTTGTAACCGATACGACCACTCATCACCAAAATGAAAAATAATTCTATTATTATTCATGACATTTCCAGTGAGAGTCACAGAATAGGAATTCAACGAAATACAATTTTGCATTCTTAATTAATTAGAATCATTTCTATTCCATCTAGATGATTTTCTCATATTTCATACTAAAGATGTTGCTCTTGTGGCAACAATCAGTAAAATCAATCAAGCGATAAACGACAGTCTTTTCGTTTAGTTGGGGGAAGAATGAGAAATATAACATACGAACGGCTGATGACCAAAGTCGTCCTGCCAGTACTTTGATGGACTTACTTTATTATAGTATCATGTGGATACAACTATATAAATACTAATACAATTCACATCACTCATTCATTCACTTTTCAGTTAATAATTCACACGAAGCATCTAACAAAAATATTTCCCATGTACAATAATGTTATCTTCCTAAGTTGTTCAGAGAAAAAATGAATAGGTATATAGCTTATGATGGATTTCATTTTCTAAAATGTTGAATAAATAATGACGACCTACTTCGCTCAGTCAACTGAATTGCATTCGAACTATGGTGCAAGAAAAGACTATGCTGTGAAGAAAAGACGAGATGCGAAAGGAAGAGATGAACGAATACTTTTTCTTGGAAAAGAAGGCTAAGCTTTTGAACCTTCCTTCCAATCAGGAGTGACTTCTTCGAATAGTTTTTGTATATCTAGAAAAATTAAGTTGCTGTACTCTTGAGCTAATTTTATTTATTTTTTCCGCCGACGTATACAACCACTAGAACCGTAGAGGAAAATATTTTGTAAATTATAGAACTGAATTCTAGTACTGAAACATATGATAATCAAAGCAAACGGCATCAAAAAACGACCTCTTGTGCAATAAATCCCAGTCTCAATTTTGATCATCGTTTTTCATTGAATTCACCACAATTTCAATTCAATTCAGCAGCAGCTCACCATTCCAAAGAAACATGCAGTTGGTAATTTTTTCCAGAGAGTAAAATCCTAACTTTTTGATAAATTATTTCGAGAAAGATAATTGGTAATATACTGACCCTACAAAGAAATTCGTCGGTAATGAAGTTGTGGTGAATTTATTTTCCTTCAGTTCAATCACAAAACGACGCCTATAGCCCAATGATTCGCTTATAACTTACTTGACTTCAGATTCAGATTAAGCACGAATACATTCAGAACGTCGCTGTTTCAAATGTCAATACTTCGTCTGCCAATCCTGAGCCAACAGATTCGTTTTATCGAATAATATCATGTAACATGAGACAAACAACACGACTGACTGTACTTACCATCATTTCTGGTTAGCACTGTGATGCCACAGTTCTTGACCGTTTCAAATTCACATTCAGTAAGAACCACAACTCTTATATCCTGGGCTATCATTTTTTCCCTCCGACTTTTTTCCAAGCTGAATTGAATACTGAAGGAGTTGACTTGAATTTGGATAGTGCAAGTTGAGTTTTCAAATTTTCTTAGGAATCGGAAATAACCTTTCTTCTTATTTGTTGCAGAAATGTGACTGTCACTGTATACCATTCAAAGTAGGAAATTAAAAGTAGGAAAGTAGCGGACAAATGAAGCAAGTTATAGATATAAAAAATTTCTCCGTGGGAAATTCCACATAATCTTCCGGTTCATGTCTGAAAAAGTTAAAGCCTCATCTATGCACGTTGCTAGAAAATTTGTTCCACAAATATTGTTGAAGGGTAGGATTTTTTTCTCTTCGCTCTTATTTCATCGTAAACATCCATGTAAAACCATCTTTTTGCACATCGTAATACCGCAGCGGATTCCAACACTATGAACGTTGGTTTTCCATGCATATCATACAAACTCGTGCATGCCTCAGACCGCAGTTTCTTGTTTGTTCACCGCGACATGCACATACGTGAAGGAGAGAGACGGAAAGAGAGAGAGCAGACGCTCCGGAAAATGTTAACTTTCCTCAATATTTCATATTTAACAAATTTCCACCTGAGGAGGGATCAGGAGACGATTACTTCTGCTCGGTGTTTGGGGATTATACCGGCAGTGGTAGCAACTTGGGAAAAGTAAATGTTTGAGAGCGAAGTAGGAAACGCAAGAGGGTTTCAGGAGTGGGATTTAAGCAGTATGGTTATGGTATCGTTGCTGGACGACTTCATACGCTGGCAGTAATTCGCTCTGTCGCCTAATAACCCAGTGGGAAAACAAACCCATGATTTAATACTCAACCAATATTGGAACGAGCAGGTAGGAAATATTTAATTTTCCATGTTCGCTGGTTATTTATTAACTATACCTTGTGCATCCGACATTGTTTGTTACGTAACTCTGATACTCATGAAACCCTAAGGTATATAAGGAGCGGACGTTATGACTTGTGACATCTATACTGCACATCATTTTTTCATCATTGCAGATGTATTAGTTTTATAGCTGAAGGAAAATTATTCATTTAGATTTCCACTCTTTTGAAATCAATTCACCCACACTATCATTTCCATAAATGTTCATCTGATCAACAGTATCATTTTCCTATAGACATTTTCAAATTTTCTTAATTAGAAACTGAATTTTCCAAAATAATCAGCAATCTAAAGCTTGAAGTTACTATTTTCCTCAACCACTCCGAAAAATTCTTCTTCAGCTTGGCATAAAGAAATACAGCCTGTGCACCGAATTCCAGGATTTCATTCCATCAGGTGATGTCTTCAGAATATATGGTAGATCATACAAACTCTCAATGGAAATTTTTTCCATTGAGAGTTTGAGAAGTAAGGACAGATTTAGGATCTGTCCTTACTACAAATATATTGCAATAATTTTTAATAACTTCTACTCTATTTTTTAGAAACGAGGAGAGAAAATCCCATCAAAAACTGAAAAATGAATATATATTTTATATTGGAACACAAATCATCTGTATATATTTCTCACAATTAGGCACCTACTCCTTGGCATCAATGCCAAAATGGTCAGACGGAATTCCGCGTGTTCTTTTCAAGGAACGTACCCCAGAAATAGCACCAGTTCTTCGTAGGCTTTTCACTGTTACATGAAAATTTGGAGTGTTTCCTCCTCACTTTGCTATGCTATATCTCTGAAGTAATGGAAAATCCAATCGACATCGAGCTCATCCGAAATCTAGAGAGCTCAAAAATCATAGACGACAGGCAATATGGCTTTCGTCACTACGAATTAACAGGACACCTGCTCGAACATGTGATACTTTTGTAGCAGGCATACGGGAGGGAAGGGATCCTCTGGCTTCAGCATTGGATATTTAACAATCATCAGACCAATGTCCATCATGTGATGGATGATGGAGTGCATTGTGATACAAAGACATCAATGCTGGTGTTCCACAAGGATCTATTTTTGCAACAACTTCGATATTGCCTCACATCAACGATCTGTTGGATGTGACCTCCTGTCAAGTCCATCGCCTGGCAGATGATATCATACTTCATCTCCATAGCACCTTCTTCTTCATAATATATCATCAAATGAGAGGAGCAAGATGGAGAAGGTTGGTACTAAGTCGATAATTTTCAGATATGATTCTGAAAATCTATTCCATTCTATTGAGTTCAAAAACTCAAGTTTGCATCTTCACCGGAAAAGAGGATCACAAAATGCCCACCATGATGATAACACGTAGCAATTTTCCTCTGAAGTCGTCAATGTCCATGATCATGTGAGATCCATTGCGAGAACTGCTTCACAAAAACTTCGCTTCCTGTTCCGAGCAAAGCGATACTTCAAACCCCAGTAGCTTCTAATGATCTACAAACTGTCGGAGTCAAGCTCTCAGATTCCATTCAGATATAGAAGTGTACGATTCATCAGTGATAATAACTAACGAATTTATTAACCTCTCTAGAACATAGAACGATTCCTGTTAGACGGACTAAACAAGCTCAGACTGGTCAGGCTCGAGAATGGTCAAACTTTAACAAGCATCGTTCACAGATAAAACAGCAAATTTGTAGAATTATTTGCGTAGTGTAATCTTTCAGGACACTTTCGACTTCCAAACTTTCAAGAATGAATTCCAATGCCTTCCTGCTCTGCCAACATTCCACATGATGATCCACCAGCATTATAGGTTTTCCTTTTGTGTTGTCATGAAATGGAAAAAATCATTTTGCGAAGGAACGAGAATTAATATACCCACCTGCTTTGAATGTATAATAACAATTCGTTGGATCCATTCAAGTAACTACCTCAATTAACAATAGAGGAATTTCCATTTCAAGCCCGCATCTCTCTCATCTGACGAATGCTTACGAAATTTCAAGTGCGTAGAGTATAAGGTATAAGTAGGATTCAGAGATGAGAAATATTGGGTTGGCTTTGTAATGGAGGAAACATCAAAATATATGTAATGATCACTATTGTGCAAATTTCACGTTGTTTCCGAGATGAATATCGTGAGTATGTCAGTAAGTGAAACTAGTCAGTACAATCTGCACTGCACCATGATTTTTTTTCCGAATTCAGAAAAATTAATAAAAAACATGGGGGGAAATTTGAAACGTTTCAATGTGAATATCGCGCAAAATAAAAAAGTTGAAGAAACGCCATTTCGCACAAATGTTATTGCATATAGAGTGAGGGAAAAATAAGAAACACAATAACTTTAAAATGTCACTACCCCTACTCCTACCCACTACCGCTTATGTGATACCTCAAATAGAAGGTCTCATTCGGTAGTATTCACCCGTACAAGATCCATCTCCCCAATCAATTCGGGGTGTGACAAAATCATAAGTTCAAATGGAATGAATTGTATATTGTTGAAACGCTATTTCATTTGATTAGATGTTCGAAATGCATCCTATTCGATACTGTCTGTACGTTAATCGAGGAGGTGGTATATAACTTTTGACAGATCTTTGGGATTTTATTTCTGAAAATGAAAATAGAGATTATAATAATTATTTAAATAGGTATATTTGTAGTGAGGACAGATTTATGATCTGCACTTGTTTTCAGCGACACCTTGTTCAAAAAACTGGATGACATATATATTCAACAAATATCAAAATTTCTACTTATCTCAGTGGTAGACGTTTCGAGAATGGAACTGCTTCCGTTTTCAACAAAGTAGGAACGATATTTCAAATCGTTTCACAACTTAGTATTTGCCACTGGAAAGAGACAATTTGTCAGACAGAAATAATTTTGGGTACCAGGTCTTTATTAATTGATCTTGAATCAACCATTTCCAGATTAGTTTTGATTTTCAAGTTGCATTCTTGTTTTCAAGATGATATCTTATTTCATTAGGTGGTCAACATGCATTCCATTTTGTTGTCAGCAAAAAACAAATACTATTCTTTAGGTTATGACAAGTCTTTTGAAATGGGGATCTGAAAATTTTCAACAGTTGAATGTAACACAAAGTCAAGCTTTAATCTCCACCAGGAAGGCTGACCACACACAATGCTTATTATGATGTCAGGTACCATGCACGGTTTCAATAAAGTCGTCAACATCCATGCTAGACATCACCAACAACAATGATCTCTTATGGGACTAGCGTGTGAAGTCCGTTGTAAGAACTGCTCTACAAAAACCTGGCTTTGTGTTCCGTACAAATGGGTACTTCACACCCCAGAAGCTCTTCATGATCTTCAAAACGCAGATTTGAACTGTCTCAGAGTACTGCTCCCAATTTTGGAGTTTGTCTAAGAGTACTGCTCTCATATTTGCAGTTCAGCTCCCAAACATGTGCTGATAAGCTTCTATTCACAGAAGAGAGCTACTCGTCTAGTCGGTGATACTGCACTCACAAATTCATTGATCTCTCTAGAACATCGTCGGAAGGTGAGCAATCTCTTCTCTTTCTATTGATAGTTTCATGGTCAGTGATCATCATGAATCATTTCTTTCATGTCACTACGAGCCCTTATGAGGCATTTTTCAACTGCACACAGGTTCTGTTCCTATTGAAGTGAGTGTGGATCATCCGGTCTCTCGGCTTTTTGGATAACACTGAATCCTTCGGAACTTGGTCCTGATTTCATGAACTGTTCAGAGCGTTTGAATTGTGAATTCAGATCACCTTCTAACAGGAAATGAGCCCACCTACTAATAGAAATAATAAAGAATAGCTTTCCTCTGAATATAATCTTGAAGCTTCAGCATATGTTCGATAGCAGAACTAATCATGTGAACAGTACTCCAGGACAGGTCGGATTCGCGCTTTGGAGCCAAGTTTTTGTAAAGTAGTTCTCGCAAATTAACCTCACATGATCGTCCCATTTGTTTTTGCCGGTTTCTTTGCAGGAATATATATATTTTTTTTTATTTCAAATCAGGACTTTATATGAGCATGGGATTCCTAGAGCTACATGTATTGTGTGTTGCCTACCTAGTATCAACCCCGCTTAATACGATTTTCAGAATCTCCATTCAAAGCATAAAGAAAACATTGCATGATTCCCCGTGAAGAAGTGGACATACTATTTTGTTCTAATATGCTCGACTCCATTTTCTTCCCTATTCGTCATTCACCCGATCATCCTTCTTTCGAGGTAAAAATGCAAGGAACAATATGTGGTTCACCATTCCATAAGAATCTTGGATAGCGATTATGAATCTAATTCCAAATTAATTTCCAAGTCCACATTCAACATGTCAATGTACGAATATCGATTGATGAACCGATCGAATGACAATCAATAATTTGAAAAGATTGCAAATATCTGAAAACACCATGTGAGAGAGCGCTGTTGGTGGTGATACCGAACATGGATATTGACGGCTTCTTACATAGAAAGGTGGTATCTGACATCATCATATTGAGCATTGTGTGATTTGCTTTCCTGGTGGACATACAAGATTCAGTTTTGTTGAGAATTCAAAATTCCCATTACCATTTGAGAAGTATCGACCTGTATCGTCTTGCACCTCTGGCCTCATTGGGTAATATAGGGGCTTTTGAGGAGAAGGCCGCAAACTTATGCACTGGACAGGAAGTCACATCCAACAAATCGTTGATGCCAAGTTGATGCCAAGATGTAGGCTTGTGGAACACGAGCATTGATAGTCATTGTATCAGATGAAGCCCCATATCTACCACTACAGAGACTGACTTATCTGTAGAAAAAACAGGTGTGAGAGACAGGCATCTTAACTCGGATATTCAGAACGTGAAAAAATCTTAAGTAAGTGACAAACTGTAACTACGAGTTACACAAAAAATCAAAAGTTTTCACATTGAGAACATCATACATTCATCAATCCATTTTATGGTCTACAAATGACTATGTCTCTCATCCATATCATGCTCGCAGGATGGCAAGTCAAGACTTCTATGTTCCTCCCTGCAGGCTGACACATACCCGAAAGTTCATCACCTACAACGGAATCCATCAGGCTGACACATACCCAAAAGTTCATCACCTACAACGGAATCAATCATTTATATACTCTCCACAGAGAAGAAAACACAAAAATAAGAAATAACATAATCCGTTATTTCATCTCCAGGAATCATTGCTGAAACTATTGGAAAACTGAAAATTTTATTTATTAAAGATACCTATTCATTGCCTTACTTCAAAGTTTACGTATTTCAATTCTCATTCAACTTCTCTTCTCTTCACTTTCACTCACAATCATCTCATACATTTGATTTTCAATTTTAAATTTGATTACTCCATGATAGGTACATGTGAGTTAAGTGAGAGGACAATTTGAGGATTGTTCGTTGTTTGGGTTGGGTTGTGTTTATCGATTGGAGTTAAAATCGATTTCTTGTATTGAATTTGCTCAAATATTGATGTCCAGCATCACAAAACATTTTCCTCTAATTTGTCGAACCCTGTATCTCTACGAGGTCACGAGATCCAATTTGTGGGAGAGGTAAAAAAAAACAATCTGTATATGGTTCACTCACCTCTGACCTTACAATGATTTTTTTCCAATTTCACATTATTAACACATGAGGATGACAGGGAGAAACAACGACCCAGAATTTGTACACCATATTCAAATATCTGGTATACTAAAATGGAATTTGGTGCTCAAAATACCGGAACTGGTTTCAAATATACTCAAATATATTCAAATTGATTCAGTTGGTGATAAAAATACTGTGATATTGAATTCTATCGAAGTACTTGGAATCATATTGAGTTTCACGTGATGTAATTAAAATCGTATTGAATTGTACTCAATCTAATTGAAATAATACTGAAAATTGATATTATCGAAGGAATTCCATAAAAGTCCGACTTTAATCTCAAAATTTCATGGTATTCCGACTTCCATATCGGAATTTGATGAAATTCCGACATTGAAGTCAAAGTTTCATGAATTTCAAAAATTTCAATACTTTCTTCCCATTCTACCAAATCTCCCAATATGCCACCAATAGCTAACACTATATTCCTAAAAAACATTATAGGTTTTCCTGTCGGGTGGTCGAACGATAAGAACAAAAAAGAATTGAAATATACATATATAAAAATATCACATGTGATTCGGAAACAAAAATTAAAGATCAAGATATCCAACAGAATAGTATAGATTTCAAATGAAGCTAGATTTTCCACCCAGATATTCTAAACACTTCAATACAATGAACAGATCAAAAAACCATTGTTTTTCAATTAACATTCTTCGGTTATGATGAATTGAAAATAGATAAAGACGATGATGATTCTATATTCATAGGCAGTTTCAAAAAGAGTATGAGTGAATAAAAATTGAAGAAGAACTTCAGTGTGGGATAAAAACCACCTGACGAAAGTCCGCACATCCATGGCGAGCATGATTGTGTGCTCAACCGATACGATTATAGTTGAACCGAGAAACCATGATGAAAAAACAGCGTGAGAAAGGCTAAACGTGTCAGTTCAGGAAGCCGGCCGTTAAAGTGATCGTTAAAATGAAAAGGAGATGTTGCAATAAAAATTCAAATTTTGAAATTTACATTTTAAAGGCTTTTTTCATATAGGTAGGTACTGCAAGTGCATGGGGAAGTCGAACTTTATTGACAACGCGAAACGCTCGGTAGTTTCTAGTTATATAAAAGAATAATGAATTCTACATTTTTCATAAAGTACGTATTTGAAATGCACTTCCGATAGATAACTTCATTTATGAGCTGTGATCTTTGCAAAATGCAACAAAATCTCATAGAGGTGATCAAGAAGATGTGCACCATCGTATGATTCTTTGTATATGCATGAAAATGTTACACACTTTGAACAGTTCTCATGACATATTTTTCAACTTTGTACTGAGATTAGCTCGCTTCATAATGATAATGAATGCGGCCTAGTTTGGTCTAAGAAATACGAGAAGAAATATGTAGTAGGTTTTTGTAAAGACTTTTTGCAGACTGCTTGCATGTTTCATGAAGTGAGGCGTCATTTAGCATGAAAAAAATTGACACAGATGATTCGATCTCGCAAAAAACTTCGCATACCACCAAGCTCGAATTAAAATATCCAAAACACTATTAAACTTTTTTCAACACAGTAAATATCAGGGGATATTCAAAACTAGTCATAAAAGGAAATTGGAAAGAACATTCCGACCAAAAGGAAATCTGTGCTCTAAAAACTCCCCAGTAAGTAGGATAAGGCTTCATTGTGAATATAACACAACTCCATATATTCAGAACAAACTTCATCAGGCAAACTCAGGAATTGCGAGTTGTATGCACAGCAGTGCAGTGGGGAAAAGTTTGCAAAAGTTTTCTTTTCAATTTGCATATCAGTTCATTTCCAGATTCATCGGTGGGTGAGGGTTATATAATACCCAACTATATAACTTCTACGTAGGAAAGAAAGTAAACTATGCCATTAGTCTCGTTGACATAATTCCCACTTACATCAGGACGACGACTCTGGAATGCCGTTCGAAGTGGTCAAACAATGCACAAAGAATGGACCTCAAATAGGAATAGATTTTTTTTAGTGGACAACACGAAAGGGAAACCTATAATGGTCGTGGAGCATCGTGTTAGCCAGCGGTGGAGTTTCGGGAGAGAAGGAAAGTGTTGGAATTTTTCTTGAAAATTTGGAGGTTGTGAGCATCAGGAAAGACTTTACTAGGCAAAGAATTCCAGAACTTTGCCGTTCTATTGATGAATGATGCTTGGTATGGCAATGTTCGACAGGTCTCGAGCCTGACAGTGTATTAGGGGTGACCAGCCTGAGCTCGTCTGGTTTGTCTACTAGGAATCGCACGTGGTGATGGCATGATAGATATTTCCGTTGAGCACTGACCGTGAGAGTATCTATAAAAAAAGGCGAGATCGCTGACCTTTCTATGATGATCTAGAGAGGTCAATGATGCATCAATGTGGTACACTCACGGATCCAGGCTGGAGTGAGCGTTACAGGGCCAAGTTTCAAACCCTCAAAACCACTACTACGTTACCTCCGTAACTATCGTTCATGGAGATATGTGATATTTCACAGAAAGTGATAGTTGCCGTTACTTCGAGAACTTCACTGAAGACTGCAGAGAGTTGAATGATTTTTATCTCTTCTTCTCAGAGTGCCTATCCGTTCTGGATGTTGGCTATTATATTGGCTATTCGACCTTTGTTAACAGCACTGTGGAATAGTTGAGTGGTTGATTGGTTGAACCACGTTCTCAAATTTTTCAACCGCGATTTTCACCTTCCACTTACTCCTCTAGCTCCATATACCTTGCCTTTTATTACATGTCCAAGATATTGGAGCTTTCGAGTCTTACCTGTATTCGGGACTTCTTTTTCCTTTCCCATCCTTCTCATCACTTCCGTATTGGTTATTCTCTCTGTCCAAGGTATTCGTTGGATTCTTCGGTACAGCCACATTTCAAATGTCTATAGTTTTTGGAGGAGGCCTCCGTAAGCGTCCACGATTCGACCCCATAGAAACAATAGAAACACGTAGTATCGCAATAGGCCAATTTCTGTTAACAGCTGTAAGTCGTGGCTGGTAAAGACTTTTTTCATCCTGACAAATGCTGTCATCATTTATGTTCGTGCCCAAGTATGTGTATTTGTTAACTTTCTCTAAAGAAGTTCCGTCTACTAATAAAATATCGTAGATGTTTTTGTTTTTGCTGATTATAATTAACTTTGTTTTGTTAGTGTTTATTTCCAAACCATATTGTCGACTGTATGATGTAACATTGTCCATTAGAAGATGTGAAGAAGCTAGGTTGTCTGCAAGAATAATGGTATCATCTGCATACCTGATGTTATTCAATCGTTCTCCATTCAGCAGAATTCCAGCTTCTTTATCTTGCAGGGCTTCTATGAAGATATATTCCACTTACAGATTGCAAATTACAGGAGATAGTATGCATCCCTGTCTTACACCACGTAATATTTGTATCTCTTCTGTTGTCTCTCTCTGTCTACCCTGACACAAGCTATCTGATTCCAGTAGAGGTTCCTGATGATTTTGAGGTTCTTTCCATCCAGGCCAGCTTTTTGCTGAACTTTCATCATTTTTGTGTCCAGCACTCGATCGAACGTCCTGCATCGCTGAAATAATACCTGATCAAAAATAGAGCCTGTCTAGTCCCTACAGCACTTCTAAAGCCAAATTGGGTTATCTGAATTGTCGAAATTTCACATATTGTAATTGATTTTCAAATGGAAACAATGATGCATCCAGATTACTCAAAAACTTTTCCAAATAATCACATGCTATGTGATTCTCAAGGGTAAGGACAAACTTCAAGAATTGTACATTGTAATAAAAAATCTTGAGATGCCAAGAATAGGCAGAGAGAGAACTCATTTCATCCATCCACAAAAAAAAGAGAAAAAATAACAATATGGAAAATTTCAAAGAAAGAACAATGCAAACAAAGAGAACAGCATAGTTAATATGGAATTCTAGGTTATTATTCATTCAGAAATTCTCATTTCTGAAATTCATTACTTCTACATCAACATGAACGCGAAATTATATGATATCGGGTAAAATCTAGGGTATAGTATGGATAGATGCAGCCGACGGATAGATGCCGCAGATCACGTGACGCTGAAACTATGTGCACTTGAAAAAAACTGTCGACGGGAATCGAAGGTTTGTTCTTCTCGTGGTCGGTATTTCGATTGAGCAAATGGGAATTGTGGGAATGAAGTTGGTGAGATGTACTTTCATTGCTTAACATTTATTTGTATGATGGTGATAGTATTGGAGAAGCATGTTTGGAATAAGAAAAATGGGATCATTTCACTTTTATAGCTGTATATGAAGCATATTTAATTATCAGCTACAGATTCATTAGGCGTGGGCCGGGGAGGCATCTATCCGTACCAAAAAGGAGATATGCCGTTTTTTTTAGACGGAGAGATGCCACAAAATGTTCACTGATAATATAGCACCATTTTTTATTTCAGATATAATAGGACATCTCAGATATGAAAAAGGAGAGAATAACTTTACTATGCCGAGAAAATACTTCTGAAAGCAACCCAAGAGGGTCCTATACAGGGAAGCCACTAATTATTGCAATAGAAAAGTTCAATTTGTGAGGATTTCTAATCGTGAGGCAGAAACAAGATATGACGTTCCTGAGCGGACAATTGACAGAAGAATTAAATCTGGAAAAAGTGGAAAGGGATCGCTGGGCCCTGAAGGTATTTCAACATTTGAGGGATAACTGAATCCATTATTGAAATTCACTTCATTGTAGGAGTTCTTGGAAAAGAGAACTAAAAAAGATTAGTTGCTCATATCAAAAATTTGTGTGTATCTGGATTTGCTCCTGACCGTAAGGCAGTGAGATCCATGGCTTATCATTTTGCAAAAAAGCTCAAAATTGAGGATACATTTCCCAAAGGAGATAAAACAACTGGCAAGCAATGGTTGAGATCTTTTCCAGAGAGAAATCCAGATCTTTCCGTCCGACAGGTCGAAGGACTTTCTTTAGCAAGAGCCAAAGGAATGAATCGAGGCGAAGTAGGATGTTTTTGAACTATTGAGGAACATCCTAATTCAAAATAATTTGACAGATCGACCAGCCATTATATTCAATATGTATGAGGCTAGGATTCAAATTGTAAATAAACCATGCATGTCTTGACATCTCGCGAAACCGATGAAAATGTAACTGTAATCCACCATCGATAAATTATGGTACATGACGAAGAAAGTTCAACGATTTTTTCAACATAAATATGGTGAAACACGCCGAACTGGTTGCAGGACCTTGTATATACTTGATATTTTCAACAAATTGGCAAACGAGACGAAGTGGAAATTTGAGAGGGAATTTGGAATCCATCAATTCATTATACATTTCTATACATTTTCTCACTTTTCCGACTATGCAGATTCACCAAATGGTTCTACTTATGAATATTTTATTATACAGCGCTTTTGATGTTCCACGCTATATATGCACTAAATGAAAACAAAAGCGAATAGGGAAATTTTATTCATTCAATAAAGACGAAAATACGAGAGCATCAGGGAAAAATCATATAAATAATGCATAGTTATTTGTGTGTCAATGATGAAATCGTAAAGGTGAGCATAATATCGTGCGAGGTATCTTTCAGAAACCCCACGCAAAATATTAATAGGTCATGTCAAATGATTCTATGCTCTTGGAAGAAGAAATTTTGACATAGAACTTTATATCACAGATTATACTTTCCCATAACAACAAATGTTTCACTTTCCTAATAGACAAGATCACGAAGGCTTGAATCCAGTTCTGATATGATACATACATATGAAACATATGATACATATGATACATGTGATTGAAATATAGCTATGAAATGACATGTGAGCATATAGTCTTTATAACAAGTCATCCTGTGATATTATAAACGCCCTTTGAAAATCATTGGCCACTTGGAGGCCATTTTCATAGCAGGTGATGACTCTTGATTGCCTATCCCAGCGTTGCTTGTTGTTATATTTCAGTAGGATAATGATAGTTTTCCATTTCTCAGTAGAATTCATGAACATTCATCATAATTAAATGATAACGTGAAGCTGAATACTTGCCGATTTCGTCAAAAAAGAGTTGATATTTTCAGTGCAGTATCGTGACATTCGAAAATTCTGCACTGCACTAATATCGAGAAGATATCTAAGGAAAGAAGTGCACTTTTTTCAATTTCTCTTTCAGTTGGCGGAACCAACAAATCGAAATTTTATCTAACATCCATGGCTAATCTGGGCTTCGCACCCATATTACAGTTGAAGTTCTACTTTTAACTGCCAATAGCAATGCAATAATTCACTATAGTGGCTTGGAACGAAATGAAAATATCACTAGGAAGTAGCTTTCAAAGTGTCTCAAAATGACATCTCAGGTACGGTTTTGATGTAGATTTTCTCTAAGAATAAATCATTGAAATATGAGAAATTTCTCGAAGAATTCATTCTTCATCATGCCAATGATCGTTCTAGACGAAAACATAGTTCATTGATTTGATTAGAATTGATCACCTATAGCAAGGAAGAAATACTTCAATAAGTCGTCATCAAGAAAAATTATGAGTATGAAGTGACTATCTGAGAACTAATGCATTGCATAGCCTACAAATGAGTTCTTACATGTATATGCCCTTTGCAGGGGGTATTGACCGATTATCCGACATTGACTGATTTCTGCTCAAACTCAACTGGCCGCTGCCTTCGACGGAATCATTATTTCGCTATGTCATTGTCCAGGAATATTTTTTCAATGATTTTACCATCCACGCCTCATGAACACCGTTCCTGAACCCCATCTTTTGGAAGTATTTGCGGCCTCGTTACCCTCAAATGACTGCCCTCCATGCCCTGGTACCCACTGAAGTGTTACCTGGTTGGTCAGGAATTCCGGGTTTTGTAGGAAGTCCCAGACCAGTCTTAATATGATTTCAAAGCATGCTACAGATTGGATAGCCGTCGACTATCAGCAGATGCGGATTTTTACACCTCTATCATACCCTTTCGTGGCCTGCCTCGGTATGTACCTCTGCCTGATATCCCATTGATGCAGAAGCACTGTACCTTGGTCCTTCTCCATATATCCAGACGCCAGCGCCTTCGTCATCTCTACCTTTTTATAGATAGATTGTCAGGATCGAGAACTGTCCGTATGTTAGAAACGGATCAGTCAATTTTTTGACTCACCATATGCCATATGTTATCTTTGCACTTTCGTGTCGAAAATATGATCCACGTATATTTATTTTTCAATTCTCTCTCGAAGAATATCCCCCCGTGAGATCGGACTTTCCAAAGCTATGCTATTAACAGGCCACGACTTTCGCATATCGCATATCTCCGCAGATCTGATTATATTTCCCTAAAAATCTTTCATCTTTTCGAGATAATTTTCCATTTGCCAAGTCCACCTGGACGTAAACAAACGATGTTATTTGATTTGCTCACGTCAAAACAAACGAGATTCGATTCGGTTGCGAAAGCAAATTTGTGCCCGCTTTATATAATTATTTTAGCAGCATTTTGTCATTCGCTCTACAGGACATAATTGAAGGAATCTAATTTGGCAAATTTCCGTATTGCTTTGACCGCTTTCAACCCGTTGGGGTTTTCTCTTCGAATAAAATGGGTACCTATGGAAAAACTTCGAAAAAATACTGAAAACATCATTTGTGCATTTAACCTGATATTTTGAAGAGTTTGGAACGAAATGGGATTTTTGATATAACACTCATCACCTAGATGAGCTAATTGATGAGCATTGCAGAAAGCTATGAAATGAGAAAAAGTTTCTCAGTAATCAACAGTGTAAGTTGAATGGATGAAAAACAAAACAGTAACGAACTCGAAGGGGCACATCCATATGTAGAAAGCAGGAAAACTGAGACAAGGGCAAGGAGTGGAACGAAATGATCGTGTAGGATCTCCTTCTTCGTCCTATTAACTTTTATCCATATGAAATATAACAACAGAGATAACTCGGACCACCTCTTCAATAATCTGCCATAAGATGTCGGCTAACCAGTATTGAACCCAAACATATGATATGAAGTTTTTAACAATGAATTATTAAATATTAGCAACAAACACTGGATACCTATCGGATTTCTACCTCACCAGGAATGAAATTTTATCCCTAATGGGTGTTGTTTTGTTATAATTTCAGAAATGCCAGTCTAATACGTATTGTGGTTCGAGGTAGTAGACCAATCCTGCCAGTCTAGTTCGATGAACAATATTTATTTATCTACACTATCGAAAAAGCCTCTGAGTGACTGCATATTTCTTAGTGAATAAAAGAAGGCGAGTGAAATGTATAATGAAACTTTCCATCAAGATTGATTGGATTCACAATTTTCCACTTTCATGACAATATTCAGAACAAATTTGAGCAACTTCAATCAGATGAAGATGAAAATAAATCAGACAACTCTTTTTTGGTGACCCCCACTCTATCCGTTGATTTAATGTGTAAATAACAGCGAAAACTCATCCTCTTTTCTGCCAAATAGTGTGTTCAACTACATTCATGAAAAAGGATCGATCTTTCAAATACTACCGTCAAAACGTGTTAAGTACTTGACTATATGAGGTGGGATGCCCATAATCGATATGTAATAGAGAAAATGATTCATTCTATACAATTGTAGGGATCTATATCACATTTAAGTAATAGAAGGAAGAAGAAATGTATTCCGCCCTCTTTGCTTGGGGCAGGCCACACCTAACACCCTCAGAAATTCTCAAACTGAGATTCTTGAAATTGATGTTACATGAGGAATGGGAATACTCAACATAACTTACTTATCTAAGGCATGTTCGCTGTGTCTCCATGAACAATAATATTGTACACTAATGGAGATTCAAATCAGTGATTCTGGTGTACCATTGATTCCATCGGCACATCGGCAAGAATTTTAGAGATTTAAAAAATAAAATCAAAGGAAGCAATCAAGAATATAACTCGTCAAAAATATTTACACTCAATTCCTGTCGTGACAAAATATTTAGATCATTTGGAAAAAGTGTACAAAAATCTTCTGACTTGTCTTAGGGTATATATTCATATGGTTTGATATATGTGAATATGAATGAAAAATTTACATTTCATGACGTACCTGAATAGAATTTGTTTCCATATCGCTTCTCCCTTGCAGCCAAACTCCGAATCGAATCAATCCAAATAAAAGTCAATGTAGAGTAAATCCAGTGTTTTGGTATTCTTTTCAATATTTTTAATGTCTTCATACTTCACGTTGTATGGTTATCAATCATTTAGATATTATAGTCATTGTGAATTTCGTATGTGTATATTATTTATATTCAATTCAGTTTACTACTTCACTTACGGAGTATGTTTTCTCATCATCTATTATGCATCATGCCATTTTTACTTTTCATCATTCAACCCCAATTTCAATACTGTCTCTGTTATGTGATTTACAATAAGAAGTTTTAATGCATTTTTCATCAATCTATAGTAGGTACTACTTTCATATAATGTATTGTATTGATATTGTGTTCATATTGTTGTGAGTGAATGCATTCATTATTACCATTATTATTATCTGCAGCATTCGATTGGTCCGAAGATCATTCAACTGTATATATCAAATCTTATCAAATCTTGTTATATAAGTTCAGGTGTTCTACGATAGCGATCTTATGATGTTTTCATCACTTTTGAATGTATTGCTATTGCATGATCTATTCCGACATTAGGTATTCCTCAGCTGGACATAAACTGGACATCAGAAAATATGGGAAACATTTAGTCTGGTATCGCATTGAGATGGCAGACCTCCAACTAGGAGATAGGCATGCGTGAGTTGAGTGTGTTGGAATCTCGAGTGACAAGTGATAACTTGTTCTTTTCTGTTCACAGATTTTGGGTAACTCCACTTTTTGGTTTCGGGTTGTATACCATCCGAATGAGTATTTTGTGTTGATTACGATTTGTTGATTAAATCTTCAGTAGCTGTTCTAATGTCCACAGATGGAATATGAATGCTTTCATCCTCTGGGGATAGAGGTGCATCTTGCCATCCGATGACAAATGAGTAACTAATTCTAGAATTCTCAGATTTTTTTTGTGAATTTGTTATCTACTGATTCGATGGCACTCGAGGAGTCGGCTTCATGAATGAGAGAAAGAGAATGCGAATGATAATTCATTTCAAGATGGTTACAGGTCGATGCTTCAAATTTGAATGATTATCTGACAGAAACTCTGAAAAGGGGATCTGAAAATCTAGTAGAGCTCAATGCAACGAGTGAAGCTTGTATCTTCTCCAGGAAAGCAGATCACACGATACACAATATGATGTCAGGTACACTCCCGAATTCATTGACCTCTCTGAAATATCGTAGAAAGGTGGGAGATCTCTCCCTCTTTCAAAGTAAATCTCGTCTATCGCCAGGCAAACTCATGTTGTCAAAAAGTAAAAAAGTAAAAAAAAGAAAAATAGAAATAAAAATAAAAGAGCTTATCAGATGGTGTTATGGTTATGGTAGTATAATGGTGTTTTGGAAAGATAGAATAAGTGATTTTCAACATACTAAATTACGTTCTAAATTCTCTTGTTCAGAGTTGGTTCTAGTCGTACAACTCAGTTCTAAGTGATGACATGAGTAATATTCATATGTTCTCGCAGTCTCACTCAGTTCAAAAGATGCCTAAAAATATTATTCATGTATGATCTTACACAATGCATTGCAGATAGAACCATTTTCGTTGTATTCTTAGAATTTCTCGTCACTTAATGATATAGATTTTTGTATTTTTTCTTTATTCTTCAGCCACGATAAATTGTAATCTATTATTTTATTATTAATAAATTATCTATGACCCGTTGAGTGGCTTAATCGTCAATAAATAAATACGTTAATTGAGTATTTTCTACATGATGCTTTCAATGTAACGGATTCACTAGCCTGGACACTGTCGGTCTGTTGGAGCATTCATTATCGACGAAGAAATTTATTATTATTATTATCAAGAGGAGGAACTGGTTCATCCACGCCATCGCTATCATACAGACGCGTCTAATCCTGAATCAAATCAGTTTTCCTTTCCTGGTCAAGGCACTTCTTCAATCTGCATGCTCTCGAAGTTGTATCTGAAGCAGTACCCAATGAGTATGATTTTTAAAAATCAATAGTCATGAAGGTAATCTAGGTAGGTTAGGTTGGGTTAGGTTAGGTTAGGGTAAGTTAAGGTAAGGTAAGGTATTAGACTCGTTTTTCCAGTGTACTCATAGTCCCGTCCCATTCAATTCCAATGAAATGTCATTATTGCAATCTTTATGTGTTTTGGAAGACAATATCATCCTTCGAAACAATGTATTGCTTGTGCGGAGTTCAAAATTCAAGCTCTGCAGAGAGTTTCCTTCAACTGAAATGATAGGATCACCGTAGTATTAAGTAAAAATAGACTCGTAACTTCCTGTTCCATGAAGTTAATTAAACAACAGACATAATCTAGACACGAATAGATATTCAAAAGACCCGCATTCAGCTTACAATACACCTAAATGTAAATAAATGAGATACACAATTTGAGAGATAGACTTCCCTTCGACTGGCAACGAAATCGCACTTTCTCACAATGTACCGTCGATGATTTGTGAACATCAGTTGAGAATTAATTCATGATGGAGTTTATAGGCATATGAGAGATGTTTCGAAAAGTCATTTCGAATTGATTTTATCACTAGATGAACACAACAATATTTATATAACTAACACGATAATGATAATAGTTCAACACAAAACAACTGAAAAGAATTTACTGACTAGATATTTGGTGGTGGTAGATTTAGGTTAACATCATGTTTCATTAATATTGATAATTATTTAAGATATCGAAAGGTTTTTATTTCTCCCACAATTTAGCATTGTTATCAACTTAGTTGTTGCCTCCACGGAATCATTAAACAAATTCAAATCACTTCAGAAGAAGTATTTTGTTATTGTAAACAAATCGACCGCATTCCAAGAAAATTTGAAGAAAATTCTATTTAGAAATTGAAAATAATATCATCCTGTGTGATATGAAAAGAAGTAAGAATCATTATATAATATTTTTGAAAGAAATAAACACTTGGAATTCATAAATTATTCTATTATATTAGGTACACGGATTGAATTTTTGAACTAATTGGGAATAACATATTTTATAAAATATTTTCGAAATGGATGAATGATCTATACTCAGAACATTTCGTCCAGAATAATTGTGAAACATCGATTAATACGGGCTGGATTGGCTATGACTTTCAAATATCATATCAAATGCAAAAAATCTTCATTTAACTGAAAATTAAAATACCTGTTCCGACTTTGTTTCATGTTACATATTTCGTTTAGAACAATGATTATTTATCAGTATTCAGTGTAACTCGATGTAACACATGAGGCAGTAAAACTTCAACATTTGGAAAGTATTTATATTCTCTCTAAGACTGTCGAAACATGACTATACATTTTTTGTACGGCTACCTAATTTTGCGTACTTTCAACAGTGGAGGAGTTCATTTTTCAGATGAAACATATGGAATAAGCTCGGGATTATCAAATACCGTGTGAAGCCACTACACAATACAATATACAGTGTGCCTCAGTTGAAACTTGTCCCCCTCCTTATCTTTGAAGCCGTAGAAAAAAAAATGAAAAATGTTCGAACACATCAATTTTTATTTCGAGGGGAAGGTCTTCCACCAAATACGTCATCATTGTTATATCAACCCCCAGCACCCCCTACTTCAGAGTTTTCAATTGAATCCCAAAAACATCGGTGTAGTTGAGTATCAAACAAGTTATGGAAGTGTTGATGGAAGCTAAGTGTTATCAAAATATATTTATTTTTCATTATAATAATAATTCCTAAGCTATTTGTTAGTTCCTGATTTACTGTTGATACGTCACTATATTGGAAAACAGTATGTGCTCTCAGAAATGATTACCTGGCTGTGTATTTGTACTCATATTTTTGATCAAGTTTTGGTACGATAATTAATCGATTCACTTCATTCAATCACTCCAGTAATTTTGATAATGGTTTATACTTTACAAGAGAGAATATCAGTTGTAGCTACGTATTTTGACATTGTCTTCTTTTCCTATGATCCCATATCACTCAAATCGGCCATATTTTGTCTATTTTCAGTGATGATATGTTCAACAAATTTTAATCGGCTAATCACAATAACCTGGAGAACCAATCATGTTCAATACAGCCTTGCCTTGATTGGGAGAAAAATATGATATGTCTATCTTTCCTATACGTCCTCTCTGTCGACAACGCATGTCAACAAATTAGGGTACCTAACGAATAGGGTGTTACTCATCTAGTGTGTTCTTTGATCTCAAACATTATCGATATAAATTTGTCAACACAGTGTGTGGAGTATAGAATTATAGAATACAATTAATTCCATATTGATGTTAACCAATTTTGAGGTTCCTGCATGTTTCAATTAAGTTCGCCATTATATCAACATGCTGAGAAGCCAAAACTGATTTCAATCAGAGTTGTCTATATTCTTCCTTCTGATTTCCTACAAGAGGTTCACGGAAAGAATTTGTTCATGAAATATGATATCAAACTAATATTATTGAAATACAAAATGGTTTCACCTACTAATGATATTCAGCGCTTGAGTAATGAACAATAACAAAGCTGTCCTTGATTCCTCGACAATGAACTAATTGAACAAATCCAAAGATTATTGAGTGATATTTGTTTCTCAGCCAGAATCCAGCACACAATGATTTATTGAAGTGTGTTTATTTCAAGTATTGTTTGTTTTAAAGTGTGAACTCGAGCAAGAGTATTTACTTTCCAATGAACACGTACATGTTTTAAAAACGTTTTTCAGTAGTTATGAATGTTGATTATACGTTACTGATTGAATTTCGCAACGTTACACTCCAAACCTATAATCAACCAAACGTTGATTCTCCCTGAAAGTAAAGTATATGATTCAATTAGTTACTCAATTTTACAATCGTTAATTTTTCACGTTCATCAAATACCAGGAAATATTTCCATTCGAAATAAGTTGATGAAAGTTATCAATCATAATGAGATCATACCTATAGCCAATGATGAACGTTTCAGATGGATTATTCTTCAACGTTAATCCAACTATTGTGGGGACCTAGTTCAACACGTTGAAAATCAATTGCTTCGTGAACTTTGTTTTTCATGATTTATTAGAATCATAAGTATTCATATGGAGTTGAGCAACATTACAAATAAGTGGAATAACCCGAACACCACTTTACAATTCTACACTATAAGAATCCTCTAGTCTACCTTTCCATTTCTTCTATTTGTTTGCGTATATTCATCTTAAATGTAACGTAGCTCTCTGTTCTGTGGTGACGTTGAGACAACGTTGAACATGGTACTTTTTCATACTAATCGCTTTCGACCTCCATGATGTTGGGAGGTCGAGGCAGTGCGCATCCAAGTATTCTTTGGTGTGGACGTCCTGCTTCGCCTTTGTGAATTTCAGAATTTGATGAGTACGTGTCTAGCTACGGAATGTATGTTGTATGTGAAACACTTTTAGATCGGAAACGATACATTATCAATTATATAGTGTGCCTTCTTGAAGAATTTTAATCAAGCTGGGATAATATTTTTGATACCGTTGTATTCATCAAACTTTCCCGATTGTTCTATTATAACTTCTAGTCGAAAGAGTTTCATTTATACAGTGTACTCTCAGTACCTGAGTACCTCATCTAGTGGTATAAATTGCTTGCTGTAGGCATTCACTCCAGTTCATATAAAACAAATTATAATAGGTATCCCAATTTTCATAATTTTCAAACTTCATTGCAAAGCGTGGAAATTTAACAAAAATCACGAACTTAGGAATGTCTTCACCAGCTCCTTCACTGCTCGGATACTTATTTGACAGCTACCAGTGAGTAAACAGTTGCTCTTTGTTTTATCGCCGCGTCGTCCAAAGCATGCTTGTTCAAAGTGTACGTTTCAAAGTCTACATGTAAAAACTTAAAAAGCTCTGCATTTCAAAGATTACTTCAGCAGAACATCAAGTTTGCTATTTTTTTGGAATGGAAATATCAAGCTCGATCGAAATATGCAAAAATATACAGGTTGTCCTGTTTGGAAGAAATATTTTTCTGTCAATAACTATTGATATATGATTTTAAAATAGAAATTACTCACACCATTGAATTCTACGTGAAAAAAGTGCTCTGGAGAGGTTTTCGTAGAATCTAAGGATGCTTTAGAAAGAAAATCTTAAACTTTTCGGAAATGCACATTTTCGAAAAACACACTCTAACTCATAAACGACAATTGATATCGATATACCGTTTATAACCATCGTGTTTCTCATAAAATTTGACTCACAGACACCGCCATCAGTTTTCGCTTAGTAAAAATTGCGTTATAATAAAAACTAGAGAATACGGCTGATTCAACGTTACAAACGAGTAGAATAATATCGACTGAGGATACTAATTATCAGCGTTGAGACAACGTCACTTGGATACTGATTGGATACTGAATTAAACGTTGAATTATGATTTAGTTGCAGACTATAGTTTTGATAACCAAATAATAACGATTGAGGAACGTGAATTGGTTACGTCTCATTGCAACCAATATAAAACGTTACAACTCAGGGGAGTCACATTTCAACAACGAATTGAAAGGTTGATTGAAACGTTGAAAAATAACGTTGCTAAATAACGAGATACAAACGTTTTGCCCAGACTTATGCAGCCGCTTTTTCAACGCTGCACACTAGTGACGTCACATGAAAATATCAACGTTTCTTCTACGTTTGTGTGTTCATGCAAAATCATGCGTACATGTCATTTCTCATTTGACAGCTATATTTAGATCATCCATCCAATGCGGAGAGACATTTGTAAGGAATTGGCAAGATGTCCTAGTTGAGATATTTTTACTATAATATTCAGTTATTTTTGTCTCAATGATAATGTTGATGTATTTTATTATTTCTATCAGTTTGGTATTTGACTAGTCCTTGCCATGCCACTTTTCATCTGATAGGCCCCCTTCCTCCGTATAACCGCTCGTGCGGAGGGAAATGCCCCCATTCCTAATTGAATATACCATTGAATCAACAGTAATCAAATGGATAATCGATTCGAGCGACAGGTGATAGGGATTATAGGAGTGATTGAGCAGAACCGTGGATGAGGGGGATGAGGAAACATCCTTCTTGCCTATTCCAGTCGATAGACTAATCAAGCACTATTGATTTAGGCAGCCATATGAATTTGCAGGGGTGATACTATTCTCTAGTAGGAGTCCATAATTGTCCACTCAAAGTGGACTGGGGTAGTTAAGGGTATAAGAAAGCTCGGATTTTTCTACACAAAATTTATTACCAGGCTCAGAATGAGGTTGAAAGAGGGGCATGCTACGGATTGATAACACCATCTTCAGCCTGAATACTGAAAGTTTCTACGACGTGTGTCAAAAAAGTACAAAATGTACAAAGTAAGTCTACTTACATGGAGAAATGTTCTTGAATTGGAGTACATGGCGACCAATGTCAGCAAAATTCAATCAAACGGGTTAACCCGTTTTCCAAACTACTCCTTTTCAACGCGTGAAGGGACTTTTCATAACCAAGGTAGTTTTTCACTTTTTTTAACTATAGTAATTCATAAACACGACAATATCTATTATTATCAACCTGAATTCACATCACTGTCATGATACGATATCCATAGGAATGGTACTCTAATACTGTAAAGACGTATCAACACAGAAGAGCACAGAACATCAGAACAGCAGCCAACTGCGGGGTTATTGACAGGCACGACGTAGAGTTGGCAGTGTTGCTCTATAAATGCGCGGTTATTGTGGTGAGAAGAAAAAGAATGCCAGTGCTACTCAAATTCCGAACAGTAAAATATAAATATTTATGCCTTCATACTAGTGACAGTAGGTTTACATTCGAGTTCCGTAGAGCGTAGAACTATAATTATTGGGATATATTGCTAGTGGTGGAGAAAAGTGATTTACACCTTGGTAGTGAAAGAAATTTCATTACCACGGGGTAATAATGACATTTTTCACTTTCTTGGTTTATAAATGACTATTTTCTGTGACTGCCCAGTTGAACAGCACTTATACTTTTTTTTTTGATATTTAGAAAGTAGCCCATTTCACTATAGTAACAGGAATGTCGACAGTAAAACGCACTAGTGTGTAAATATTTGTAAAACGCACGCTTGCAGTGACTGATGAATGTAATTATATTTTACATGGAAATTTCACAGCTGGTATCATCACATACAGGGTTTTTCATGATGAGCGTGAGTTCCTGGCGCACGAAAAAACGGTAAATCTGGATATATACATAAATCAACATCATCTATTCATCCAAAATATTTTCAATGATGCGACGTTGCCGCTTCTACCAAAAATCAGTAACAACTTTGATTTTTCAAATGAAACACCTGGTATAATATATCATTTTATTGATCCTTGTCACATTTTTGACCACTTCATCTGGTATTTCCATTCTAGAGATAAAAATTATTCTCTAATTTTTCATGTCTAAATATGAGGACTTCTCACCCCAGCCAGATTGAATTTTTCTCTGGGCTGGTGAAAGAAATTCCTTATCGCACAAAACCTCTCGATACGGACTTTTTCATTAAAATCGAATTTCGGCATTGTGGGCCAGTTTAATGTTTCCAAATTGCACAGGAATATCGAAATCAGTTATTTCTTGTATATGAATCGATAATTATTCGAGTGGGCAGGTGTAAGAAATTCCTTATCGCATGAAACTTCTCGAAACGGACCTTCAATCATAAAAATCGATTTTCGGCATTGTGGAGCAGTGTAATAAATTCCAAATTGTACAAGAATCTCGAAATCAATCATAAAACCTCTCGAAACGGGCTATCGAATATCGAAATCAGTTGTTTCTTTTACATCAACCGATAATTATTCGAGTGGGTTGGTGAAAGAAATTCCTTATCGCATGAAACTTCTCGAAAAGGACTTTTTCAATTATGAAAATCGATTTTCGGCAGTGTGGAGCAGTGTAATGAACTCCAAATTACATCGGAATGTCATCAGTTGTTACTTTTATATTGATCGATAATCATTCGAGTTGTCTGGTGTAAGAAATTCCTAATCGCATGAAACTTCTCGAAACCTTTTTCAGCATTATGGAGCATAGTAATGAATAACAAATTGCACTGGAATGTCGAAATCAGTTGTTTCTTTTCAAGTACAAGATCTTCGATATCAGTTGTTTCACATTCATACATAATTACTGGATAGAAGAAGCTGGTCAGTATCAGGGTGAGCATTTCAACTTCAGTGGGCAATCTATGGAGATCGAGAGATGAAATTATTGTCTGCCTGAATTACTTTGTGATTGTCAAACCAATATCGGCTGGCCGGCCCTAGTGTAATGAGCTACTCCAGCCTGACGATGTGAAAACCAGATGTTGTAGATCCTAAATTATTTCGTAATTTTCGGAGCATCTTCGCTAGGGTGGCTGACCCAAACCCTTACAATGCATGAAATTGGAAGTAGATGCGCCGTCAAATTTTATGCATTGGCATGAATGATTATATGATGAGTCATTTTATACATATCTGATGTATTAAGAAAATAGTGACATACTAGTGACTACTACATAATGAACGTTGAATGTTGAATTCAGCTTCTTTCTCCAAATAAACTGGTACGGCGCGGCCGAGGGTGCGGCCGACCCTGCCCTTCGTGACGAGACGTCTTTGCATTTGTGTTATCCTTAGAATTTTGAAGAATAAAGCAATGAAAGTGACACAGTGGCAAAGACTTTCAGGACTGCGGAAGGCTAAAGATCTCCTCGGCAATTTTAACCGAGCAAGATCAAAGAAATCTCAGAGCAATAATGGGATTTCTAACGGAGCAGGCTAGGTTCAGAGGAGACCGGCACCTGCAGATTCTGTGGCGAAAGTCCAGAAACACCTGATCCTGATGTAGTGCGACGCTCACAAGAGATGGAACATACTGGAATCATACTAGCTGACTGTGGAAGAAATATCACGAATAGACCCCATCAAAATCGTAAAATTCTTGAGGGAATTGAATCTTGAGGAACTGCTCTAAACGAGCATATCTTGGAAGATGGCAGAAGATGGGGCACAATAGATCTAATCAGGTCGCAGCGCATCTGTCACCATCCATCACAACTACCAATACCAATACCACTATAATTGGAATATCATTTCGATTGAATTACTATTGATTCTATTCATACATACACACAAACCGACCTTGGAACTAATATTATAATTCATATATATAAATTATAATAACTATCATTTACCACATGTTTTCTTTTCGCCTAATGTACCAAATCGATGAATGAACTATTAATAATTATTACTATCATTATATTCAACCATCCCATTTCTTCTTACACACAGTTTGCCAAAAGTGATATGTAATAGGAGCGAAAAGCGCACGGTTTCCGAAGATATGTTGATTTATTTTGTCTTTTAGATGCTGAATACTTTCTGAGTACAACAAACAATATTCTGAAATCAAAATTGGATTGTTTTATCCAACTTTTATTTGGATTTTCATTTTTTTATATCTTCTGAAAAAGTTAAAGGGAACTCAATTGATACATTCACATAGGTAGGAACTGATGAAATTTATAGACATTCAACCCTTGAATATTGTGCAGTGTGCACGTGTTATTATTATAATAACTACAAATATAAGATTCACTCATTCAACTATGTGGAGTGTGTTGGAACAGCTGTACTGCAAGTTCACGTTCCTGTAAAAAAAGTGCCCAAGAAACTAAGACAAAGATTTGACAGCTGATCATATTCCTACGATTGGAAACTGACATCTACAATCTACAAATCAGTATCATCTAAAACTGTCTGAATCAAAATCTAAACCTGGAAAATTGAATTTCCGGCATAGTACCTACATATAAATGTTGCCGATTCCTTAAATACTCAAACACAATGTTTTTTACACTTACCCAACCATATGGTTCTGTTGCAGCAGAATTCAGACGCCGAAAGTCCAGACGAACACAGGAAATGTTAATTCAAGCACTACAATGCCTATTTACAGTCTAAACACGGATCAAAATAATTCAACAGCAGCTCTGTTAACAAGTGGTTTGCGAAAATGGCGATACCAACAAAAACAATGCACTTACACTGATATTACGTTGTACGGCGTGAAAGTATGATCTCTGTCCATCAACACATATTAGAAAAATACCATTTCAATACTGAAACACCTGATTTTTGGTCCGATATCAGGTTTCAATTACAATTTGGTCCGATGAGGAATCGACTTCTGTCATTCCAGGAGAAGGGTGTGCGACGCTGCCGGTAAGATAGGAATCTATCGATCGGAAGATGACATCACGTCGCCATGCGTTCTTTGTTGATTTTGATCATTTCGATAAAAAATGCATGCCGAATGATGTTATTCACTTTTATCTGTCATAATATATTATTCAAATACAAATTTTTGAGTTTCTACTAACCTCCAATCGATCAATGAATTTTCTATTACAGGTCAGGTTAGTAGTTCAAGGAGAATTTTTTGAAGTTATTCGATATACAATAAAAATCCAAGTAGAGGTGGTTTTCAAGCCATTGTCAATGACACTCCAAAATGATTAGTTATCTACAAATGGTAAGTATATGAAAATAATTATTATTAATTCACATAAAAAAAATTTCAGAGAGAAAACCGATGGTTCACTGGCACTCACCTTGAGTAACGTTTAAACTATTTTCGTTTCAAGAAATAGGTACATGAGAGTTATTTGCAACAAATCAAAATCCAAGTAGAGGTGGTTTTCAAGCCCTTGTCAATGGCACTTCAACATGATATTGTTATTAGGGAATGTATGTAAAAATAATGGTGAACATTATTCTCTCAGTTAACATAGAAACATATAACTGATTTTCCTTTCAAGAAGTAGGTACATGGAAGTTAATTGATAGAAAAAATTAGAAAACCAAGTGAATGTTGTTTTCAACCTGAAGGTTGACATTTTCAATTAAAGATGATCAGTACGATCAAATGTTAACATAGTGGATTCCATAAAAACATAGCAGTGTATCACTTCATGATTCAAGACATGTTCATGGATTATGTTATCAATATGTTTAACATTAAATTTAAATTTTCCACACAAAAACGAAACTGAGAGTATCCCTTCGAAACATTTAATTTCTTTAGTCGAATAAACTCCAAATGCTGAAAGCATCCAGGATGGCCCAGAGCACAAATCCGTAAGAATTACATTCACAGAAATTGTAACAAAATAGTATTTGCTAAATGCCTAATGTAGTAAAAACTAACCTCACTACGATTTTGAACAAAAGCGATGAAAAATAGGTGACTTTGGCTTGCAAAACTACAAAACTATACGAGTAATCACACGTCTTTCCTATTTTTACTTTCCAAAACACCATTTGAAAACGATTCCCAATTTGGAAGTTGACCAACCATCTTCTGACTATCATGAGTTTTGATTGGTGTTCAATTGTATCTCTGTGTTTCATCTTTCTTGAATGATAAGTATTGAATGTTAGGTGGTAAATCTTAGATGATATTTTTCTTATGAAGCCTCCCTAAAAGTGAGTATTACTCACTTAGTCAACATAGTGAAATTTGGAGATCACAGGATCTTCAAGAAAAATACATTGGTTAGTTGCAGAAGACAAATATTAGTGAGATTGACATATGATTGATTCTTATATCAAGAACTTCAAATAGTGATAGTGCTCTTGGAGAAGTTGATGTCAAAGCTTGTTTATATGTCTCATAAAATTGAAGGTAATATTTTATCTATATATTTCTGTATAATTGGAATGAAGATATGAAGATAAGACTGAAAGCTTTTTCAATGAACTGATGAATTTTGAAAAAATGTTCACCTACATTCTCGCACACTCAAGAAACTATTCGTTTTTTGACTATGTAGAATTCTTCGAAAAATAGATTCCTATTTTGATAACTTACAAAAGGAAACAAACAATGAATACTATTTTTATAAGAGATATAATAACTTATAACACATACACATAGTCTTCAACACTCATAATGATATTGCAAATATCATTTTGTCAATATGCAGAAAAACTATGAACCAGTTCATTTATTTGCACTAGAAACTTGAAGTGTATATACTAATCATGTGACAAATATGATACATATTACCACTATGTAAACTTGTGCACATCTAATCTGAAGCTCTCAAATGGATCTGGCACCGAAATCATTCATCACTGTAGAACCATCTCCACCAACAAACTTTCATTCTATCCCAAATATTCTCAGGACTGAAAAATAAGAACAATTATTTGCTAATGGCATTTATGTACTGAATCGATGTGAATTTATTTCCTGTCATAATATACATTTAATTTCCATACAACAACAATGTGATGAAATAAACTAGGTGATAATAAAGCTAATAAGAGTTGAACAAAGTGATAGCAGCTTGACAATATAGCTATCAAGACAATTTCGTTATCTGACTTTCAATTTGTTTTTTTGTTGCTAATTTATTCTCATTTCAGAATTTGTTTTGTCATTATGAAAACAAATTTTATAAGACAACTTCAAAATTATTTGGTTGATGCTCTGAAATATGATGAATCAAAATGCGATGCTTGTTTCCATTCCATTGTTGTCATTGCAGGAAAAAATTAATAGATATCAGTGTGAACAAAAAGCTAACAGAACAACTTTTGTTTGACTGTCGATCTAAATACGAACATACCGAAATGTTGTTTTTCCTTTGCTTTCATTTTTGATTTGTTCCTACCTCAGAAAATAACGAATTGACGTCAGCTTCACGATGAAAGTAATAGTAACTTTTGTTATGGCCGATAATTTGAAATGAATATGGATTTACCATGCCTAATGTCGATGATTCGAAATATGATTATACTGAAATGTAGTGGTTTTTTCCTACAACCACCTATAAAACAGCGCTTTCGACATTGTTTTGTTATTTAGAAATTCCATTTCACAATGGCAACGAGAAAGTCGAAAATGAAACGCACTAATGTAGAAATTTTCAAAAAACGAACGCTGCAGTGTTTAATAAATGTAATGATATTTTCCCTGGAAATTTTAGTACTGGTATGACATATGGTACTGAGATTGAATTTGCATACTCATCTTTTGATAAATTAATCCACTACATTATGCATAAAAAGCTCGAAAAAATACTTTGGATACATATATAACAATTACATATTCAAGGGTGAGAAATAACAATTAAAAATATCTATAACCAAAATGTACCGATATCACCAATAATATCGATGATATCGATGTTTTCGGTAATATCGATTATACCGATAATAGATAGTATCGATAATATCTATAAATCTCTTCAGCATTAGACTTAACACAGTTGAGTCAGTTGTATGAAGTTGGTTAACAAAGAAGACAGCGGACATATCCGAAAAGTGTCGAGCTTGAATTCAATTTATATATGCACAGATTTATTTTCATGAAATAAGTATCGTCATCAAATCATCTGAGGGGTCACCGCTCGGATATTCTCGATCTATTTTGAGTTCAGTAGTAGCTGTCGACAATGAGCAAAACTGACTAGAAACATAATAGTGTATCTACTTAGATGCTCAGGTCTCATAAATACTCATAATCCAAATATTCATGGTCGTAGAAAAATTAGTGCATATAACTTGTTGGAAAGTGTATTTCAAGCACCCGTGACATTTCCGCACTCACCGATACGCGGCTCATGCTAAATATCTACTCAAAGCAAACAGAGTGAATGTGAAGGCCAATGTACTTCAGTCTGTAGTGTGTGTGTAATGAAATTTGTGCCACCCCTTATGTAGATCGAAATGGTATATATATAACATGGTTACAGTTAGGGATATTCAAGAAAAATTTATTGCCCCGTATCTTCGTATTCAAGTTTTTTATGAGGAAAGTTCATATTCAGAAACCCCATTATCTTCATTTTCCAACTTTTTGAGTGGGATTTCCTCAACTCGTTTCTAAAAAATAAAATAGAAGTTACAGATAGAACTTAACATCTACATCTCAGAACTGAATATGAAAATGGCAGATTCAATATCAATTGATAAAAAAACACCTAGTAACCAACCAGAATTCCTCCGTCTGCCAAATTGTCACTTCTCAGTGTCAAAACAACTAACATTGAAAAATTTTGGCGGAGGAAAAATCCGAATTGTGTTGAAAACGGGAGCAGATTCGGTCCCGAAACGTCCTTTGAGATAAGTAGAGGTTTTGTTTTTATTGAAAATATATTTGTATTTCCAAACTTTAAAAAAAAAAAAAGGTGTCACTGACAAAAAGAGAATTTCTCTTTTGAGTATCTGAAGGTTTAATTTCAAGTGCGGTGACATCTTCGGGCAGATCACAAATTTGTCCTTACTACAAGTACAGGGTCGCTGATATGTAGGGAAACGGTCGATTATTTCCTAAAGTAAGATAGCTATCGAAAAATGTTATGATACAAAAGTTGTAGAGTTTTTCAAAATCCATTAAGCTAATGAAAAATTAAGTATACAGGATGAGTCAAAAAGTCAGGACGAAACAAAGTTGCTTTTTCTCTAATGGGACACCCTGTATATTATTCCACATTTCAATTCTGCTCGAAATTCTGAACAAAATTGATAAAGCGCATCATTTCCTAAATTCAACCGATTTCGAGATATCGAATTTTGAGATTAAACTTTTCACTACTCTCAAATTTATTAAAGAAAAAGCACGAAATGATGCATATTTATTATGAAAGTCACAAAAGGTGGAGTTTTTTACAGAAAATAAAAAAAGCATAATTGTTCAGGGTTGATTAAAATGCAATTAAAACAATAAAATGTATTTTTTAATGAATATCCAGGATATTTAAAATTTTATGAAAACAATAGTTAAGACAGGTGGAAAAGAGAGAAAACAAATTTTAATGAACAACAAATTTTTCTTTGAAATTCTATTCAATAAGGTGCTCAAAGTGTTTACCATTTACCTCCTGACAGTAATGAACTCGCTGAACAAAATTTTGTAGTGAATCTAAAATCATGTGAGGAGGAATGGTAGAAATTTCATGCCTTATTCTTTCTTGCAACTCTTCGATATTTGGCGGCCTATTTTTGTAGACTACATTTTTTATGTGACCCCATAAAAAAAAGTCAAGTGGGGTCATATCGGGAGACCTAGCTGGCCATTCAATTGCTTCCCTGCGTCCAATACATTTATTAGGAAAAGTTTCATCTAGATATGCGCGTACCATACGTCCAAAATGTGGAGGAGCCCCATCTTGTTGAAACCATATTTGTTCTGCCGGCAAATTGGGATTGTTATTATTCGGGAATAATCGTCTAAGCTCTGGAATAATATGCTGTTGTAAAAGTGATAAATATCATTCAGAGTTCAAATTTCCGTTTATAAAATAGGGTCCTATGACGTGTCCACCAATAATGCCACACCAGACATTTACTTTTGGTGGCCGTTGAGTGTGAACTTCCTCCATCCAATGTGGATTTTGGTCTGACCAATACCTACAGTTGTGTCGATTTACGTGCCCGTTTAAACAAAATGTAGATTCGTCAGAAAACAATATGTGGTTGACAAAGTTGACATTTTCGCCTAATATAATTCGCTTAATATATTAATAAATTAATATAATAATATAATATAATAACTTCACAGAACTCGATTCTACGATCAAAATCGTCTTCACTCAATTCTTGCACCAAATGAATTTTATATGGATGGAATTTTTGCAGTTTGCAAATTTTTTGAATGGAATATCGACTCATGTTATGATTCAAAGCCCTCTGTTGTGCCGAATTTATTGGATTTTCCACCACATCTAACATGACATTCAAAGCATTTTCTTCATTTGTAACGCTTACTGGTCTTCCACTTTTTGGTCGATCTTTGACATCTCCAGTTTCATGAAAACGCTGCAATGTTTTTGAAACGGTTGATTTAGAAATTGGTTCCCGATTTGGATGCAATTCATTAAAAATATTCACTACTTGGTCACAACTTCGTCTTCTATCACCGAATCCTATGATCATTAAAATTTCAATACGCTCAGTATTAGTTAAACGTGCCATTTTTGCGCGAAACTTATTTACACTAAATGTATTTTTGACATGTGTTGTCAAGATCATCACTGTTAGACAAAAGAACGACGCGGCGTTGTTATGGAGCTGGAAACTTTCAAAGGTAACTTGATGAACTATGAACTTAATGGACTAACATTTTTGGATAATTTATTATAAGTTATTTTCAAAATTCGATATCTCGAAATCGGTTGAATTTAGGAAATGATGCGCTGTATCAATTTCCTTCAGAATTTCGAGCAGAATTGAAATGTGGAATAATATACAGGGTGTCCCATTAGAGAAAAAGGAACTTTCTTGCGTCCTGACTTTTTGACTCATCCTGTATACTTAATTTTTCATTAGCTTAATGGATTTTGAAAAACTCTACAACTTTTGTATCATAACATTTTTCGCTAGCTATCTTACTTAAGGAAATAATCGACCGTTTCCATACATATCAGCGACCCTGTATATTGAAATAATTGTAATAACTTTCATTCAATTGTTAAGAAACGAGAAGACAAAATCCCACTTCAAAACTGAAAAATTAATGTACCACCTTATCGTGTTGAGATCTATATAGTTTTTTTATTCTATTAAAAAAAAAGTAACCTATGCAAGTTCATTCACAGAGTTTCCTTGACACGTTCCTGGGTAACTATACAGAATATGATTCTGAAATTTGGCATTTAATGATAAATAAATAAATAATTCGATTCCGGGATTCCTGGGTTCAATTAAAATATTTTCGGCGACAAGTCATTTCCTGTTATATCTGAAGAAAACGTCAACTTCGTCATTTCCAATAGACCATTTCATCAACTTTTGGATTCCTCAGTCAATTCTTTATGGAGTTTGTCAATGGTTTTCCATATATGAGTCAAGCAGTTTTCTTTTGAAAAATAAAAATCTTCAACTTTTGGATTTTGTAGCCTATCCAAAATAATTTACGTTTCTTCTAGTAGCATTGTGAATAAAATGGATTCATCTCAAATCATCGATGTGAATGGATGGAATCATAAAAACTATAAAGTAGTTTATCGATTGATGTATGGTCTTGCTCAGAATTCCATTCTTCAACTGGTAGACCTTTAATTCATCAAAACTTGTTATTCTCATCTCATCTTGAAGGGAATTGAATTCTGATATGATTCATATTTATTCACCCTATAGCTAATGAAATAATGAAATTGAAAGAAGAATTGTCAAGTCATCAGCAGTTGGCGCTGATAGTGACATATTTTGAATACATTTTGACATCAAGTCATTGAATGATGATAATTGAGAAGTTGTATTTGAAAGCACAAATAATTGATACCACAGATTTGAAATGAATCAAATGTTTCAGATACTTTGATGTCAAAAAATGATATTCAATGTATCAGCAACTGCTCATAATATGCCAAATGTTTTTGAACAGATACTTTGCTTCATATCACATGAATATTTGAGAACTCTCTTCAAGATGGAATGAAATAAAAATCATTGCTTCTATTTGAACATAATGAGTCTGAATCGATTGCATGTCAATCAGTTATAAAATAGAACCTATGAATTGATGAACTGCTATATAATATGTATGACTCATTTCATTCACATGGATGTTGTGAGATGAAGCCATTTCATCCATGCTGCAACTAAAAAAAAAATTATTATTTTAGATAGGCTACGAAACTTAAACGTGGAAGATTTTTCAATAGGAAATGGATTGACTTACGTATAAGGAACATTTAACAAGTGCTCCATTTTAAATAATGAAGTTGATATCTACTTCGTCTATCGTTATCACCGACGAAAATATTTCAACCAATTCCACCATTATTTATTATTCTTTGATGCCAAATTTCAGAATTCCATTCAGAATAGTTTCCAAGGAACGTTTGAAGGAAGCTTTTCATTAATAACCTTGTGAATTGATTTTGGTAATTTTGTCATGGCAGCTTGACACATTCTGGAAGATGTAAGTCAATCACTGTGCAGAAATTATTCATATACTAAATATACAAATTGAACTGGACAATGGCGTTTTATTTGATTGAACTATTAGCTATTTCATTCATTATGATGACTGATTCTGGTTCTCTTGATTGATCTCTTAATGAAGAAGTCACATAATAAAGTGAAGAGCTAATTTGCCCCTAATAAGCTCACCTATCCATAGCAGGTCTCACATCCAAAAGGGCAAATCTACATTGCCCATCAACTGCCCCTCCGTCATAATAATCAATGATATATCTGACATCTTTCCCACATCTATCTACTATCCAATCATGTCTATCAAATGGCAGTTCATAACCCATCAATTGCCTCATTCTTGCTCTAGGGCTGTAGTCCGCAGCTTTACCTCCAAAACTTTTCAACCTTAAAAAATACAAGCTTTCATCATCTTTAAAAAAATATTTAAGTAACCAAATATATGTAATGTTGACTCAACAATAAAGTAGAATTGGGCATTGCCAAGGGCGGAAAGTCAAAGAGAGTGTGAAAAAAACATAATTTTATTGAGTTTACCCTGCGAGAACATAAAGACCATTTGAATTTAATATGAAAAAATGGCTATTTGTGTTTTGAACTGTATGAGCTTGTTAAATTCAACTCTTGAAGTATCATGAAGTTAAAGAATGGAGACTGACAATCTGATCATGATGATTTTGGAAGTTCTTATATTTTTTGTCAATATATATTTTTGATTACTTTAAGCTGTTATCTTGTATCAGTATCAGACTGAGAATCATTCATGATTCCTCCAGTATTTCTCAGGGAACTGTGAAAAATTCAATAACTTACAAAAATTGAACAAATAGTTTTGTAAAGAAATTCAATATTTTATTATTGGTGCATAACCAAGTGCATAACTGTAACTTGAAGGAACAAAAAATACATTCAGTATAAAGGCATCAATTTGAATCCTTCTGTGCAACTCATGAGATTTCAAGGTCAGTAATGATATTCATCAGAATTATTCAACAATCATGAGACAAGTCTGTATTGATTTTTATGACATACAAAAAAAAGGCATAGGAGTTTTGTTCCTCTTATTATGATATTTTGATAAGTTCATGACAAGCACTATATGATATTTTATTTTCCACCAACCTAGGATCTCTGCATTCATGTGCATGTAAGGCTTCCCATTTCAACACTTCTTGCCATGCTTGTTCATTATTTGCATTATGAATGCTAATGATATTGTCCATGTCTTTTTGGTTGATATCTTCATCTTTCCATCTCCAGCCTTTTTTTAGCATTGCATTCCAGAACATCTAAAATACAAATTGTATGAGTTATACATACACACAGTTTTATTACTAGTTTCACTTTACATTTCTGGAACTTTCATTCCCAATGATCATGAATTAGTCATTATTATACTCAAGAAAATAGAAAGTTATGATAAAAAAAAGATTTTCTTGAATTTTCAGGATAGGAAGAGAAATTGAAATATCTTTTGAATTCAATCCCTGCAGATATTCTACAGTTAATAGTTCTCTACAACATTCACTGACATCTACAACAATATTGCTGTTCATTTGATATCTATTCTATCTATGATATTGAATTCCATTTATTCACCTCACTTCTCAATATATCAGTCTCTACTATTAAACAATTGAAATGATACCTTTTCCATAGATGAAATGTTCAAGCTATGTCTTCTCTGGTAACCTACCTGAGGACTAGGATAAACCCAGAAGGGATCTTCACCTTCTTTTACAACTGCCTTTGGAATAGAAGAAACCTGCCGCTTAGTTGAGAGTGGGAAAGGTTGTCCTGGTGCTGGCTTCTGGTTCGCAGGTCCCATCTGAAATTGGAAATTGCTTCATAAATTTACACTTACAATGGAATAACAAACAGCTGTACATACATTATACTATTGTACATACATGCTTGATTTCATAATGTGAAATTATACTGACCATGTTCAAAGGATTCACCACATCTTCTTCATTAGAATCAACTTTGGATCTGCTTTTATTATGCATTGGACATTCTGGTGGGATTTCACCATAATAATTGGGGATTTCGGGATGCGTTTTTTGTTCTACTGAATCGTTAGGGTGGATTATTTGTGATGCAGCAATTTCAGCAGCAGAAACTGTATTTCCCATTGTGAAATAGTAGCTTTAGCTCATGTTTTTCTATCAACAGGACCTTTCTGTGAAGTGGTGTATTTAGAGGTTAGATTTAGAGTTAACTTACATAATGTTTCACTTCGAACAACTATACAAAATTTCTGCAATTTTGCCCTCACCTCAGGTTATGCTTATTTTTTAACGTATTCACAAATAATTTTTCTAGTAACTTCCATCAAATTCTGAAAATTACAACTGTTATTAGAAGAGAATACCTAGCACATTATTGAATAATTTGAAAAATCGATCTTGGTTTGGATGCAGTTGTACCAAGTCAAGAAGAAATAAATTCCCAACATTTCCAAAATATTTCCCTAGGGTTATTATATTCAACACGGTTGCGCCAGAGTAAAAATAGAAGAGGAAAAATAAAGCCACTGCTACATTTAAAAAACTGTATACAAAGTGTTATATAATTCTTCTATTATTTTCAGTTTCACATCTTCTTGCAGATACTACTCGTGATATTTGCTCAAATATTTGATATTTATTTCTCGATGAGTATTCAGTTGGCTACAGTGTTTGCTCTGTTGAACGTCATTGGAAAGGAATTCGAGATATTCTTGAGGACAGCACTAAATATCTAGCACGTTCACTAGTTATACCAGAGATGAGTTCAACTTTTCTGTGGTTATACTACAATAGATTAACCATACCATATAATGGTTAGTTATTTACTTGGGAAAGTGACGATACGAATATGACATCTGGTGGGCATTTTGGAACTTCTGGGGTGAATGTGATCAGCTAATAAACAATGTAGACAGCAAACCAATTCGAGTTGAATTTGGCGCCTTTGGCAGTTGATTCTCCATTTTGCACTTGTGTTAGATGAAATTTCAAGAATTCATTGTGAATATATATATAATTGACGCGACAGAATTAAAAAAATCACACGTGAACGTCAAAATAAACGTAAACAAACTACTCCACAATTCGGCCATTCTATTAGAAAAACAACGCCCTCACCGGTAGATCACCTTCCCAAGGGTTATTGCCTGTGACTGATCTCTGACCCTCTTGTCTATTCATTGCCAGTACGGTACGGTAACAGTAATCATTGTTATATACTCTTTGACGGTACGGTCTCAGTGAAGTATGAGAAGTACGGTCGAATATTATGACGTGCCGGAATAATGTTGAAGGTTATTCTAATAGGTGGCAGCAGCATGTAGTTGCAGAAGGTAACATATTCTAACACAAGTCCGAAATTCGGAAATGAGCTGCGTAGCAGATTTCCGAACGGACGAGTGCTGGAATGGCCTTCTGTAACGAATGTCTTATATTTTCTCTGTTTCGGCTGTATCATATGGTTTTGTTAATATTGAATACATATTTTCGTAACAGAAATCGATTACGTGAGGAAACTTCAGGTTGGCAGAAATAATTCGTTTCTGACAGTTGACTGAAATCTAACACAATATAGCGGAAGTCTTCTTCATAAATTCAATCTACATCAATTGTTCTGTAACTAGAGAAGATTAGCAAATTGTACTCTTTTGCTGGTGTTCCACAAGGCTCTGTCTTGGCACCAACTTTGTTCTTGCCCCACATCAATGATTTGTTGAATGTGACCTCCAGCCCAGTTCATAGCTTTGCGGATGATAGTTCACTTCATTCCGATTTTTCCTCTAGAGCCCCTATATATCATCCAACGAGGCCAGAGGTGCAAGGCGAAGACAGGTCGATGCCTTAAAAGAGGATCTGACAAGAAATGGGGATCTGAGAATCTAGTACAGTTCAATGCAATTTGATGATTTCGGGTACCACTGTTCCTATGAGGTCGTCAATATCCATGGTGGGTGTCACCACCAACAGTGCTCTCTCATGGGACGATCATGTGAGGTCCATTGCGAAAACTACTCCACAAAAACTTGATTTTCTATTCCGTGCGAAGAGATACTTCCCATCCCAGCAACTGCATATGATCTACAAAGCACAAATTCGACCTGTCCTGGAGTACTGTTCACATGTTTGGAGCTCAGCCCTCAAACATACGCTAAGGCTTTTAGATCCAATTCAGAAGAGAGCTATTCGCCTAGTCCATTATACAACACTCTCCAAATCATTGACCTCTCTAGATCATCGTAGAAAGGTCGGCGATCTCTGCCTTTTTTATAGGTACTTCCATGGTCGGTGCTCAACGGAAATATCATCTATTATACCACCACGCGCGATTCCTAGTAGACAAACCAGACGAGCTCAGGCTGGTCACCCCTACACTGTCAGGCTCGAGACCTGTCGAACATGGCTATACCAAGCATCATCCATCAATAGAACGGCAAAGTTGTGGAATTCTTTGCCTAGTGAAGTCTTTCCTAATGCTTATACAACCTCCAAACTTTCAAGAAAAATTCCAACACCTTCCTTCTCTCCCAAAATTCCACCGCTGGCTAACACGATGTCCCTCGAACATTATAGGTTTCCCTTTCGTGTTGTCGACAGATGGAAAAAAAATTATTTGTAGGTAGGTATCTCATGCATATCTCATGGTTCAGAAACATTCCGTTCGAACAATGACCTTTGTTGCTCGGAGGTTGTTAGTCTCAACTGTGAAAACAATAACTATATACCATTCCTATTTCTTCAATAGTATTTTTATTGGTAAATTGGGGTTATTGCTATAATGATTGTTTCCATTTGATTTTTCTTCGAAGCCTGAATAAATATAAACAACTTGGATCAAAATAATAGCTCCTCTTCTTTTCTTTCGGCCTCTTCCGTTAAGTGAGTCTGAAACATGTGCTCATACCCCTATCTTGGATAATAGCTGAAAACTTTGTAATTTGTTAAAATTGTTACTGTTACTGTTACTTAGCGACCGTGACTGCCTGAGTTGAGTAGTGGGTTAGACACAGGTAAAACTCTTCTTGCTCTGGGGCAACAGCAGAGCATTCACACATTCTGTAAAAGATTATTATAGGTCTATATGATTGTATGTCAGGAATTTCATCAACAAAAGGATGCTTTCGTGATTCATGTTTGTAAGAATAGTCGTTATTATGTTCATCGGGCTTGGAATACTAAAATCACTAATAAATCATATGTGATCACAAAAACTGACAGCAAATATGGCTACTAGCAAAAGTCTACTAGCCATATATTCTTATTTCGAACAATTGGATGAGTTCCCATGGGAACGTTAATTCCATCACTTCTCGATTTATTCTGTTTCCGATATGATATGAATAAACAGCCTCACGGCAGCCTCGATGTATATACATCGTGTTCTATATATAAAGAGGTATCTATCTACATGACATCAAATATACCGGTCGTGCATAAAATGTGTGGATGAAATGTGTATGTATTTCGGGTGAAATACAAGCCTATTATTGTATGCCCTTGATACATAAATAACTATCATGTATCAAGGAAATTATAAGAGCCTTGATTATTGTAAGTATTGTATTTTTCATCAATCCACTAGTAAATAAAGTGGTACTTTAAATGATTCATTAGAGTGGATGAATCTTCAATTAGGTATAAGGTGATTGTGCAAAAATAATTATAGAATTCAAACTGTATTCTGTTTTCTTTATTTATAATCTCACAACATGACATAATCCAATGTTATTTATGAATTATCGAACGGATATATTGATAACGTATGTACATACAAATGTACCTACCTACCTATCAGACAATTGTTATCGATTTCCCAAGAGGTGAATTAAAACATATGCTTCTTTCTACCGTGCGAAAGAAAGTAGAAGGAAAAATTAGTCATGGATTCATTACCATTATAAGGTTCTTGCGTAAGTCTTCATCCGTAGGATCATCGAACATCTATGTCATGTTCCGAAGATTGAGTTATTCGATAGCTAATTCTATACCAAAGAAGAAATTGGAAAAATTATTGATTAAATATACCTCTAGGTGTATTCCGATTGAGATGAACCAATCAACACCTACGAAAAACATGACACCACTGGTTATAATTTTCACTACAGAATAATTCATTATATTTTAACCCTCCCTATCTCATTAAGATAGTTATAAAACAAGTTATATATTTTTTTAGAATACTAAAAAAATATAACAATATAACAATAGGTTTCATGGGTCGCGTGATGAACGAATGAAATATGTTTTTCAATATGATCATACAGTGCCTTCATTTCAAAACTTCTCACCCCTACTACTTCTTTTAGCAGGGAAAATTTGCCGTAGGTAAAAAACACGTCAATTTAGATATCGAGGGGGAAGTTTGAAACCAGTGCCCGTGGTTTTTCAGGCTCAACCTCCTTACCCCTAGCTACCACCACTTGATAATTTTAAAACATCATTTCAAAGATCCTAAAAATCCTCACTCAACCCCGTTAAGAAAACTGAAATTGATTGATCCGTTCTCGTAAAATAATGCAAAAAAAATAATTATAACAGAAATTAAAATGATAGCTATTGCAATTCAATAAATGTTTCTTTCTTCATTAGGTGTACAAAATGTTCACCATTGTTAGCTGAGCAAAAGTACAATCTATTCTCGAATTTCTGTTGTAATGTTATAATAATAAATAATAATCATAATAATAATGATGAATCGTCTTTATTTTTCTTCGGTATAAAGTAGGCGAAGTTTAGCTATTGCGAATCTTGAACTTAACCAAAGTTTGTAATTTGTCTGCTTGTGTCAGAAATCCTGTGTCTTGGATCCTGAATGTCCTGCTGGGTAGTTTTGTATACCGTTGTCTTCAAATAACCCCAGAGAAAGAAATCCAATGGCGTTAAATCCGGAGATCACGCTGGCCATTCCAGAGCGCCTCTTCTGCCAATACCGTTGATCGAGCCACTGTCGGACATGCAATGCAATAGCGTGGCGGTGCGCCGTCCTGTTGAAAATGTAAATTTTGTCCGTCTTTTTGTCTTTTTCATCAACTTGGCTTTCGAAGGATTGTTTCATCACTGAAGCAAATATTTTTTATTGAATTCCGGTTATTTTGAATTCTTGTAGTCATTATTTCACAAAATTCAATTCTCCTATCATAGTCATCATCACTGAGTTGCTGAAGAATTCTCATTTTGTACGGGAAGAACTACTGACACAAGCAGATAAATTAATAACGAAACATTCACAAAAGTCCGACAGGAATTCGAGAATAGATTGTACTTTTGCTTAGCTAACAATGGTGAAAATTTCGAACACCTAATGAAGTAAGGTAGATTTATCGAATTGCAATAGCTATTATTTTATTTTTTATTATTATCAATTGTTTTTGCCCTATTTTACGATTCATTTAGAAAACTCTTTCAAAAAACTTTTTGAGTAAGTATCACTTCACTGTCGCTTCCTGTGGCAATTTGGGAGGGAGTAGCCACACGTTGAAAAGATGAATTTGCGTGATTCCATCCATCACAGACATGTCGTGAAAATCGACACATTTTCAGCGTCTCCGAAAATAATGTATTTTTTTCGAGTGGAAACTTTTCGTTGGGCCGCCCTATGTGAGGTAATATCATTCAAGTCAAGATTATGATATGTAATGCTCGATACGATAAAATTCCATTCTTTATGTTTTCCTCACCTTGACACTTGGCACTTGTTTCTTGTACTTATTCTATTGTTCCTCCTACAAAATTGTACGATTATTAAAAATTACTGATGAACGCCCAAGTCTTGGCAATATCGAAACAATGAATATATTTCACAATTTGGAAAGTATCCCATTGAACGTTGCAGTCGGTGTAAAAAAGATGTTTATATTACCAGATTTTGAAAGTGGAATATTATTTATGTTTCAGGCTATGTATCAACTTTACAAGTAGGCAATTTCTACGGACAAAGAATACTTCAAATTGAAGTAATCTTTATAGAATATATAATAATTAAATTTTCAGAGTGTAGCTGAATAAGTGTAGAACATTCAAGTGGGTGATTCCTCATCGAAAAAAATATAGTATCTTTCATATGAAGAAACTTCGTTGGAGCAACCCATGTTAAGATATAGCCCCTTGAAGAGGGTACATAAAATTTGTTTGTCAATTTTTTTCTCAAGCACTAAAAAAGTTACGGTATTGAAATTAAGCTGATATTTTCTACTACCAAAAAGACACTTAGCTAGTAATTTATTTGGTTTACCCCATGGTTGTAAGGGGTGGAAAACGCAACTCCTAGAATTTATTTCCAATGTAACTTTCCGTCTTATTATTTGTTTACCATTCAAAAATTTATTTCCTGTTTCATTCTTAACAAAAAATTTCTCTTGAAGTTAATGCCCAAAATGAATCAGTTCGCAGCAAAAAATTATTTCACGAACAAGATACATATATCGCCATAAAACGAAAATACCAAACTAATTCACCTAGTAGGCAGCTCTTAGCGATAGTTACAATTAAATTGTTATCAAGCTGTCAGTTCGTAAATTTTCAAACTGTTATTGTTGTTCTGTTCTTGATTTGTTACTTCAATGATTCACTTGTTATTGAAATGGCATACACAAATGAGCAAATGGCTGATATGAAGTACGTTTACGGTCTGCAATGGGGAATGGGTTAGAAGCTTCTAGAAGATATCCTGAAATGTATCCTCAACGGCAGCATCCTTCACGTAGAATATTTTCCCGACTTCATCAACGATAACGAGTATATGGTTCATTAGACAAAAGAACGCAAGATTGTGGTCTCCATCGAGAAGTAAGAACTCCACAGCTTGAGGAAGCAGTACTTAATTTGATTGAAGAACAACCTACTACCAGTACTAGAAATATTGATTTCCAGCAAAATGTTGATCATATGACGGTATTCCGAATTTTAAAGGAACACGAGACTTTCTGAACCGACTCGAATTTTGCAATTGGATGATGGAAATAATTAGAAGAAATTGTGATGATCGAATTCACAGACGAATGTAGTTTTCCTCGGGACAAGATTATTAATTTTCATATTTACCACATATGAGCTGATGAAAACCCTCACGCTATTGTCGAAACTAACCATCAAAAACAGTTTTCTCTTGAAGTGTGGGTCGGAGTTATTGGAGATTATTTAATTGGGCCTCATTTTCTACCTCCTCGATTAAATGGTGAGACATACGCTCAATTTTTAAGAGAAGTGCATCCCGTACTACTGGAGGAAGTTCCTTTGGGCGTCAAAAGGGATATGTTTTTTTATGCATGATGGCTCCCGCCCATTTTAGTCAAGTAGTACGTCAGCATTTAACTGAAACATGCCAAAAGTGCATAGGTCGAGGAGGACCATAGAACTGGCCCGCTCGATCCTCGGATCTCAATCCTCTCGATTTCTCTACTTGGGGCCATTTACAGCATTTGATTTATTGTACTCCTGTTCGTGATGTAGAGGACTTAAGAAGCCGCATCATCGATGCGTGCAGGGTAGTAACAGAGACTCCAGGAATATTTCATCGAATACGTGGCTCAATGCGAAGACGTCTAGACGCATGCGTAATGTCTGAAGGTAGACATATTGAACATTTACTATGATTTCTACATGTTGTATGGTGTATGGTGAACAAATAATAAGACAAAAAGTTACATTAGAAATAAATTTTAGGGGTTGCGTTTTCCACCCCTCACAACTATGTTTGTTAAACAAATTTTATTAACCCCCTTCAAGTGGCTGTATCTTAACATGGGATGCACCAAAGAAGTTCCTTTAAATGAAAGATCCTATCTTTTTTTCGATGAGGAATCACACCCTTTAATGTTTTACATGTTTTACACCCTGTACATAAAAAATATCTACTATTGTGATAGACAGATGAGAGATACTAATCAGTTAACATTTATTCACTGGGCTTCTTTGGAAAAATTATGTTGAAAGTACAATTGATTGCATTATTCTGTTTACCCAATCAGATCAATAAATTTGTTGGCTCATGAGTCACATTTCCAACAGTTTCATATAGTATTAGGAAGCTAATAATGGCTACAGAAAATAAGAAATGTCAGTTTGTTGACAGGTTTTCATTGATATTTTGATCTATTTGTCGGAATTGTTTGATCTGCAGCCATGAATGAAGTTGTCAAACGATGTATAACACACTTTAGGTAATGTAAATATACAATGAACATGCGACGAAAACCCGAAGGGTCATTTCTTAGGCTAATAAGAGGATGAAATATTATAGGTATGAACATATAACCAAAGCACTTCGTTTCCGAGAATATCAAGTTTTCATCAATTTCTGAAAATTATTCACTTCCAAATGCTTATCGAAATATCGTACAATTATGAATTGCGAATTTTATTTCAACCACATATCAGATATATATCATCATAATTTGGAACACCACATTAGGAAATGATTTCAATTTCATACGCATAGTGATGCATATCCTTCATAGTCATTTGAAATAGTTTTTGAAACCCATAGAGAAAAAATTATAAATGATATACAGGGGGAGTCAAAAATGTGTACCGAGCTTTCTGGGGGTGATAGAACATTGAAAAATAAGTGTAGTTTGATGAATAAACTCATGGCCCAAAATGCATATTAAGAAAGATATATCCTTCCAAAGTTGATAAAATTAAAATAATATCTCCGCATAACTTCTGAACGATGAAAGCCACCCGATTGAAATTTCGTGCATGAATGTATGTTGTCAAAATACATTTTTTCGTCACACACTTCCACATTTCTGATATTGTTATAAAGGGTGTTTTCAGAGGGTGAGTCATGATTTTTTGTAGAAAAATTTTTTCCCTGTATTATTTTCGGTGAAAAAACAGGAGCATTCGATGGAGCGAAGAAAATTACATGAAAAAGGTACTCTTATTCAAATACAAAAAATTGAGCCGTTCGTGAGATATTTGAGTTTTTGTAGTTACGTGATATCAGCAGATTGATTTTATTTCATCGGTAACAATATTTTAGCAGGCCATGATGAATAATTTTGTTCTCAATTTTGTCGTTCATGTCATCAACATTCGAGTCAACATTGTTGTAGTCGATTTGTTCTTGTGGTTTTTCTGTGTCATTTATCACTGCGATTATCAACTGAGATTTCAAGAAATATGGCAGGTTATTCTTAACTGATATGCTTCTAATGCTTGGCGAGTGCTTCGGAAATGCAAATGCTGCTCAAATATCGTTATACCGATGAATCTCGCGATGAATAAAATCAATCTGCTCATATCATGTAACTACAAAAACTCAAATATCTCACGAACGGCTTTATTTTTTGTATTTGAATAAGAGTACCTTTTTCATGTTATTTTCTTCGCTCCATCGAATGCTCCTGTTTTTTCACCGAAAATAATACAGGGAAAAAAGTTTTCTATGAAAAATCATGACTCACCCTCTGAAAACACCCTTTATAACAATATCAGAAATGTGGAAGTACGACGAAAAAATGTATTTTGACAACATACATTCATGCACAAAATTTCAATCGGGTGGCTTTCATCGTTCAGAAGTTATGAGGAGAAATTATTTTAATTTTATCAACTTTGGAAGGATATATCTCCCTTAATATGCATTTTGGGCCATGAGTTCAATCATCAAACTATCCTTATTTTTCAATGGTCTATCACCCCCAGAAAGCTCGGTACACATTTTTGACTCACCCTGTATAATTTTATGAAGACGTTGTAAACTTCTGCCTACTTTTTTTTATCTGTGGACAACACGAAATGAAAACCTATGATGGTCGAGGAATATCGTGTTAGCCAGCGGTGGAATTTTGGGAGAGAAGGAAGGTGTTGGAATTTTTCTTAAAGTTTGGAGGTTGTAAGCATCAGGAAAGATTTTACTAGGCAAAGAATTCCACAACTTTGCCGTTCTTATAATGAATGATGCTTGGTATAGCGATGTTCGACAGGTCTCGAGCCTGACAGTGTAGGAGTGACCAGCCTGAGCTCGTCTGGTTTGTCTACTAGGAATCGCACGTGGTGGTATAATAGATGATATTTCCGTTGAGCACCGACCGTGGAAGTATCTATAAAAAAGGCAGAGATCGCCGACCTTTCTACGATGATCTAGAGAGGTCAATGATTTGGTGGGTGTTGTATCATCGACTAGGCGAATAGCTCTCGTCTGAATTGAATCTGAGAGATTTAGCGTATGTTTGGGAGCTGTTTGGGAGGACAGGTCGAATTTGTGCTTTGTAGATCATAAGCAGTTGCTGGGATGTGAAGTATCTCTTCGTACGGAAAAGAAAACCAAGTTTTTGTGTGGCAGTTTTCACAATGGACCTCACATGATCGTCCCATGAGAGAGCACTGTTGGTGGTGACACTCAGCATGGATATTGCCTACTTGGCAAGTTTTATTACCTCACTAACGCTTCCCAAGATTTAAATTAGATGGCGTAGATGCTGATATCGATGGTTATTTTGGAAACTGTTGTCAACAAGATTTCAATTCAAAACTCAACACGGATCCAAAAAAATGTTATCCGTCTTTATCAAAACGAAATCGACTTTACAGGATCAACGATCGTCTCGCCATTTATGCTTGAGCAGTGCGGCCTCAGTAAGGTTGTTTGATAGGTCTACACGTTTTGTAAAGAAACAAATGTAGAGTTGTTTCACCATGCTATACCCACCTTGATATAAATCATCAGAAAACATTGTCAAACACAGCCATATGGTTTCAATATTCATCAAGCTTTCGTGTCACTGTATCATGAATAAATACTGCTCACAGTCCATTCTTGATGTCCTTTAAAGATTCATGATCCGTATATGGATAAGGAAGCCGCAAGGATTTCGTGATAGCAGAAATAACTGCATTTCATCAGAGGAGAATTACGATGGTTGTTTGCAGAGAATTATAATATCCACGCAATTCGTATGCCGCTCATCCATCATTTTCATCAGGGGCGAGAAGTTAACAATAATTCATGTTTCTCTAATGCCAAACCATTTTTTATGAAACAATATTGTGGTACATTTTCTTCATCTGTTGTCAACATGAAAATAACATATAATCTTCGAGGAACTTTGTATTAGTCAGCGGTGGAATGTAGGAGAGTAGGAAGGTATTGGAATTTTTCTTGAAAGCTTGGAGGTCGTGAAATCAGGGAAAACTTCACTAGGAAAAGAATTTCACAACTTTTCCCTTTTATTGATGAATGATACAGCAAAATTTGACAGATCTGGAACATGACAATTTAGGGGTCGCCAGCCTGAGCTCGTCTAGTTCGTCTACTAGGAATCGCTCATGATGGCACGATAGACAACATTTCCGTCGAGCAACAACGGTCTGAATATTTTCAAAAGATGGAGAGACCGCCCACCTTTCTACGATATTCTATATATGAAATACCGATAAACTTCAAGGAGTGATATTTACGTTCATTCAAACATACATATCCACAAAAATGGATGTTTTTTCATTACACTGTCACGACCCTCACTGAAAGCTGCACCAAAAAATACCTCAGGATCACTAATACTAAAAAACCTTGCATAACGTACGATTTTATAGAGAAATGCAAAACGAAATGCAGAACATAAAAGAAAATCATTTGAGAACAGCCTTGGCCAAACCGTTGACGCATATAATCCAAGTCTCTTTGGATAGAGGAGTGCTTCCCTCGGCCTACGTATCAGTCTCAGTTACGCCAATATCCAAGGAAGGAGATAAACTCGACCCTGATAATTACAGACCAATTAATCTCACCCCTATATGTGCAAAACTCATGGAGAAGTTAGTTTCATATGATTTGTTGAGCTTCCTTCGACAAAAGAAAATAATATCCGTCAATCAACACGGATTCCTGGCTCGTCGATCCACGGCAACCAACCTCCTCGAATGCATGAACCACTGGACACATCTCGTTGACAAAGGAAAACCAGTTGATGTTATCTACCTAGATTCCTCTAGAGCGTTCGACCGAGTCCCCAGAAGACGACTCCTCTTGAAGCTGGATCATTTTGGCATACGTGGGTCGCTCCATAAATGGATAGAAGCTTTCCTCTCCGACAGAAAGTTCTTGGTTCGTTTTGGTGACACACACTCTGACCCACATAATGTAATCTCTGGTGTTCCCCAGAGATCAGTTCTGTGTCCTATTCTTTATCTCAAATACACATCTGACTTGCGATTGATTTTCGAGTGCCAGCACGCCTTCTACGCCGATGACACTAAATTATTCTGTGAACCACTCCGTGATTCAAAACGTCTACAATCTGACCTACTGCACCTTGAAACTTGGTGTAACGATTATTTAACACCCCTTAATCCATCTAAATGTACTGTACTACATATCGGCCGCAATAACCCGATCCTCGAATACTATATAGGTAACGTGCAAATTTAAACAGTTGAGTCCCAAATCGACCTAGGAGTAACTATTACCAATACGCTATGCTGGTCAGAGCATGTTGCCAACATTCGAAGAAAAGCCAACAGCACCTGTTATCTCATGAAAAAGTCCTTCTAATCCCCAAATATCAAAGTACTAGGCACCATCTACAAGAGTTTCATTCGACCATTACTGGAGTAAAATGTTGTGGTCTGGTCGCCACATCTCATCCGAGACATCACCCTTCTCGAGAATGTTCATAGGAAACTGACCAAATGGGCGCCGTAGATACATCAACTGGAATGTCACGATCGACTGAGTGCGGTAAATCTGTCAACACTGCATGAAAGAAGAAAACGAGGTGACCTCATACAATGCTACAGAGTCCTAACGAACTCTTCTTCTGTGGATCTGAAACAGAAGTTTTCCCTAAACGAAGACGATAGACTTCGAGGTCACTTCCTCAAGCTCTCCAGAGAAAATTTCAAGACATCCACAAGGCAACACTTCTTCCCCAATAGAGTTTTTCACCAGTGGAATTCACTTCCCCAGAGTGTAGTTAGTGCTTCTTCTATAAACTTGTTCAAAAACAGATTTGACAGCTATACAGAATATAGTCTTATCCAATAGTTTATTTACATTATTAAATTCAATCATCTTAATATTTCAATTAAATCATTCTTATACAGGGTGTCCTTAAAAGGTCTTTACAAAAAGCTACCACATATTCTTCAGACCAAAACAATTCGATACAAGCAAACTTACCTCAGTAAAAAGTTGCTTAGTTTGGGCGCTAGACGGCTCTGAAGTTGAAATTTTCAAATCGATTTTGCTTCATAACTTTTGAACGGCTCATGAGATTTTTTTCAAATTTGGTACGTTGGCATAGACTCATCGGGCAATGAAACTCATATCATAATCATAATGAATATCATTCCATGGGCGTAGAACTTGATTTTTTCAGTAAATAAACATCTAAAACTCCTACGCCAATGGAAAAAAATTAGTTTCAATATGAAATCTAAATTATTCAACTCATTCACTACAAAAAAGGTACTCTTGACAAAAGTCGATTCCTCTCATGGTTTCGACAAAATTTTAATTTTAGTGATTTAGAGCATAATTAATAATAGAACGATTAACAGATATTTCATAAAAATTGTTCAAAATGTTCACCATTTTCACGTATACAAAGATTTATACGACGCAAAAGTTGAAATGTACTCTTTGCATAACTTCTTCATCGCCTGTAAGATTATTCGTCGCCTGTTGGATACGTTGCCATAATTGTCCTACAGTATTCACAGGGGTCTTGTAAACCGTAGACTTGAGATAACCACATACAAAATAATCCATCGGTGTTAAGTCTGGAGAACGTGGTGGCCAATTCACGGGTGCATCATTACCTCTACCTATCCATCTGTCTGGGTACTGTTGGTTTAAAAAATTCCTAACATCCACCGAAAAATGTGGTGGAGCTCCATCGTGCATAAACCACATATCTACCTGATGTTGGAGTGGTAAATCTCAATGAGAGGTTAAATTGAATGAAAGGTAATGAAAGAGAAGAGTAAATATAAAGCGTTGTGCATAAATCCACCTTGAAAGTCGAAAAATTGCGCCATATGGGTAACATTTTTATCATCAATGTTAGTCAGAAAATTTCACTATTGATAAAACTTGTTGAATTGCAGAAAACTCACACTGATGTTATCAAATTTCAGAACGATATACGAGGGATAAAAAATTTGAATTTCGAAAAGTACCATTATTTTCGACATTATCAGAAAAGTTTTCCGCAATGCACCATATTTTATCGGGAACATTTTTTTTCACAAATCACGAATAAAATCTGTTATACACATATGAATCAGTTATTTTGACTTACTGTATATCCTTTGAAGTTGGTTGTGTATGTAGGTGGATGTATCGATATCGCATTGTAGTAAAAAATTTGGGACACGGGAAATGAGTCATTAAGTGGGATTGTTTGGTGTGCATGAGGATGAAACATTCATATGATTATTGGTTATTTATACGAAAACAATCAGCATAAACGAATTCAACGAAAATCGTGCGACTGGTGTGGTTGTGTTGTAGTTTGTTCCTTCATTGAGAGAGGATATCTGGTTGAATATATTATACAGAATTCTACATTTCTGACTACACATTGTGCATATTCTGATCCACCTTCTGCGAAATTTTGGCAATTACAACGAATGGAATTATGATTAATCAGATGTGATGCCTATCCCGCACAACCAAATTTTCGAACAAAAACATTCAGCATATAAAAACAATCTGATTAGGCTCTCGATTGATTTTACTATTCAGCACGGTCGCTCTATTTCAATTCTGACCAGAATAATCACTGCACTAATAGCACTAAGCCTACGAATTCAGGAGTAATATTGGCAGATTCATACAATTTATTGAAAGCTGTTGATCTGAAATCCGACAAACCCCAAGAACAGCTTGCCGAAATTAAACAAGGATTGTCCGTTGCTAATAACAAATCACTTGAACCGGAAGATGAAAATAGAAATTTGAAAGAGCAAGTTCGATCTTTGGATAGACAGCAGCGAAGAAACAATATTATCGTGTTTGGTCTGCGGTCTGACTATACTGACGAATCATTGGAGGACCTTGGTAAAATACTGCAACTGAATTAAGATATTCAAGAAATCAATAATTTCCATTCTATCCAGAATAACAACCTAAAAATACTGAAAATAGAGTTCGTCTCCTATTTGAAAAAACTTGAGCTACTGCGCAACATTCATTTGCTCGAAAACACAAAAATCTCCATAGCAGACGACTTGAGCCCCGAAGATCGCGTTGTTCATAAAACTTTACGTGGATACTTGAATACGGCCAAGAAGAAAGGATTGAAGTCTACGATAAGACAAAAGAAATTATTGATAAATGGTGCAAAATTTAATGCCGACCAACTCGCTACCAACCCAGACCTATCAACGAAGCCAAATATCGAACCGATCAAAACCGCATCCGACTCCAAACCTGAAAGTAAGCAGCAGAAGGGGAAGGATTTACCTGCCTCACCTGATGATAACACCTCAAAGAAGCCAAATCTGAGACGGAAAACTTAGGTCCACGTGTTGTATTATTTTTATTATTATTTTTTCCTACCTTACTGTGTTTTGCTAACGAGCATTATATTCTTGGCATTGTTCTTATAATTCTCATCGATAGTTATGATCTGTATCTATTCTTGATTTTCAAATTATCATTAACCTGGCTGAGTGATAGAATTGACGATGAAACAATTGCATTGCCTGGTTACGATCTATACCATAAAGATCGTGGAAGTCCTGGTGGAAGAGTAGCAATTTTCATAAAACTTCTCTAAATGCGTCCCTGTTGAACAGTGTTAATAACTTTGTCACAACTGAGCAACTACATGGATATAATTCTTATACAACAAGTACAGATATGCAGTCGGTGCTCTCTATAGACCACCAAATACAATACCATCTGATTTTTTCCACATAATTCTATAACGTTTTATCGCAAATCGCACCTATTTTCGATAACATCATTTGTGCAGGAGATCTTAATATTGATTTTTTGGATCCAACGAGTGGATTACACATTCAGCTGGATAATATGATCTGCTCATATCAGCTGCATCAGGTGATAAAGGAACCAACAGGTTATTCAGCTTCTACACAGAAATTGCTCAATGTTATTTTCTGCTTTCAATCTTTAGCTGTAAGCGACCGTAGTATCTGATAATTGCTCTAGCTTCTATGACCACTGGTTATGACCATATGGTATGAATAATGATTTCGAATATACGTTCAGGAATTTCAAACACTTCAACACTAATGAATTTCAATACACTATACATACTGACTTTGATTCGATTTTATCACCAGGAAGCATAGATGAGAAAGTTTTGCAATTAAACTGCCTGATAATTGATTTTTCGATCTTCATGCACTGATAATCTCAAACTCTTAATGCGACTGCGGGACAGAGATCTGACCACATACAAACGAAGCCAGTTAAAACATCACTGGAAATACTATAAACAACTTAGAAACCTGACCAATCGAACAATTGATCTGGAGAAGAAGTCCTACTTAGAATTTAGCTCGAGAAACAAGAACAGTATCTGGAAGGAGCACTCGGACTTGAATATTCATAACAAAAACTCGAACACTGTACCACATCATCTCGAAAATGTTGAAGAAATCAACGATTTCCTTATCAAGGCCTCGACCAATGCCCAACCCCCTGACGGTGATCCACTGAACTTTTTCTCCAGCAATCATATCAATGCTTATCCCATTTCCAATGTTCATGGAACGAATGATGAAGAAATATTCCAAAATATTCTTTCGATAAAATCTAATGCCGTTGGCGCAGATAGTGTAAGTGTAAAAATGCTTCTCCATTGCTGTCTCTTCATCTTGCCTTATATAACACATATCGACAATGAATATATTGAAATGAATATCTTTCCAGCAATTTGGGAAAAGTCCAATGTAATTCCATTGACTAAAACTAGTAAACCACAAAACTACAACGATTCATTGATAATAATCAATTAACTCTCCTGTACTGATATATAGATCATTCGAAAGCTTTCGACAACATAAATCAGCAACTAATGAAATATTTGGGATTTTCGTTGAATGCCGTGCAACTCATTAGGATTCACTTGACTAATCGCTCGCAACGGGCAATCTTGGATGGTGTCGTGTCAAACTACCTCAATCTCCATTGCGGCATGCCACAAGGCTCAATAATCAGTCCGCTCCTATTTGTTATTTATACCTGACAATTTCCTAAATGCCTTGAGTATACCAATATTCAGAGTTATGCCGATGACACACAAATATACAAAACATTTCCTGAAAATATGTTTGATACAGCTTGTGAACAGATCAATGAAGACCTAAACAATCTCGTAAATCTCTCCAGAAATTATTGTTCAAATAATAATTCCTCAGAAACGGTTGTTATGCTTTTTGGACGGAAAAAAATGAGACTAACATGTATCAACAATATTTATCTAAGAATTCAGAATCAGACGTTGACTCTAACCGAATCTACCAAAAATCTAGGACTCAAGTTGGATACCACCCTGAAATTTTCATCTCACGTTTCCTCAATCCTGAAACGAGGTTTCAGTAATCTAAAATCTATATACTACAATCGGGAAATCCTGAATCCGAAACTAAGGCAAATTCTATGCGAATTATTATCTCATGCCAATTTTGCATCACTCCGTGTATACACTCCGTATATACACTCCGTGTATGGTCCAAATTTACTACAAACGGATAAAAAGAGACTACAAAAATTATAAAACTCTTGCATAAGAGTCATTACTGGAACGAGGAGGTGTCGCATCAACAGATTAGGATGGTTGAATATGGAGACTCGGAGAGTTTATCACTCATGCGTCCAATTTCATAAAATCATTATGAAGCGAAAACCATAATCTGAACTTACGATTCAGAAATCAGCTCACTGGTCCAACTCACAGGACTTCTGTTTTTCGTGGCTAATTTTCATACAACGTCGTATGGCTTTTCAACTAGTTATCTCAAGACTCTATCGCTTCAGAAAGCAGTTATTTGAGCTCCTCAAAAATGGACACTTCATTCCATACATTCAATCATTCATCCAACAGGTAATTCTATGGAAGCGTAGAAGGGCCAATATTTTTTCATTTTCCCCTTAAATTCCGGGATGCAACTCGAATATTACTAGATTCCGAGTTACAACCCATGTATGGGTACCTATATTGGATGATTATCTAGAAGATGAAACGAATCAACAAATCTTTGGAAACCGTGCTTTTGCTCATACTACATAACACTTTGGGCAAACTAACACGACCTATATGCTCTGCCCTGGATATGAGCTCCATACCCGTTTCAGAATCAGAGGAGGTATATCTCTCTTTCCCAGAAATGATCTCTTATGCCATCGTGAGGAGGAACTGGAGCCAAGAGATTTCGATGTAATGTGGCTCAAGATCGATAACCACAAACAGACATAGTTCATCTGTTTCCTTTATCTATCACCAAATGAACCAACTCCTGGTGACCTCCTCGAATTCCTTTCTCTGAAACTCGATTTCATCCAACAGAATCACCCAGCAGCTGGAATCATCATCATGGGGAATTTCAAAGTCCACAACTCCACCTGGCTCAAATTCTCAAACCAAAACGGATAACGCAGGACGTCTGGCTGAGACTTTCCCTATCACCTATGGTCCTGAGCAACTGATAGGTGAACCCACTCGGATCCCTGAAATGAGCAATTATTAGGTCAATACGCTCGACCTATTCCTCACAAACAATCCGGAACAGTATGAAGTGGAAGTCCGTTTCCTTGTTTCCTTGGAGGAGAATGTGTTTTGAATCGGATGATCCTACGCAATGTGCTGAAGAGATTTCGGAAATCATCAGGCTGGGAATGGAAACTTACATACCACATAGCACCAAATCACGAGTGCCCAAATGGTTTCCGTTCATTTTGGACCCTTGCCATGACAATCGGGAGAAATTTCACTTCTAGCTCATTTCCTCCCCTCACAAAGGATGATGATACATTGGCTACATCACCCCCAAAAGAAGCCAACACCTTCGCCAAAATGTTTGCAGACAATTCTACCTTCGATTTACTCGCAGATAGATCCCTCTACGTGGTGGTAGACGGGGTCTCGTCTGATACAATGACGATCAATGCCGATGTCCCACAAGGCTCTGTCTTGGCACCAACAATGTTCTTGCTCCACATCAATGATTTGTTGGATGTGACCTCCAGCCGAGTTCATAGCTCTGCCTTTCCCTTTAGAGCCCCTATATCATCCAATGAGGCCAGAGATGCAAGACGAAGACAGGTCGATGCATCAAATGAGGATCTGACAAGAATTGTGGAATGGGGATCTGAAAATCTAGTACAGTTCAATGCAACGAAAACTCAAGCTTATATGTTCACCAAGAAGGCAGATCGCACAATGCCCAATCTGATAATGACGGGTACCACTGTTCCCTCATTGGACGATCATGTAAGGTCCATTGCGGAAAATGCTTCACAAAAACTTGGTTTACTTTTCCGTGCGAAGAGGTACACTGCACATCCCAGCAACTGCTTATGATCTACAAAGCGCAAATTCGACCTGTACTGTTCACATGTTTGGAGCTCAGCCCCAAAACATAGTTACGCTAAAGCTCTCAGACTTAATTCAGAAGGGAGCTATTCGCCTAGTCGATGATACAACACTCACCAAATCATCGACCTCTCTAGAACATCGTAGAAAGGTCGGCGATCTCTGCGTTTTTGATAGATACTCCCACGGTCGGTGCTCAAGAAATATCATCTATTATGCCACCACGTGCGATTCCTAGTAGACAAACCAGACGAGTTCAGGCTGGTCACCCCTACACTGTCAGGCTCGAGACCTGTCGAACATGGCTATACCAAGCATCATCCATCAATAGAAAGGCAAGGTTGTGGAATTCTTTGCCTAGTGAAGTCCTTCCTGATGCTCATAACCTCCAAACTTTCAATAGGAATTCCAGCACACGCACACGCTGGCTAACACGATATTCCTCGAACATTATAAGTTTCCCTTTCGTGTTTTCAACAGATAAAAAAAAGGAGAAGCTTTGCCGTTATGATATTCACTTAGTTTGTAACGGTGGTGCAATCTTGACATATTATCATGATTGACATATGTTTATATGAACAAAAATGCTTGTTTATATGTCCCCTATCAACGCTTGAAGTTTCTCGGTATATTTTTGGGACACTCTATATGTGGAATTGTCAAAAGCTCAATAACATCGTTCGATTCCAATATCCGTAAATGCAAATCACTTAAAGTGTGTGGGCGGAGAAACAAACGTTGTTCGTTTGTTCGCGATTCCGATCAGGAATCCATAGCTCACTAGATTCGTGTGATCGTGTGTCATCTTCACTTTCTCTACAGCGACCTTTCGACCCGGCAATGGGAAAGTTTAGCACAAACGGTAACGATGATACGTTGGAAATGGTATGTATTATTGGTATTGATGCGGTTTTACCAGTTTTGCATCATAAGCCATTGTTCTCGGCAAGTTGATCTGAGTGAGGCATATTCGAGATAATACGAAATAATAATACGAAAACAATGTTAGTCATAAAGAAAATACAATAATGTGGATTAACACTCCTCATCTAACACACGACTGCTATATCAGACATTTCACTACACGATAAGAAGCTAATAAGTAATAAACATTCACCTTCCTTTCTCAAACGTGATTCTTTTGAATTTCGGCGACACGAAAAGAGAATCTTCAATTTCAGAGGAACATCGGGTTCCCCAGGCATCAGCAAAAACTCCACTCACCTTCCTGCTCAACTTTCTGCGATGTTATGAAAAAGTCAATGAATTCATGAATATAGTATCGGCGACTAGGCGAATAGAGTAGGAGCTTCAGCGTATGTTTAGCGGCTGAACTCCAAACATATGAACAGTACCCCAGGACAGGTCGAATTTGCGCTTTATAGATCGTGAGCAGTTGCTGAGGTGTAAAGTACCGTAATATCCTTCGGTAACTTGTCCACCCCGCGGTAACTTGCTGACCTATGACATAATTTTCATTTTTGTTTATACTTTTCCCACTGTTGTTTTTTTTTTGTCGGATTTTCAGGTCTCTAAATCGTGTAGTTCAGGTATCAATTAATTGGAAATGTTGCGACACTATCAGAGAACATCCGGGACAAAGCCCTAACAGAGAAGGGAACATGCAAAAAGCCGTGAAAGCTGTTGTTGAAATTAGCTACGCCAACATATCAGCACAGTATATTATCTTATGAGATGATATACCGTGGTATCAGGTACCTCGGACAACTTTGGTCCAATTCTGAAGCAGTAGGCTGTCCAAGAGTCCTTCCATACGATGGAGAACGCAGTATATCTGAGACCCTCTGAGTGGTGCTTCATTGGGGTTTCCCTTTAACCAGGCTGGATGTGAGGACGGTCATCGAAAACAAGGGAAAACAGTTAAGATCTTCGAAATCAACACAGGAGAAGATTTTTCGGATGCATTTATCCAGGTTGTCATTTCGCCTGTCATTGAACATAAAAAGGTCCAGATCTTATACAACAAATGGACATCCGAATCATGATCGTCCAATGGATGTCCTCATGCCACCAACTTGGATGTCCATAAGATATCCTTCGTGGACGTCATAAAATGAATACAAAACTGGTATCACGGGAAATTGAACCTGCAACCTTCCGCTCATTAGTCTAATGCCGCCACCAGCTGATGTTGAAAATTCAAGTCTTAACCAGTATTTGGGGAGTTCAATGTTGCTGCTCATTTTAGTAACAAGTTCATAGTTTTCAGAAAATATGGAGCAGAAAAAAATATTTGGCCGATATCCAGAAAAGTATCGTGTAACATCAAAAAATAATGTTGCACGAATGTAAATTTCTATCTTCAGCTATATTCGACGTTGGTATCTTTTATCTCTCTGTAATAACGACATCGATGTATTGGGTATAACATCAACGAATAATTCATCTTCATGAATTATATGATGAATGATTTTTCATAAATATATTTGATGATCAAGAAATAGAAAGATTGACCTAAAACCCGAAAATGTGAGGAGACATTGTACTTCAATGATCCAAACAAGATATCCTATGGATGTCCAAAAGAAAGCTGATCAAATCCTCATGCAATGTTTCAATGTCTCTTTTCCAGTAATATACCTAACTTATTGTACATGGATTGATAATAATAAGATAATAAGTTTATTCACATATATATACTACATAGAAGACAGGCGAAAATAATAAATAGATAGATATGATAAAATGCAATAAAACTGGATGGATGGAATTTATACTTCTACTATTTTGATTCACATATTTTTGACTTCTACATTTGTTTATCCCATTTGAGGGTAAGTTTTAGATATACCATGGATATCCATTAGTAGTCCAAGGATATTCCGACATGGATTGGACTTGATTTGGATGTCCATAGGATATATGGTGTTGTATTCATCCGTCGACCTTGAAGACATTTTGAATTTCCCACCAATATTAATGAAGCTTTAAACATACATGCAGATGATATCAATACTTATAGTTGTAACAAGACGAATGTCACAGATGATCCTGGTGCAAAAAAGGTGGTGGTCACCAGTAACACAAAAAGGATTGAAAGTGTACAGCAAATATACGTATACCTACTGGTAATTGCATTGATGAATGAAAGCCATTTATTATTATTATCATCATTATGTTCTTTATGAAATTCCTTCTGGTCCTGGAGAGATCTTATTTTCCAATATTGATTCAATGACTTCATTATCACTAACTGGAAATAAGAAGAGAGTGCTGAAGTTCTACTGAGAAATGGTCGAGCAGATGAAAGCATCAGGAGCCTGTTTTCATAGTGACAATAAACATTTTTTACTGTTTCTGAAGTTTTGCAGCATATTGTTCCTAATTTCTGGTAAACACTTTCCGGTCAACAACTTCTGGTCTAGTCTATCTTCTAGTCGGTCAAGGAAAACAGTTTTACTGGCACCCAACTCGGTGTTGAAAATTAGGTATATAGACAGAGCTGTTTGTTTCCGAAATATTGCTGGGTTGCGCGGATATTTGGTTTCTGAAGCATTTCAAAATACACATCACATACCTGATTGAGCATATCACCGCTATATGATAAATGGTATTTGTCATTAGTCAAGAATTTCTCGAGGTGCAATTCCTACATGGAATCGAGACAATGATGTATCGAGTAACCGGAAACGTCTCATGAATTATTTATAAAACTTATATAACGAATTTCTTCGCTAATTGCTCTGATGATATCGAGGATGATAGTAAGATTACAATTCCATGCATGCGGAGAATAATACGAATGAACTATGAAGCCGATAGTGGAGGTGGAGGACCCAAAAAATATTCGAATATCAGAGATAAAAAAACAGAAATTTTCCCCAATTGGAAATCATTCTTCAAATAACTATATTTTTGTAACTAGTTATGAGATTCATGTGTACCAAGGTATTCGAGAAAATCAGACATATTTTTATTTATTTATTTATTTATTTATTTATTTATATAAAGGAATACAAACAGGACGAGCCCAAAACAGTATTCGCAGACTGACATAACGTGGTAAGAATAATATTAACTGAAACTAGGAAAACAGTGGTTTATACAATACATACATGAGTTGAAGAAATCATGCAACATGTTCATAATATTCAGAGGTTTGAAAGGAAATATGATTTTATTTTTTATTTTTTATTATTTATTTATTTACAAAGGTGGTGAATGAATTACGAAATATGTCTATATCAATCATATTTGATATGGAATTGTAGTTTTCGAGACAACGATAATAATTTGTGTTTGCCATTGTTGTGTGGAATAATTGTCCACGACAAGTGGGATATTGCGGAACGATAAAGTGGATGGAATTATTTATTGGCACTGAGTCTATCATATTATTCACCAATTTGAAAGAAAATTTTTTATCAGCGATGTCTCTTCTATTTTCAAGAGGTAGTGAATTGAATTTTTTTCTAATGCAATGATTTTCAATATAAGGGGTGTCACGAAAGTATTCATTCTTGATATAATGGACAAATTTTGTTTTGAATAGTTTCTAATTGTTTTATATATATAATATATTGAGGGTTCCATATTGTAGAGGCAAAACTCAAGATGCTATTTACGTAAGCCATGAAAAGGGTACGAACAGTTGTTGGATCTTTGAAATTGTAACGTTCCGATAATGAACCCTAGCATTCGATTTGCTTTTTTGGAAATGAAAGCAATATGCTTATGAAACAGCATTTTTTTATCAAAGATAATTCCCAAATCTTTCACTTCCTCGCGAGTGTCGAGATTATGATTTGATAGTCTATAATTGAAAATAATTGGGTCATCATTACTGCTGAAAGCTATTTGATGGCATTTGCTGCAATTCAAATATATAGCGTTTTCAATGCAATATGAATAGAATCTGTCTAAATCTTGTTGGATCAAGGAAGTATCCAGCGGGTTCTTAATACTGCGAAAGATCTTCAAATCATCGGCGTACATTAGGAACCTTCAGAATTTGAAACATTTCGAAATATCGTTTATGTAAATATTAAAAAGGAATTGTTTGTCATATAAAGTTACCTATAGTTGTAGCTTGAGAACGGTTATTTACATAATATTTCAACCAACTCAAAAGTGTTCCGCTAACACCGACCTCAGCAAGTTTGAAGGCAAGCAAACCATGGTCTATTTTGTCGAATGCCTTATTATTTAGATTCTCGAGTATATACTCAGTATAGCCAAATAAGTTCGTTTCCACTGACCTTTTTTTGAGAAACCCATGTTGTTCAACGTTGAGAGAATTGATAATATCGCTGAGAAATTCAAGAATTATTGATTCAAATGATTTGGCCAGGATACAGAGTTTTGATACTGGTCTGTAATTCTGTACTAATCGTTTGTTCCCAGACTTATGGATTGGGACGATAAATGCCTGTTTCCATATAGTTGGGAAATATCCTTCCTTCAAAGATTTATTGAAAATTATATACAACGGTGTTACTAGGTTTTTGGCACAATTTTTGATCATGCTAGTTGTTAAATTATCTGGTCCAGGTCCTTTGTTAGGAAGTGCTTTTATTTTTTCATAAATTTTGTCCTCTGTGATATGATAGTTATCGATGTTGGGCGTGTTACAATTTGCAGAAATATTTCTACTTATGTTGGTCAATGGTTGATTGAAAGTTGACGAGAATATCATTTAGTATATTTATATTTTTTAGATTTTCTGAGATTTTCTCTCCTCGTCTCAGGGATCTGCTCCCATTTCCAACTTCTTCAACCATGAAAATGATGTAAATGGTCATGAAATTTTGGATATCCTGTATGCGATAAATTGATCGGTAATGTGGATTTCGGAAGTATCATTCCTTTGCTCCTATGCTGCCGTTTACCCTAGAAGCGCTATCCACCAGTCGAAAATGAGTAAAAGGCGCAGTGTTGAAAATATCGCTACATCTTCTAAGAAGTTCAGAATAGTTATAGGGAAACCTGATGGAACTTCGGAAATTTGGTCGAGAACACGGATATTTTGAAAATTTCAATTTTTTTAATATTAGAGAAAAAGTTTCCGGTTTTTGATTGATGCTCGGGTGGTATTCGGTAAGAAAAATTCATACCAAAATATTATCAAACTTCATTTACTACTGGTGTGTCAAAAATATAGAGCTCTTCGTGGATTACAGCAGAATAAGTTTCAAAGTACTACATTTATTTTATGAAACATAGACATTCTATACGTTCTAGCCTACTCAAGGGTTTCTAGTGAATGTTCGCCTTTATATTCTTCATTGAGGAAAGAGAACGTAGCTAAGGAATTTCAGCAACACTTAGATGATTCAGTTGAAAATTCCACACATGTGATTTTTAACCAATCAGAAGGTGTATTTATGTCAGATCACCATAGCAACGGATGAATTTTATCGGAATTTTCCTGGTGGGTACCCAACAGCGAATTATACTGGAAATTTTTTTGACGTTCATAATGACAGGTTTTGTCAACTTGATGAAGACGTTGATTGATGTTGTTGGAAACACATTTGGTGTGGAATTTTCTTACCGAATACCACACGAGTTCAAATTGAATCCGGAAATAATTTGACCTCTACTGGCATTACTAGTGAGAATGATTGTGTTGAAATATACGAACAAACGTAGTGAATAGTGTTTTTGTAAATTTTGGATTTTCAAGTACATGTCATATTATGGTGAACTGTTATTATCATTTATCTCATTGAATAAACTCGACATAATTTGGAGTTGAATGTAAATATCATTTCACCTATAAACGTCAAAAAATTGCCTGTGTACTTTCATGCCCCATCCCACAAGGAGGTAGAAAAAATTTCCGAAAATTTGTTTAGTGACGGTACAAAATACAGGCTTTCAATTGGTGAAAAATGTTGGGTGTGAAATTTTCTCAGGAATTTGGCTGTATTGTGTACGAAATTTCGTTGATTTTTACATACCTTCAATACATGAAACGTGTGTGGACCAAATTCCTCATCTATCAGTGCTAGACAAAACCCGACCAAGGTGTCCTGGGCCAATACTAATGATTTTATGTACCATGATTTCAGTAATTCAATGCACCAAATAATACGTCATAATAATAAGACAGTTCATATATTACACGATAAGATAATTTCTGGCTTTGGGGTCATTTGCAGAACATTATTTATGAAGAACTGTCTAATGGCATAGAAGAACTCTATAGGCATTTCGGAAGATAACTCCAGTCATAGTAATAGCTAGTAATAGTAGTAATAGCTTTATTTGTCCAACAGTAGAAACCATTTACAAGACAATCAATATTATACAAATATAGTATCAGTAGATATAGATGAAATAGTTACATTATAGTATGCGAAAAATTAAGGTAAAGAGTAGAGAAGAGCAAAACAAGTGAAAAAAAAGAAACAAAATGGGGGGAATACAGAGTATACTAGTTACCTAAGTAAATCTTAGCTACACTAATAAGTTCACTAATCTTACAGATATTCAAGTCGCAGTAATTACAGATCTTGTTGTAGTTGCTGCACATAACAAAGATGGGTGATTTAAATAAAATATTAGTTCTAGCTTTCTTGTGTTTGAACACATTTTGTGATCTCGTTTGAAAACTTGGTATATTGAAATTTATTTGAGCGAGTAAGCTCATGGAATCGATGGAATTAGGTAATAGTTTATAAAGAAAAATTAGGGCAGCACAATCTTTACGTGACTCAATACTGGGAAAATGTAGACAGTCGCACAAGTAATCATTAGTTATCCCTCGCTCCGGATAGGTTCCATCAGTTTTAAATATTAGGAATTTCATAAATTTCCTTTGGACACGTTCTATTGTTAGCTTATGGCATACGTAGAGGGGATACCAAATGATAAGAGCGTAATCCAACTTAGATCTAAGATCTTAGAAGTACAGAGTTTTCAAGGCAGCGATATTTGTAAAACTTTTACAATTTCTATAGATAAAACCGTAGGATCTCATAGCTTCAGAGGTTACCTTATCGATGTGATCTATGAAGGTTTCATATTATTTGAGCGTTCCAATACTTGATTCTCTATATGATATGCGAATCTGTGTGATTCATTCCTCCTAGTATAACTAACAATTTTACATTTCGAGATATTTCAATTCAGTTTATTATTCACACACCAATTTTGTATTATATTTAACTCATACTGGAGTCTATGACAGTCTGATATATTTTCTACTTTCGAGTATATTTTTAAATCATCTGCAAAACATAAAAGACTATCATCAATTTGTTCACACAGATCATTTATAAAGGTCAGAAATATCAAGGGTCCCAAATTTGATCCCTGTGGGACTCCAGATGTTGTTATATAAGTGTCAGAATCATAGTTATTATATGCAACAAATTGTCTACGCCCTATTAAGTATGACTGGAGGAATTGTATAGAGCCTTGATTGAAACCATAGTTCACTAGTTTGTTGAGCAACACATTATGGTCTATCTTATCGAAGGCCTTCGAAAAGTCAGTGTATATAACATCGACCTGGCCACCAGAGTCCAGCGTTTCAGTTATATATTGTGTAATGATAAGCAAATTTGTAAGTGTAGAACGTTTGTCGACAAAACCATGTTGATGTTCTGATAGCTGGTTTCTGATTGAAGGATAGAATCTATTATATAAAAGTATTCCGAAGACCTTCGGAAAGTTGCAAACAATGGTAATGGTAATGGTAATGGTTCTCGATTTTATTGAGGTTGCCACTTTTAAAGATGGGGCAAACTTTGCCAATCTTCCATGAATCAGGAAATTCTTTCTGTAAGAAGCATAGATTGAATATTAAGGTAAGTGGTTTTTTAAATACACTCGCACAATCTTTAATAAGAAAAGACGGTACACTATCTTTCCCTGCCGTCATCTTGTCTTTGAGCTTCTTGATTGCATACAAAACCTCCTCCTCCTGTATGAGGTGCAGGTTGATATTTTCACTGCTGTTTGATTTCGAGACGTCAATGACAATATCTTCGGATGTTGAGTAAACAGTTTTGAAAAATGCGGCAAAGCCATTAACTATGTCTCTAGGATCATCGAGAGCCGTGTCATCACAAAACATCTCACCTGGAATCCTAGAGGTTTTATTTTCTGAGTGAACATATGCCCAAAAACTTCGAAATGAAAAGAAATGCCACAAAGTATGCCAAAAAGAGATGTCAGAAGTGCAAAGAGGTTGATGGACGACAGTTTGAAAATCGATTTTGAATACAGTTTTTTTTTCTTCATTCATTTATTACTCAAAAATTATTATTTGTTCTCTCAATATGAAAATTTTCGGAAAATAGCCACTTCTGAAAAAACTATATCTTGTGATATTGTAAAGCTGATGAAAGTTATGATCGAATGGTGGAATTATTTACACCGTGTCCCATTTGAGAAAATAAAAGTTAGGTTGACATCTCGAAAACTGTGACATGCATATAATTTTGCTTTTATCGCTGATGAATTCTACTCAAAGGAGTGCCTTGAGAATGTGTTATTCATTTTTCGATTCGACTCACGGAAATCGGGATACGGAGGTCGACGATGAATGGTAAAAATTCAAAATCGCTCTGTTGTTCGGCTTACAAGGAATATAGACAATCGCGATTTGTCCATTGTTTTCCACTATTAGTTTCAGAGAAAACCTAAAATTCCATTGAATTTGGCAAAATTTTGGCATTTGGCGAAGTATCACTGTCAAAGATCGAAAAAAATACTCATTATGTCACTGTAGTTGGGAAATATCGAAACTATATCTATCAACAACAATTTGAGTATTTTTTGAAAGATGTAAACGTCTATGCCCTATATCTCAATATCGAAAAGTTTCAGAGCATATATAGTCATTGAAATTTGATCATCCTGTTTATGTTTACCTCCTAAATATTTTATATCAGAGTGCAATAATTATCAATATGAATTGCAGATATAATTGTCAAGATGAACTTTACTCAATGATTTATGGTTTTTCCTCCTCTCTCTATGCATTTACCCTCTATACACTAGAGTGCTCTATTGGAATATGCCTGATACTGAAGATTCACCTCGTGTTACTAAAGTTCGAGTCACGATCAAAATGTCATGGCATGAAATCTTGTACCGAGAATATATTGGCAAGGTATTCGAAACAATGGAACCACTGATTCGATGGAACCGACTTTTTATCAGACGTACTCCGTTTCGTGAACTCATACAGGAGTGCTCCGCCTCCAATGCCTACGATGATTCTCGAATATTGGTAGATTCATACTGAATCATTTCAAAATCCCAACCATGAGAAAGAAAATCTCATATGAGAAACCTCGATACAGAGCATGAGAATTTTTTTGTCAGCTTTGATATATTGAAGTAGTTATACAGGGTTGGGATAAAGTATGGAACGAAGTAAATATCTTTCAAACGAAATGAACTATATCTATAAAAATTTGCAGGTGAGTGCTATAGAACAAAATGTATCTGATGTAAATTTTTTTGTTGATAATATACTTCCAGTTCAACCGGAAATGCCATCAAGGAATAGAGCACTTTAATCAACCTCCTTTGAGTTTCTTGCATTAGAGCAAAAAACTATTCAGATAAACTAATTGATGTTGTTTGGGTGCATAGTAATGAATAAACGCACAATTTACAAATTGTACAATTTAGAATGGTTCAATTAAGTGAAAAAGAGTGTATTGAAATTTTTATGATGATCGGTTATGGTGGTTGTAAAATTTATTTCCGTCAGAAACAAACAAACAAAACAAAACAAGAGAGTACTCGTTTATTCATTACCATGCATACAAACAACATCAAAGTTCATCTAAATAGTTTTTTGCTCCAATGCAAAAAGCTCAAAGGATGTTGATTAAAGTGCTATATTCCTCGTTTCAACAATTTTTTCCACACTAAACTCAGTACGTATGAATACAAAATAACAAAGTAATCAAAATCTGTAGAAATATATAGGGTGTCTCATTCAAATTGAAGGAGTTGATGGCATTCCCGGTTGAACCGGGTGTATATTATTAACAAAAAATGTACATCAGATGCATTTTGTTCCATTGCACTTACCTGCAAATTTTCATAAATATCGTTCTTTCCGTTTAGAAGATATTTACTTGGTTCCATACTTTATCCCAACCCTGTATATGTATATATATTATATACTGGTGATATATCAGATGATTATCCAAAAGGCAAAATAAATCAACATATTTCTGGGAACCGTGCTTTCACTCACATTATATAATATACATAACAATTTGAGCAAACTGAGTGTAAGTAGAAGCTTTCTCTGCGATTATTCTTTCTTGGTTATCAATAACTTACACTATAGTGGTCATAGAAAAAAAATGATTGATGAAATTACCGATGATGAGTGAAAATACTTACCTGATTATGTCTAGAATATCATTGTGATAACATTCAATGCACCATTCCAGACAGGAATATCCCTTGAATTTCTAGACTGTATAAGATGTCTCCAAAATAAAAAATCGTCACCCAGAGCAACATCCCTACAAAGTACGAACATTTTCAACCAATCCCACTGTTGCGCCTGTGGATGGAATTCCTAAACGATTTTTTCTTCCGCAGAATACGACTACAATAAGGTATTTCTTTCAGAAATCATTTTCGACCTATTTTCATGAGTGTAGTTTTTTCTTATATTTGGCCATAGAGACTGTTCGTCTGGTCTAACCCACGATAATTTCGGGACACAACTTGTATGTTAGGCTTCTTAAAGGTCTTCGTAATGTCTGTGTACGGTCAAATATTTCACAAAGTCAAAAATCTTATAAAACTGGAACAACAAGGATTCATAGAAGAGCGTTCTACTGTGACAAATCTAATGTGTTTCACACAAGTAGCATGTGATTCAATAGATGCAAAAGGGCAACTAGATGTCATTCACACAGATTTTTCGAAGGCCTTTGACAAGTTAGACCATTCGATATTAATGAGAAAGTTAGGTACTCTTGGGTTCAACCAAGATCTTATAACATTCTTCGCAAGCTATCTTCAAAACAGGACATTATCTGTAGAGTATAGAGGTCACAAATCCTATGAGTTCGAGGCAACCAGCGGCGCTCCTCAAGGGAGTAACTTAGCTCCACTATTCTTCGCACTATTCATTAATGATATCGGTGACGTCATGAAAAGCAACTTCTTACTATTCGCGGATGGCATGAAAATCTTCAGGAAAATCGAAAATGCCCAAGATTGTATCCTCCTTCAACAAGAGCTAAACAATCTTTATGAATGGTGTCTCACAAATAAACTTTCACTCAACATAAATAAATGCAAGTACATTACAATATCTCTGCGTCACACCAACTTATTCAACTACTCAATCAATGAAACCCCGCTGCAATACGAACAGCACATCAAAGATCTTGGAATTCACTTCAACGATAAATTGAACTTTTCTGTACATATCACAAAAACTATTTCATCAGCTAAAAAAATGCTAGGATTTTCCTTTCGCAACAGCAGTGATTTTACAAACATAAAATGTTATACTACCCTATTTAAAGCATATGTCAGGTCCAGAATCGAATATTGCTCACTAATATGGTCAGCAAGTTATACTATATATATTGAACAAATAGAAACGGTCCAAAGAACCTTCATGAAGTACATGGAAAATGGATGGACAATATCCCCCTCAAGGCATAGACAATAATATCCTCTTGAAACGCTTTGGAATGCTCTCACTCAGAGTATAAGCTGTATAACCTGATCCACAACCTCGTAGCACTGAACATATAAGATATATGTTCGGTGGTAGCACTGAACATGTTCGGTGCTCGTAGGCTGTCCAGATCTGACCGCCCAACTGAAGAATTAACAGTAGATCCGAACCTTCGATCATTGAACAGACTAGATAAGTAATCCACACCCCTGGCAATACAGTTTGTTTGGAAGCAACATCTATAGTATCTATCTTTGTCTAAACATGGATAGCAGAACCTGATTCTCCCAGCACCAGTGCCGTGTTGTCGGTGGGAGTCGAATTTATTATTAATTCATGATGAAACCAAATTGAAAATCCGTAACAATTTCAGTGGTACTTTTTAGCATTTCTTGGTGGGAAAATGAACATCTTTATACTTCCTTCACATTGTTACGAGAAATTCGAATACATACAATCCTATGGTGATTTTTCTAACTTGCTTGTAATCAATGAACTTATTATGACCACGTCACAAGAAAAGTTCAATTCTCAACGGCATAAGAAACAATATACTTACTATTCAGTATACAGTTGTCTACTTAAACTTTATCATAAATAACGTTCAATTTCAATAATGAAAATTTATATCTTTGGCGATCAGTGACAGTGCATGTAAGTATATTTACGATTTCAAAGTTCAGTACCTGCTAGTGGAAATAATTTTAAAAAAAGTGAAAGACTCTTTTTCAAGGCAAATAGATATGATTGCATATATGAATGTAATTTTCAAATCTGAAGATGAAACTAGTTTATATCATTTCACGATATCGTCAAAAATGAAGGAGGTTTCATCTTGAGCAGAATTCATATATTCTGACGCAAAAAATTGATGTCTGATTATTTCATTTCATGTAGATAGATGAGAATCGATAATGAATATGTGTTGACAAGTATTATGACGAAATTTTATATCAACAATAAAATCATGAATCATGTGAAGATGTAGCAAATAGCAGTGTTTCTTATTCAAAACAGGACTGAAATGAAAAACAACCATGGATAATCACACAAATAATTTATTGATTTTTGAATAGGATTGTTTTCGTTAACATACTTCTTACTCTAACTTCCGTTGAATCTTTCGATTTATTCGCCTCATGATGCCTCACAGTGAAATATCTTTCCAAATTAGTTTGACTAGTTCCAAAAACAGTCAACGGTAAATTTCTCATTGTTGTGTGTAGAAAAAGTATAGAAATATCCTTATATTTTTTATCAAAAATATTAATTGAGTTCATCATTATTCTCAATGATTTTTCAGCAGCTTCGCATATTTTGACTACAAATAAGGAAGCAATTATCAGTGCTACATATTTCACCACAAGACACTGTCGCAGCTGACCTATGGGTATAATCAATATAATCTAATCAATTCAATTTAAATTCATTTTTATCCATTCCATTTGGGAAAATGCTTCAAAATCTCGAATGATACGACAATGGTAACTCACCTATAAAATGACGTGTTTAGATCGCCGGTTCAAATTGTCTTCAACACACCTCATAACGTCTCACCATTATATCAAATCACCAAAACAGGAAATAAACTGAGTTTCTGATGAATTCTGAGTACACAAAACTGAACACAAGTTGAATAATATCGATAAATCAAAACGTAAATAATGACAGATACCAAACAAAGCAATAATCGCCGTTGACTGTCAATATCAAATTGCGGTGTTGCAACGTTGAGCAAAAAGTATTCACGATACCCATGCTGGTCCTCGAGCCCCCAAGAAAGTAAAATTGCTAAGTCTCAGAATAATGTAGCAATCTTCTATCAATCAGAACTGATTCATAATCGTCATGACCCAAATTTATTATTATATTTGTGCATTGAACTACATGAATTCATGAGGGACTTTAAATATTATGGACTATTCATCACTTTTTGATGATTGGATATGACAACACTGGCGACTATTGGGTACTAATATTATGATAATTCTGGGAATTCATGTTAGCATCAGAATATTTGTTTTGTGATCCTTCTAGTGGGTTTGTTGTTCGGAGATCCGAACAGACTTTTTACATTTCAGTCCCGCGAACTAATATCATGGCAAACTCACCAATAAACTCAATGTGTAGTAATTTCAACACACTTAGTAAAAAAACTGACCCATTTCTATGCTCACTGAACCAATTCAAATCACAGTTAAAAGTCCACAACTGAAAAGTTGACTAATACTACAAGTAAAATGTTACACACGTATCACAATGATAGTCTTAAGCTGTCCTGTAATTGGGTGTACGCCTGTTTGGACAATGAAATGTTTATTTATGTGCATATAAAAACATGAGACATTTCAATATCAGTTGATGTATTGACTAAGTTACCTACGAAATAAATATACTACAGATAACACTGGAAATCTTTTTATAACAATATGAAATGCAGGATGGATCGAATTCAAGCAAAGTTGCAACATTCAAAGTTCACATAATCCCAGATTATCAAAAATTATCCAATCTACTAAAATTAACTACGTTTTTCTCTCGACTCCATCGAAGATATCTTGGGGCACTTGCATTATAATAGAAGATCCTGTTCACCAATTATATTCTAGTTCTTCGAAAAAGAATCATCATGAACTACCGTGATGATAATGATTATAACGTTCCATAAATTAAAACATCATTCACCCATCCACATCATAGTCTCTCTAGGTCTTAGGAAAAACGTGTCATCCTTGATATTGAAATCCGCATTCTAAATACAAAAAAAACAACGCTGTGTTCACACGGGAACAGTTTACAGTTCTTACAATCAAGAAGACGATGAAAAAATCATGACCAGAGCTGGCTGGATTTGACCTTATCTATATTTTTTGCTTTCACTCTTCGACTATATCGAAATTGGCGATGATGATTTGAAATATGGTGAGAATTATGTGCCTAAGATTTTTTGAAATGTGTTGTTTAGTGACATCTGGACATAACCTCAAATTCGAAATAGCTTAACAGAAGAAATCAAATGAATTTTGGTTAGTAAACATCATGTTATCAACCATTCATCCAAACATGACATGAATGAACCTGAACTTAACCTAGGAATATACATATGTAGGTATAAAATTCGTTCAAATGATTTTCCTTCTAATTCTGAATCACGCAAATTCATTCAAGATCCAGAATGCAAAGTGTACGATTGCGAAAGAAATGAGATCGGCTGCAAGGATATGTGATGTTTCGACCCAGATTTTGTCATAGACATTCTTCATTCGAGACGGGCTTACTGATCTTTATCGATTGTTTTGGCATTTTTGTAGGATCGTCCATGTGAATTTGAAAGGAAATCATGAGTTCGAGAATGGTAATAATGGTATGGTAGGTACAACATCTTTTGTTTCTTCTGCCGCAGCCTAAGATTTCAGTCCGTACCTACCTACTACCTATATCAAATGTGAAAGCAAGCTTTCTTTATTTTTGGGAACTACGATGCCATATCATTGCCAGTTCAAGGTTTCCAAAGAAAAGTACTAAATTGAAAGAAAATCGAAGACATCCCGTTTGTATGTAGTTAAAGATTTCAAAAATGTCCAACAGAGAGGGTGTTTGTTCGTCTTCAGAATATTATATGCATATACAGGGTGCTCTAGTGCCGCGGTCTTCGATAACTCCTCATAGAGATGAGTTCTCAAAATGCAGTCTTTGATATATAACCCCTCGAAGGTATATTCTTAAATAATTTCAGAATACATTACATTGTGTTCACAAACAGAGTGCTGCACAAAACCTATTCTTTCGAATGGTATTGTAATATATATGGTATTTTCAAGGAGACCTCTTCATGATGATTTCTATTGATATTTCTATTGATATCTAGAATGCTTATTTCCGCAAATCAAAGTCGATTAATTTATTATTGTACGGGATGTCTCGACTCATCATCATATCAGAGTACTTATATAATTATGAGTGATAAATTGTATGAGAATTATATGAGTGACAAAAGAATCATTCAATTCTGTTCCTGTGAGAAATCAAGTCGAATGGGTGCATTGGAATTCTAAATTATTTTATTGAAACAAGCTATTTGCGTAACCGCCAAAATCTAAACAATATTCACCTCCAATCATTTTCTTGAAAAAGTTACAGGTATATTTATACCTGCGAATCAGACTGAACTCAGAATATGAATATAATATGAATAGAATATGAAATAAATATGAATGCTTACAATTGTTTAATATTAAAGTCCGTTTCTATGTTTGACCACTTTATTTCGACTGACCCATATAAACATATGCTGCATTATTTCAACGGGAAGGTCTTCTCTACCATCATTATAACAAAAGAAGTGCGATAATTTGCTGAAAATATTTCACAAAATCACTCATATATCATTCCAGAAGGAATGGTTGTTAAAAGATTGTTGAAAACGTTCACACGTTTCCGTTTGTACCAACATTACCGCTTTATTACAGCAGGCTCACTAATTAATCTATTTTATTTTCTACCTTTTTTATTCGCGAGAACAATCAAACAGGTAGCTCAAGTGATAAACATCAGCAATAACCTATTATATCTGAAAGCTCGTTACCAAATTCAATTCCGATTGCACCAATGAGCATAGCATAGTGTATTATGATACGAAAAAGGAATTTTATTTCAAAAAAATTGTCGAACGAGGCGTGTATTGACAGACACACGATGCGCGAAATATAGTCATTTACGATTGAAAAATAGTGTTTTCCTTATACGACCCCAAGAAAACAGTGCTTTCAGCATTGTTTTGTTACTTAGAAAGTAGCTCATTTGACTAGGCAACAGGAAAGTAAAACTCGGTGGTGTGGAAATATTGAATTTAATATTGAATAATAGTGGATGTTGGAGAGTGTATTTCAAGCATTTATTGCACTTCCGCACTCGCCGCTATGCGGCTTGTGCTAAATTTCAACTCGTGCGAAATAAGTCACTTTCCACACTTGTTGTGTAATATACTATTCGTAAGTCAACCAGAATTGATTCCAGAGCGAACCGCAGGCGGGGCCTGGAAATTTGCATGCTCTGTCGAGCAGTTGACAAATACAAGTTCGGTTTCTCCTTCAAAATGTATGAACGGTAAGTGAAAAGTTACCGAAGAGTTTGACTCAGCAATCAGCAAACAGAAATACATGTGGTAGATAATACCTAGAAAATAGTATGGCTGGCATATCACGCACAAAATGGAGTGAGTGAATAATTGCATTACAAATCGAGTTATGTACTATACTTTTTCTATGAACACAAATACAAGAAGAGTTAGACAATTTGCACCATATGGATAACATTTTTATCATCAGTATTTGTCAGAAAATTGCAATATTGATGAAATTTATTAAATTGTAGGAGACCCACAATGATATCATCAAATTCCAAAATTCAGCAAAGTATACAAGGGAAAAAATATAGAATTTTTGATCAATCGTAAAGTTCCATTATTTTTCGACATTATTAGAAAATCTTTTTGCAATGCACCAATATTTTTTTTCAAGAACAAAATTTTCTGACTAATCACGAAAAAAATTGTTATGTTCATATGGAGAAAACATTTTGACTTACTGTATATCCTTTGAAGTTGGGTGTGTATGTAGGTGGGTGTGAAGATATGGTATGGAAAATACGGGAAACTGGAAATAAGTCAGTGAGTGGGAATGTTTGGTGAACACCATTTATGTGATTATTGATTATTTATTCAGAAGCAATCAGCATGAAACAAATAATATTCATTTCATTCATTCATTCAAACATTCAATAGATAATTCTGATAAATCTGATTCAATGAAGAAAGGCCAACCTTTCATTAATATCAGAGCATTATAAGTGGTGAAAATTGAAAAAAATTAGGAAAGAAAAGTGGACCCGCGCGTGTGAATCGATCCTGCAACGTTTTGGCGGCAACGTCAAAAGGTCGAACGCGTACATGATCAGTAGATATTAAACAGGTACACGACTCACTATTAGCTCACACATAGTTATCAAGAGGAGGAAATTTCAATATGTGATCGTCCAGGTCTCCATGCATGAGTACCTACTTCCCTGGGGTATTTCAATTTTCCTATGGGTACTTGAGCTTTCTGCGATCATTTTTAATTGGTAATCACCAACTTACACCAGAGGTCGTAGAAAAACATATTTTAACCTTCTTGACATCAGTTCACGTTTGCTTTGTATGCCTTCTCTTATCGAACTCTTGATTTTTCTGACAAAATATCATGTATTGCGGATTTTTCCTTCTCTTTCACACAATTCACGATACTCGAAAAATTCTGACATTCATGAAACTCAGTCTATTATTAGTTCTGCAGCATTATTTTGAATAGAGGAATTGGAGAAGAGATGAGAGGGATCAACAAAATCCTTTGCCTAGTGTACGCTTTGTGGTCTATAGTGTTATACGCCGTTTCTAGTCAGGGTGAAAATAATAAATAATATCACTCAGGCACTAAGATTTATCACTTTTATTTATGAACACTATTTTTCTTATGAACCTCACATTTCAAACTAATCACCTTTTTCAGGAAAGTGTGTCTACTGTACTGGACAGTACAGATACTGGCAACTTTATATATCCACTCTTATTCAACAAATGTATTGGATAAAAATAGCAAAGCGTTCATGACCAAGAGAGTATTCACACGGGGGTGCAGGGGGTGATTATCCCCTCTCTTATTTTTCCACAACAAAAAATGTATAGCACCCACCTTGCCATGACTTACTCCAGTTAATTCTGCAAATGCGTCATGATTGATGATTGATTCTGTTCCTCCTTTTCCTTTCACTTCGATTCAAGTTTGAATGGTGAAAGTAGAGTTAAATTTTTTTGTCTATTTGAATTTGTCTGTTTGAATTTGGGCAGGTATCATTTGAGAAAGAAATAGAATCAGCTTGAATTTATCAGTAGCTCACATTCGTAGGGAGTTTTTGTTAGGTCAACTCTGATATTTTCGGAATCGATGAATACTAGACACTATATTCGGCGGAGATGACTTCATTTACGAAAAAAAGCAATGGAAACGGAGGATTGCTTGGTAAGAGAGATTATAATTGCATGTTGCAAATATCAGGCTGTGCTGCAATGGGTCCTCATGAATAGAAGGTAAATCCCCCTAATCCCCCTCCTTTTTGATGTGATAACTGTCAATAGCCGTGATAAATAGATGTGAAGCATCATAAACGCTGCTGGATGATATTTTAACCCTTCTTCCAAATCACAGCAACTTACAAACACTCTTAATTTTTTTTTGAAACGGAATCTCAAACAACCCATCAATACATTTTCAACTTTTTTCTATCGTATAGTCCAAAATTCAATGAAGAATGCTTGGGTTCGAAATACGTTTCTTATTAAACTGATAGACATGAAATTCAATAGATAAATATCCATAGCTATATGGAACATGAAAACGAATTGAGAAGGTTACATTCTGGATAATTTCAATCAAACATTCGTTAGTTCAGAAAGATCTGTGCACTAAGCAAGGCCATTTTTCTGCTGAATCAACAAAACATTGCCCCCCAAAGATGAGCATTTTAGAGGAGAAATATGATTCAGTGAATTGTCCACTGATTTATGAAGAAAAAATATGTTTTGTGCAACCACGCAGATAATAATAATAATAATGATTTCATTGAAAGAAATAATATCACCTGTTACGTCTTCAGTTACCTGATATATGGTACCTAATTTTGGTCAGAAATACAAAATTGTGTGACATCGAAAATTCAATTATTTGATTTTCTTTTCAAAATCGGTCTTGACAACATTTCATAATATTTATTAATACATAGGGTAATGAGATTATACGAAATAATTAGAATAATCAACAACATGACCAGCTTAACTTTCTCTGTATTTAGCATTCAGGAGAATTAAAGATCCTCTTAGTCTCAACTACTTAATTTATTCATTGATCTATAATTACCCATCATTTAACTACAAATTTTTTGATTATATCTACCATACCCATCGCCTATTACCGTCTCAAGGCCTCCGAAAAAATAATGGTTAATATAACATCCTTTTACATCTATTTCAATCTAACCATAACCTATAATGAACAGTAATGAATTCCCATTCATTCGAAACTTAACCATGCAAATCAGAAACGAACAATTCTATTGGTTGAAGGTTGCTCGTTCTGAATCGTGAACTCAATGTTCACTAAATAACTGAATTGGTGGTACAATTCTCACGAGATGGCGAAATATTTGATAAGTGGACTCTGAAACTATCAGACTACATACATCTTGTAGTAGTTCCGATTGGCTATTTCTGAATCTCAAACAATGTCCACTTGGAAAATTCCAATATAATAGGTACATATTGTTATACATATGTTGGTTTTTTTCGAAATACAAAGAGCAAATGAAGGAATGCTCCGACAGAATGAGAGAAAGAAAATAAAATTCAACAACCTTCAGAATTCCAGATTCTGAAAAATTTCTCTACATGAATATACCTACACCTCTTTTGATTCTTAGTGCATCACTTTCAAATCGTATCAACTCTAGTCGAAATTGTTTATTTTTTCCGCTTTGTCCAATGTCCGTTTTTTTCTTGGAATTCACATTTATTGAATTAGTAACTTTTTCTTTTCCCTTTGGCAATTGATTCTTTTCTATTCTTCATAATTTCTCAAAGAAGATGATGAATTAGTGCTGCATATAATTACAGGAATATTGGAAATATGGATATTTTAGTCTCGTTCGAACATCCTCGCCAAAAGGGTCTTCTTTATACCCTGTAATTTATAGAAAGTTCACTCTGGCAGAAGTCCATAATGTCCCAAAGTGGAATGGAATTTAAAAGATTACGGAAATTATACTTATTTCATTTTTTTTCCTAGAATAATCTCCTGTGATTCTTTTTGCCCAGACTACATCAGGAGCTCAAAATAGATTTATTAATTTGGACTCTGAAGGGATGATGACGAGTTTTGTCAAACGTTGACAATAGGACATTGTTTAGCATGGTACTCGGAGTTGAAAACTATGAATCCAATTCAGAATAGTTTATATGATTTATATAAAGGATAAATACTCGCGTTCTTTATGTGTGAAAGTTTGAATGTTGAGAATAGTCATGAATTCTTCAAAATGAAATAGATATAGTTCTTATTTCGATTTTCGGACTAAAGCAATAAACTTATTTTATCAGTGATCGTTGATCTGAAAATTGAAAGATATTTTTGTGCAAGATCTTCTTTTCAATTCATAATTTTTTTTCTGTTTGTGGTAAGATGAAGATGATGCAGTAAGTATTTTACAATCTTTATCTCAACGAGATCAGAGGAACTACGCAATCTGTTGAGAGTAGAATATTAGATTGAGTTGAAACGCAGTACGATAGATATTCAAGAAATATCGCTTCGGTACGAATGATTATACTTTTCCTTGGTGAAGTATGTTATTAGGAATCCATAATTGTTATTGACATTGTCCCTTGTTTTCATGACATAATTGGAAAGCAAAGGAATTTCTGGACATAGCACCGAATTTTCATGGAATCATTCCTGTGATGAAATCAGGCATGAAGTATGCTTTTTTTCACGGATGCTAAGTCTTACCTCCAGCTACAGCTCACCCATTGGGGGATTTTTGTTCATTCCGGTTTTTGTTCATCAGCACATATTTCGTACCTCTAGACCTTTGTATCAGTCTGTACAGGTTCTTCACCGGTTGACTGTTGTAGTATTCGGGGTTAGCCTAGGTTGTCCGAATATTATTTGTCTTTTGCGGTCCAGTGCCTCGCATTCTAACATATGTTCGGCCGTATCTGTGCCTTTGCAATATTTTCTGTTCCCCGTTTTATCGTCCCATTTTGTACAGATGTCCTCTCATGCACTCTTTGGTCTGTGACCAGTGAGTAGTGCCATTATTGTTCTCACTTGGTTCCTACTCAATTTGAGTGTTTCTTCCGTTTCGTGTTTCGACGGTTATTTCATGTATTTTTTCTCATGAGAGCTTTCTTCCAGCGCTCTCTCTGTTTTCGTTTCACCAAGATCGGTAGGCAGTTTTTGTAACCTCGCGTGCGGGTTCTGTGCCGATATATGACGTATGAAGCCTTTCCTTGCTAGTCCAAAGGCTTCTTCGTTGCCTTCAATACCACAGTGCGCTTGAACTCACATTGTCATTATTACAATTGGGTTATTTTGTTGTGTTCTGATAGGACATTTATACATTTCCAATTCCCGCATTGAATACGGAAGTATTCGTTCCCAGTAAGTAACTCAATTGAGAGTTTCTTCCTTGGTCTTGGATCTGTCTGTGAACCCGATTCTCTCGCAGGTATGCTCATGATTTTGTTCTCTGTCCATTCCCTTCGATATTGCATGATTACTTTCAAGTTGATCTTAAGAAATACATAGGAGTCATGTGGTCCGTTGGTTTCAATTCATGAATATTAACTCCCATTATCTCCTTTATCATGTTGTGATCCGATCTGTTGCTCGTATTCGATAGCCTTCTTGACTCTTCCATGATTGATGGAGGAAGATAGCCACCGTCATGCTGAGGCAGGCAAGTCTTTGTACCTTGCTCAGCACAAACATGCCTATTTTTTTGGTTATCTTCGTGCACCATACTGTAGATGCGTGGGGTTTCACCATAATATTGTGAGTCCAATACGCCATTTTCATTTCCATTCATTTCATTTCATTCTTCACATTTGCCATTTGTCAATTCCAGGTGAGTACTAATATCACTAACCATATTGAGGAGCATTGGCATTATCTCCCTAACTGTGGAATCGAAAGTTCCTTGGACAGTGATGACTATGTCGTTTGCACAGCTGAGTGTTTTGTGTTCGATCCTTTCTAGTGTGATTAGTAGGTCCTCCACCATCTGGTTCCTTCAGAGCGGTGAGGATAGTACATCCCCTGGCGGAGTATGAGTATGGAGCATAGATTCATTATCCTATAAGTCTATGGTATGGAGTATGATTTACTGAGTGGCACTAAGAATCAGTTTTCTCCTAAATAGAGTCAGGAATCATTAGACGTTGTTTGATGGAATGGATTCTATGACAATAAATTTTATTTGCAATGACCCAAAATTTTACGAGCGATAGCACATCATATTCACTTGTAATACTACTCAAGGTCATAGTGTATCTGGACAAAATGAGTTGAAATAAGCTTATACTTTGAGCAGACTCATTATTATCAAACAATGCTATGATGAAATGATCACGTCACTTCTCAAAACATTTCCAGTATAGTATCTTCCAGGGCACCACGAAAGAAATAAATCCCGAAGAAGTACATATGTTTCCATGGAAACGTTGAGAAATCGTTGCTGGTTAACATATGTTGGCGTGAAATCTTCAACTATAAACTACTAAAGCGGCAATTTTTTCATTCAATCTACCTATTTTTCGTCCATGCCTGATCTCATGAAATTCAAATGTAAGTTCATATAATGAAAGATTCGTCATAATAAACAGAAATACCTAACGACATGGTTCTTCCAAGGTCTAGTCCTGATTTGAATGGAATAAAATCAAACCAATATTCATTCGTGAACTGTCGACAAGGAAACAGTTCTTTCGTGTGAATCATCACCTTTTATAGGATATTGCACGTCCGATATGATGGGCATATCGTTGAATTACAGCTCATTTTGTTTCAATTCCAACTTCATGGCAACCAATTATATCAATTACCTATTGGAAACCACAATTTTCTTCGATGTGAATGCGAATTTTGTGCTGGGGAATCATCTCTTTCATCTTTACTTTTGTTTTCGATAATTTTGTCAATATTTCGAATCTATAGGCCTGTTTGCATCTCAAACTCTAGGAAAACATTTTGTTATACACGTTGGTCACTCTTACGAATATCTCATATCGTGGAATGGGCTATTGCAATTGAATTTCTAGTGGAGGAATTCTTGCCGGGAGGGAGATTTCCACATTTTGCTTCCACCTTCACATGACGTCTAAACAATCTTTGTTAAGATTGCACTCTTCATTTTTTTTTTGTCTACTTATTTCTCACGTGTATTGACATCTGGAACTCGAATTTCACAATGAAAAAAAATATTACAGGATGAAGTGTGAAATTCACCTTTCTTGGGCCCGTTTTGGATAGAATCCATAGCCAATCGGCCATCCGTTCCACAGATAGAAAACTTTTCATGCTTTCATAATAGATTCAAAGAGTCAACAAAGAAAAACATCATCGAAAAATTAAATTCATCTTCTTCAGCAGCCTTCTGCAGAATCTGTGACATCTGCCTCACAGAATAGGTGTTCTGATACATATTCTCATTTGACAGCGTCTTGAAAATATGAAAAGAGCTGAACCCACTTTTCTCGAATGTGCTGAAGAATGTATAATATTGAATGTATAATAAACATACAAAAAGTATCCTATGCGAGAATTGATAATAAAAATAATATTGTTATATCCGTTCAGCTTTTTGTCGTTGCTTCTTGTGTCGTCCACCACTGTGTGAGTATGCTGTGAGTTAATATTCATGTGAAACGAATACATTTATCTCTGATGACACGCTATTTGTGGACAAATTTTTGGGGACAAATTTCTTCCGAATTCAGAATTACGTAGTCGAAGCAATCATGAAACACGCAAACAGGTATATTATCTAACAAGTTACAATCCGAAAGCATCCGCGACCGCAAGAACATCTTCGCAGCCATAGGCGCCGACTTTGTGGGGGCAATGAGGTGCTCGAGATACGTATTTATATACGCTGGCTGACAAAAAACGCCTGAAAACATTGCGACTATCATTTTTTTCAAATGGTAAAATATTCTTTCGAATCGAACTGATAGAGATTTTTTCTGAATCCAGGAATGTAACACATGTTAACTTTTGAGCAAAATTGAGGATCGGCAAACAAGAGACGGATCTTTTAATTGAATGTGATATTGGGTTGTTGAACTTGCCTGTAAATGTCTATGAATCAATTTTGTGGCGATGAACTGTCAGTGTGACATTTGTACCATATCTTCGAACAGCTCGTGATATTTACTCTTCTGAATGATACAAAATATGAGTATTGCTTGCACGGACCCTTGCGAAAAGCGAATGTTTATCAGCAATTTCTCGTGTTGAAGTCCTGGGTTTTTTTCTTCTACACTAAGAAGAATTTCAAACTCGACATCTACATAAAAATGACGTTCCACGCATTTGACATTTTTGAATGCTTTGTAGTCCCAAATTTGTAAAGTCCCAAATGTTCTCTATTTCTTGGAAATTTACGCTTGTATACTGGTATGTCCCACGGTGATTTGGCAATGCGATATCTCGGGAGCAGTTGTTGTAATAAAAACTGAATTTGAGTGATGAGTAAGGAAGGCAGCGCTGACATTACTTGAATATTGACACTAGAACTTGAATCTTCAGTCTCCGGTCGCTTGATAACAAGAATATTATATTTCAAAGATTATTCAGAAGACGATTACAATGTCATCATATCGAAATGGAATAAGTACTTACTGATCATGAGATGGAAATATCTCACCCTTCACTATTTAGCCAGTAGGTTCTTTATTTTTCTTATTATCTCATTCAGACGTGAAGATATGTCAATTGAATATTATGTTCAATAGTTTTTCAATCTTGTTTCTGAAGTTGATGATTGAACAGAAATTCATTCATGAAACTCAGACAGAAATTTCAGTGTTCATATTGCATACAAGGCAGTGGTTTCATTCGTAATCATTCCCAAAAATATTTTCTTCAACATCAGCCGTTTTCGATATATCGCGTGGCAATATCGTCTCAGGATACTAATTATAATTGACATCATGTGGTATTATAGATGATATATTCATCAAAAATATCAGTAGAGAAATACATTTTTGTTTCTGTAAATATTGTTTGGTGCGATGTATATTTGTAAGTAGTTATTTCTTGTTTGGTAAATTTTTTTTCTTCAAATTCATTTTGCAGGGTGATTCTAAAGTACGTTCCGATACTTCCTGGTGTAATTTTTAACGTTATTTCAATAAGTACTCACTATTCAGATGAAGCCACTGAAGTTCTTGCGTTGTTTCGTAAATCGCTGCGTATTCTAGAAAAGAAAACGATTCCAAACATTCACTTACCTCTAAAATTATTTGATTACCTCTAAAATTATTTGAGAAGATAACTATCGAACTATTCCTGGATGAGGTCTTTACCTCCACTTAAGAGTATAATTGCTCATGGTGCATGAATATATGGCACATGTATGAACATGAACTCATGAACGATTACATTGAGAGCAACAAAATGGTAGAAGTCAGAAGAGAATTACATTCTGGAATGAATTTCGACCGTTCATTGCTGAAGTCTTTAAAATTTTATTCATATCTAAAAATAGTGAACCTGTATTTTTATAGTGAATATAATTAATATCTGTAGTCACTGACGTTCTTGAACGTAAATGTGTTTCGTTTCTTGATGGTACAATAGAGATTTTTACATTTTTCATCATTTGCACACTCTTTCATTGGGTACATTTGAACTTGATGTCTGGTACCCATTGCGTAAAAATAGGAAAATATAAACAATTTTCAACAATTTTCGGAAATTCGTCGTGACATTACACGCTGTTTCTCCTCAGAAGCATAAAAATATATCCTCACTTCGAAAAAGAAGTTTCTTGCTTTATCTTTTACATCTCATCACACCTCAATTTTCGTTTGGTTCGGAAGATATAAGCAAAAATATGTCAACAAATCAGGGGAGCTCTTCACAGCATATAGCGCATGAAAGTATAGTATTTCCTGCAGTGTAATTATTTCACATCAAAGAGACGAGTCCTGGAGTCTACAAATGTCAACTGAAAATAAATTGAAGAAATGGAAAAATGATGATGAGTTCAAGAAAAAATGTATACCGTCGCGACGCCTAGCGTCGAGAGCACGAAATTTTGATTTTGACCAGGAAATGTTGCTTGAGTGTTTATATAATTCCATTTCCCCTCAGTTTGAATTACCCTGTATATCAAATAAGGACCCCTGCAAATTCAAATCCGCGTGTCTCGTAAGATCATAACAAAATAAAACTCTGAAGTTGCGGACCGTACTTCGGAAACACCCATTACAAATTCAGCATTTATTTTTATCTAAATCCCACCTTCGTCCCCATAGACATAATTAGCCACATAATTAGCCTTTTACTATTCGCGCCTATTTGATGGATACATTCCAATAACTCTTTAGCAAAATATTTGACAATCTGTTGAATGATGGGATTGTGACATCTACCTGCGTATACAAGGACTGTAAAATATGAGCATTTGTGGGAATTCGTTGGAGTGGACTTGTTTTATGAAAAGTGCGATTTATATCATGATTATTATGTAAAACGCCTTAATTCATTCGTTATGATAAATTGATGCTTAGTTTGTATACTCACCATTCTTCAATATATATCAAAAATAATATTCCAAGTATACCCAAGAATGAACGAATTCATGAAAATTTATCCAGGAATTTTTATCAATTGCTTTACCTTGTAGTAGATCAACAGTTTCTTTCAGAATCTTCCTATGCGCTGTGGGATCAAGCTGTATAAAAATGTTGATATGATATTTCTACATCCGAAGTCCGCAGCAGCACTCTCAAAAAACGAAATTGTTCGTCGATTGCCGAAAAATTTATAACATAAAGAGTGATATCTTGCGTTCTTAATTTCTGAATCATTTTACATAAATCTGAAAACAATTCATGTTGTGACGACATCCGTATGAGAAGCGGAAATTAATTTGGTTCCGATTATGAAAATAATCATTCCAATTCCTCTCGTAGTTTAAGAGTTATTGGGTGATATTTCTCAGAAAACGTGTTTTGGGAAAGTCGATAAAAAATGTCCCCACTCAAAATGTCCTCCAATAGTATTCAGATAGATAAGAGTTAAAAAAATATTTCATTGATCTATTATTTTTTCTGTGAATATAAGCAGAACTTATCCAAAAGAAGGCTTTGGGAAGTATTTATCCATCATTCTATTTGTATCATATTCGAAATTTTCCCTTCAATCAATCACCTTTGTTGATATTCCAAGAAAAAAACGAGGACTATTATAATAATTTATTCGACGTTAATTACATGGTTTTTGGTTGATAAAATATACAAACACCTTCCTGTACAAGTTACAACGGATGAAACTTCTTATCTGAATACACGATGTATCCCTTCATTGAATAATCACTTCATCAATTGAGAATAATGATAATAATCATAAGTTCACCTGCATATATGAGGAGAAATACATTTTTGTGTGAGATTTATACGATGTGACAATCAAAGTGGGTCATATCTCACAAACGAAAGATGATATAAAAATGCCTGAAATCGTTTCTAGGATTGGAAGGAAGAACTGAAATGACATAAAAGAGAACTCACTGCCATCAACCCCCTAGACTCCAAATACCCCAACTAACTTGTGAAACATCATTAAAAAGCTTACAAAACATGCTACCCATGCTATATGGTATAAATTATTATAATTAATAAATATAAATGGAAATACTGAAATGCCATCCAATGGTATGATTAATTTTAATAAATTATCATTCTTATTGTTTATTATCATCAGCATGTATAGCATTTTTTGTAAGCTCTTCAATGATGTATCACAAGTGGGGGTTTGCTATCTGAATTTTTTGGTATGGGTAGCTGGGCCTGAGGGTTTGATAAGGGTGAGTCCTTTTTTATGTCATTTTAGTTCCTCCTTCCTATCCTAGAAACAATTTTAGGTATTTCTTGATATCATCTTTCGTCGTTGTCATGCACACCGTATATAAAGTGTCATACTACTTATGTGTGATTTTGATTGTGAAATGATAAAGATGATGGTTGAAATAGAGAAATAAAAGTAATTGAATAGAAATGTATGACAATTACAACAATTCTTTAGTTTTCATTAGAGTGTGAATAATTAATGCAAAAATTTCAAAATTTGATACATTCAATGTATCAGGTTGAAATTTCATATGGGGGTATTCCAGACAAGCTCGAATCAAAGAGGCTTCCCATTATTTCGAAATTTAATAGTCCTCCAGCAAATAATGGTGGGCCTTGAAAATAGGAAGAGAGCTCGTCAAGTGTTGCGATTCGGAATCGCACACACTGTACTTATTATACATATTAATCTTCCAACATTGAACCTGTTGTATTAGTTAGTAATTTGAGGTAATGTTATGATTTTTCCAATTTCATGTAAGTTTGATTGATTGATTGAATGATTGACACATCCACGACTATTTTTGTTGCTGTATGACCCACGACTACTGAATGGTACAGAGTCGGCGCCTATGTTCGCGGCAGAATATCCTTCGATAATCCCCCCTTTGACCCCCCGCAAAGGACATCCTTTCACTCTCCGCCGCCAAAGACCATCTTCATGGAAGATGCATCTACGTGGATCCTTATGGGGTTCTTCAGTCACACTTCGACTAGCAAACATGAAGGGTGTTAGTGTTTTGTTTTTCCTAGGTGAGTTCCGTGATTGGCCCGTCGAGTTATGTGGATATATGTGGATTACGAAATATTTTTGGTGACACCATTTTAAATTTCAATTTCAGGCGCAATCACAGCGGAAGGAAATATTTTTCTCACCTGGAAGAAATAAATATTCTTTAATAATAAAGTCTCACATTTGAATTCTAGCAACTAGAACTCCTATAGACATTGTTCGAGGTACTGAACTGATGAGGGGATTCCGATCTTCATGTTGTTGAATTTGCATAAGAGAGTCGTATTTTCTATTAATCTGCTCCTATTGTTCGAATGCTTTCTATGGGATTGACCCGTTCAAATATATTCGGGAAATGTCAAAAATATAAAAATGTCTGCAGAAAGTCCTTAAAAATAAGGTAAGGTACAGTTTTCAGTGATTCGAGTAATTTTGCCTATTGGAATACAATCAACAGAGAAATGCAGTAAAAATATATGGTAGAAAGATAAGCCCCTATAGGATATTCCTCAGAAGGCTATCGACCAGTCTTCTTCTTGTTCTTTTATCACCTTCAAGATATTGTTTCTCTTCCTTCAACTCTTGCAAAGACATCTCTGTCTCTCTCCTCTCTCCTTCTCTCCTACCTCTTTCTTTTCTGCTATTTGCTGTACCCATTTTTCACAATGTTTCACAAGAATATACATTGTATATGTATATTTGGTATTCCTAGTTCCATCTTCGTCATGTATCCAAACTGCTTCAATTTTTCTTGTGAATTGTTTGGTTTCTTTAGTAATTATTGTTATTGAAAGATAATCACATTTTCACTTATGATCAGAGCATAACTGATATAGTTATTGTATCAATTCCACCACATGGAAAAACTCTGAAAATGGCAAAATTTTCACAAATATTTCATCATTTTCATTTGGCCATAGTCGGTTTGATTGATTGCAAGAGTCAGAATGAAAAATCAGCATTTCAGAGCCGATATCAGACAGATATTTCGATCAAATAACTATTTTTTTTTTACCAAATTGTGAACATGGAGACTAGGGCTTGAGGGCCTACTGCCTGGAGCCTACTGATGAAGTATCACACTCCCAAAGGAGTTGGGAGTCGGGAGGAGTAGGAATTTTTTCTTGAAAATTTTGAGGTCGTGTGCTTCAAGAAAGGCACCACTAGACATATGATTCCTTAATTTTGCCGTTATGTCGATAAATGATGCGTGGTAGGGCAAAGTTCGACAAGTATAGTTCGATAGTGTATGGGTGGCCATTCTAAGCTCGTCTAGTTTGTCTACATGGAATCACTCGTAGCGGAATAATGACGAAATTCCCGATGAACAGTAACCATGAAAATATCTATAGAAGAAGAGACAATGGCTCACTCTCCTTCGAAGTTCTGAATAGGTCAATTAGTTCGTGAGTGTAGTGTCGTTTTGGTTTTCGCTAGTATCACCGACTAGGCAAATATCTTCTTCGGAAAAGAATCTAGGTGCTTCAGTATATGTTTGGGATCTGACCTCCAAACATTGTGAACAGTTTTGTAATAAGCAGCTGCTGGGGTGTAGAGTTCCTTTTTGCGCGTAACAGAAAGCCAAGCTTTTGTGAAACAGTTCTCGCAATGAATATGCCATGAGAGAGCACAGGTATTGACTTCACAGGAATAGTGGCACTTGACATCATATTGGGCATTAGGTTATCCGCCTTTCAGTTTTCAGAGCGTGCTATAGAGATTGGATTGCTCCCTGACTGATGTTAGAGTAGATGAGGATTCGTCTGTCTTTTCGCTTGTACCATTCAACTTTCAGTATCACTCGACATATACTCATAACTACTTATATAGGAAAGCCCCATTGGGAAAAATATAGACGTATCCAAAATATTACTTTCCCTATACATCCATTAAGCATCTCAATCGTTCGGATTCATCATATATTATTTATATTTCTCACAGCATTGAAGTTGAAAATATTGCAACTTAGGGATACCTTTTTATTTTTTCGAAATGACACTTATCAACCATAGAAAGTTTTGCTTCCTAACAGTGATAGAATTTTGAAGATTATAGCATATGAAACAACAAACTCTTCTGTGGTTATCAATTATAGCACATTGGGTCAGAAATCCAATTATGAAGTATGTCCCACATAATTCTTTAAAATTAAAATATAATTATCTTCTGAATTTATTCAATTACCAGTTGCGAAACAATCAACAAGTGTTCATGTAATGGATTTCACACATCATATACACAGAAGACATACCCTTTTATTAAAATTGAGATAAGCATCATTTTTTCCCACAGTGAAATTTCAAATATGCCTAACGACTCCTGCAGATCTCGTAGCTTTTTGATTAGAAACAGAAACGAATGAGCGTACAGTCTTCTTGATGAAACATGCTCGTTGGTGTCACTGACTGTATTGAAATTACCTACCTACGAGGAGAATCATATCGTTCCCACAATCAAATAGTCAGAAACTAGCGAATCTCGTATGAAGAACCATCGCTAACTAAAAAGGAATCGATGTTACGATAAGAATCATTTTGTTCCCAAAATCGCATTTTCGAAGAAAAGCTATTCGTCGCTAACCAAAACCGAATCGATGTAAGTACATCCTTCGAAAAAAAAATTTGGTTGCCCGATGATGTCAACAGACTGTTAGTATTTTTACGAACTATACAATTGAAATAAAATAGTCAGATTCGGAAAAAAGATGCATATTCAATTGTAGTGTAACGCTTTTCAAGTGCAGTTTACACGTATATACAAGGTTTCCCGAAAAGATACCGACAAACTCTTAGAGGTGATAGAGGACATCAGAACAAAGCTCTTTGTTTATTTGAACATATGTCCGCAAATGAGCCGTTTGGCTTCTTTTGATGTCCCCTATCATTCCCTCAAGTTTGTCGGTATCTTTTCTATATTTTCTATCTTTTGTATAGAGGCTGTATTATTTCGTGTACTGCCTCATCAAGGTTAAAAAAATGTGGTCGAAGAACGGAACGTCGTAATGAAAATCTAAGCATTATTGGGTCCATAATACGCAACTATTTTCTTATTCAAGAACGGTAAATACTATCGATACCTACTGGAGTTTTTACAATCATGCATCATGCATCATTTTTTTTACATTATTCCTTACACTTTCAAATATAATAACTGATTTCCTGAAGATCTAGTAACGTATAGATGTTCCAAAGGTACTGTCAACCAATGTATATCATACGCTAAGAATGAAACTGGTATTGGTACATTAGACATACTTACTTGAGCTACTCTTTTATTTCAGGTATATGCCTCACGGGGGCAATTGCTCAGTTCCTGAACAACAAGCCTTTTCCCACTTACAGTTTGGAGAACATGCCTAAAACCGATTTCTCGTGCAGAGAGAAGATTTTGGGAGGGTACTATGCAGACGCTGAAACGAATTGCCAGATGTTCCACATATGTGTCAAAGTTGCCGGAGTTGGGGTGAGAGTCTTATTTACACTGAATGAAAAACAATGAAAAAAATCATATATCAGATATTTATCGGACAAAATTCGTTCAAAATCTCAATTTTTTGGTGACAATATCAATTCTAGAAATTCACTGGCAGCTACTTTTCATTTATAACTTTGATTAGCATTACATGTGAGCAAATTTCTATGATAAACCAAATATTGAATTTGTATTCAATGATGTGAAAAGTAATTCATGTTCCCCACTAGTAAGAAAGAAGTAAAACTTTCGATACTGTAAAGACGATCACTCAAAAATACTATCATTTACGATATTTCCAGTCGATGAGAAAGCTGAATCTTGTTTTGGTGTTATATGAATTATCTATCAGGAAGATACCAAAATTGTCTTGAAATAAAAAGTAATGATAAATCTTTTGATAGCTCAATAAAACCAGACAAAAATAATTTCAAGTCATTCTTATTATCTATTGTTCCCGAACACAATATCATATTTTGTCCAGAAGTTGATCGATATAATAATAATACTTTACCAATGATGGAAATCAACTACAACTTCTCGATTATCTATGTTCCCAATACATAATAAAATTAATTGCTTGGTTTTTAGTTAAGTCATGCCCGATTGTGTAAAACTTCTCATCTCATTGATCATGTTTCAGTTTCGTAATATGCATATCGTATCGATGAATATTGAGAGGCATCTTCAGGAAATACTGGTAGATACGAATTGTGTTAGATCATGTCATATACTAATTAACATTTCATTACCGTTAGTTGTTATCCAAGAGTTTATGTTTCATTGATTGAATAATAAAATGAATCTATTGGATAATTTGAAAAGTTGTTGTTTGCAATGAATAACTGTCAATGAATATTACCAAGGCTATTCCCTATAAAGATGATCATCTAGGGTTCTATATGAAGAAAATCAATTTCAGAGTTCATGCATTCCAACCGTCTCATTAGGAATCATTGGATGATATTGGGTTGGATTCGTTTCATTCTGACACCATTGCCTTTGACATATATTTGTAAGGCATTGAAGAAGCTAGATTGGTTTGAAGTTTGCGTGAATATATAATTTGTTCGGAATAACATGTCGAAATCATAAACATGGAATATAATACCGTATTGGTATCCAACTGGTAATGAGCCTCTAGTGAAAGCTGAATTTATTCGAATGAAATGAGCTTACTTGAAAATATCGTGTATTTGACCGGGAGTGTATAAATTGTATACATAAGTGTGGGATCTTGAAAACCACATAGCAAAAGTGAAACTGAGACATATGTATTCAAATATTAGCGAATACACTATCCGATTCGACTCTTGGCATCAGCTATCTTCGAATATTATTTTCTTAATACACCACATTTTCAGAACAATTAATTTTCCCCAATCAAATGGCATCATCTCTCATTGTATTGAGAGAAAAATATTGTTATTACCTAGTGGTGAATCTCATGAGTCGATATTTGACGTTTCATGGCCTGAATAATAACTAATATTACATATACAAATATACATATACAAATATCGCTTTTTTTTTATCTGTTGACAACACGAAAGGGAAACCTATGATGTTCGAGGAACATCGTGTTAGCCAGCGGTGGAATTTTGGGAGAGTAGGAAGGTGTTGGAATTTTTCTTGAAAGTTTGGAGGTTGTAAGCATCAGGAAAGACTTCACTAGGCAAAGAATTCCATAACTTTGCCGTTCTATTGAGGAATGATGCTTGGTATAGCGATGTTCGACAGGTCTCGAGCCTGACAGTGTAGGAGTGACCAGCTTGAGCTCGTCTGGTTTGTCTACTAGGAATCGCGCGTGGTGGCATAATAGATGATATCTCCGCTGAGCACCGACCATGAAAGTACCTATAAAAAAGGCATAGATCGCCGTCCTTTCTACGATTATCTAGAGAGGTCAATGATTTGGTGAGTGTTGTATCATCGACTAGGCGAATAGCTCTCTTCTGAATTGAATCTGAGAGCTTTAGCGTATGTTTGGGGGCTGAGCTCCAAACATGTGATCAGTACTCCAGGACAGGTCGAATTTGTGCTTTGTAGATCATAAGCAGCTGCTGGGATATGAAGTATCTCTCCGCACGGAATAGAAAACCAAGTTTTTGTGAAGCAGTTTTCGCAATGGACCTCACATGTTCGTCCCATGAGAGAGCACTGTTGGTGGTGACACCCAGCATGGATATTGACGACTTCATAGGAACAGTGGTACCCGATATCATCAAGTTGGGCATTGTGTGATCAGCCTTCTTGGTGAACATACAAGCTTGAGTTTTAGTTCCATTGAACTGTACTTTTGGAAACAAAATATATTTCAAAGATATCTCAAATCATAACCATGATAATATATTGACAGAAAGTAAATTTCCGTAAACTATACGCTTTGCCAAAATAACAAGGAGCATAAATGTTATATCTCTGGTTAGAGAGAACACCCAATTCTCTTATTCATTCCGTATATGTATATCTCGAAATCGTTGAAGCTGGTAATATATTTATTCCAGAAAAATCTTGCAATCAGCTCAATTGACAATCTTACAATATACTTGGATGCACGATATACTCCAATTACAAGATAAATTTTGCTTGCTCAATTAACAGAATGATTTCACAAGTAAAAAAATCGAAGAAAAAAATCATTTTTGTTGGAATGTCCGTTCAGTGTCTACGAAGTTGATTATATTTGTTTGCACTATATGCTGAATTTGAGTTGCTTTTTTACTACACACATAAACTACATATATTTTCGAAATAACAATTCTATCTATCTTGTATCTTCTGTTCCCAAGGCTACAGAAAATATTTTATATATAATCAGTAACCTTGATGCCTTGATTATTCTTTTTGGGCCAGTATTTCGTATGAAAAATCATACATTACGAGAATTCATCTTATTCTCCAGATATTTTATGACGTTTCTAGCTATTTCAGTAACGATGAAACATGTCGTAACGAAGTTTGTTCATCATAATGTATCGCAAGTTTTATGCAAATTTTCAATTGTGACAAGCGTCTATTCTTCATTAGAGCTTTATTGGTCAAGGAGAAGCTTCATATAGCGTTAACATCATAGATACACAGGATGAACATTGTAAATTGCGCGATTTGTACGCCGGGTACCTTGTTAACAAGAAACGGAGGTGTGCATAAAATATGGATGGATATCCTTTCACGATACACCGCATTTAATGAGGACATCCACCAAGATTCCGAGACATTCATATTAAAACCGTCAATTGAATTCATTGATATCATTGACTATTATCAAATTAAGTATTCTTGGATAGATTATCTATGGTTTTCATTGTCATTGATGATAAATATATTTTTAATGTGAGAGTCGATCATCTATGATTACATAGTCTTCAGGGACTAATAAATAGTATATTACGTAACAACTGAAGAGAGTTCGTAATCGCATTCCAACTAGAGTTGTGTACTATACTTTTTCTACGACCACAAATACAGGGAGAGTCAAAAACATTGCGCTGTTTCAGTAACACTTTTATTATCACTATTTGTCAGAAAATTTCATTATTGGTGAAAGTTGTTGAATTGTAGAAAACCCAAACTGATATCACCAAATTTCGGAATTTTAAAAAGGTATACAACAGATAAGAGAAATAGGAATTTTTATGAATCGTGAAATAACATTATTTCCAACATTATCAGAAAAGTTTTCCGCAATGCGCAATCAGGATTAAAATTGTCTTTACAAATGACGAATAAAATTTGTCATGTACATAAAACTTCAATGTCTCTTCTTCGAGGTTTTCATGTATGGGTAACTATATTGTATGATCATCTAAAAGGCGAACACTTCTGGAAAACTGTGTGTAAGGAGAAGCTTTCTGAGATTATTTTTCATTCGTGATCACCAACTTACACTAGGTCGTAGAAAATGTATTTACCACATTCCTGTTTATTGCATCATGACTGACGATCGATCGTAACTCTAGGACATGAAGTCATCGATATTTCCTTCCTGTTTTGGCACATGTTGATATATTTTTATAACAAATACTAAATGAAAAAATAGAATGTACTCTAGGGAATATAGGATACTGGGTGACCACGGATCATTGGTAACCCTTTTCTCCTCCAGTTTCATTAATGAATGATCGTAATTTAGTTCATCCTGTGTATTCACTAAACGTCACTTTTTGGAAAATCATCAATTACAAAATCGATTTCAGCGGGTAATGATGGTAACTTCTGGATTTCCAATTGGACTCATATTGTCCTAAGCTTCCATATCTACCAAAGGATAAGTTGATGCACTATTCGAAATGCATATTTGAATGTCCACCTCTGTTGTCACCAACAAAAAGAGCAGTTTCAAATGAATAAACCCATGGAAAAATCATCAATTTTTAGAATGATGAGACTATCGTATCGATTCATGATATAATCCTGAAGTGTGAACACACTGAAACTAAGTACATCACATGCGAAGTAGTCAAGAAATTCACTATTTACTTTCAATTAAACTCGATATTTTATCGAATAGAACTGAGGATGAACCGACCAACCATCTTGAAAGAATACTGAAGCATTTACCTCCCACCTCACTGAATCAGCTGCATGTTGAAACTAAATGGGTTTGTACTGTACAATAGGCATAAATGGGTCAAATATTGTTCAATCTCAAATGGTACACTCAGTATAAACCTATCGGGCTGCTATACAGGATATTCAATTGGGAAACGGAAATACAACAACGATGAATAGAGATTCTATTCAGCTTTTTATGCTGATTGCTTTCAAATGGATTTTGGAAATTCTAAAATACAGGATGTTCTTTCGAGGAACCAAGAATGGAGTAAATTTGTTACTCCGGATCTGGATTTTCCTTCTGACTGATAGGCAAGTCGCTTGAGAAGAAGTAAGAGAACGTCTGACCCAAATATCAAAATAATATATTGTTTAGTTTGTGAGTTATGACCCCCCAAAGAAACGGGCAGAATTGATAAAGCACCTTATATTTATATTATTCACCGTTGACACATTTCAATTTCCCAACGGAACACCCGTACTAATAAATTGGCAACGCCAATGCGTGCAAATCTGATTAGTCTCCAATACAAAAAATTAATAATTGAAACCGGCATGAGGTTATTTTTTCCAGATGATGTAGATAAAAAGATATTGTTGTTTCAACGATGGATGCTTCAAGGCCATATGTCTTCACTCCCATGAATAATTCTAATAGCAATACAGAAGTATCGCAATAAAACTGAGAAAACAATGGACGAGTAGACGTAACTCCCCCGCTTTTGCATTCTGTCTGAGGGCAACAATGACTTCAATGCAAATCAGAAAATGCCATTGCAACGGAATAACTACACCTACCAAGATATGAAGAATAATATAAGAAGCCAGTCGAAGCAGGAGTTCATAGATTTCAAAATGATTATTATGGTTTTGACAAAGGCGAGTTACCGTTGAAACGAGCACTCAGTAAAAGTGGTTTTCTTCAATAACAATGAAGAGAGAGAGAGAGGGGGAGAAATATATTTCATTGTCAAGAAAAAATAGATTCTTATGGACAAAGCATTTAGATCTAATATACAGGGTGAGTCAAAAATGTGTACCGAGCTTACTGGGGGTGATGGTACATTGAGAAATAAGTATAGTATGATCAATAAACTCATGGCCCAAAATGCATATTAAGGGAGATATATCCTTCCGAAGTTGATAAAATTGAAATAATTTCTCCGCATAACTTCTAAACGGTGAAAGCCACCAGATTCAAACTTTCGCAAAAATGTATATTGTCAAAACACATTTTTTCATTACACTTCTACATTTCTCATACTGTTATAAAGGGTGTTTTTAGGTGGGTCATGATTTTTTTGGCACATCTTCTTTCCTTGTTTTCGTTTTGGTAAAAAAATGGAAAAATTCGATGGAGCGAAAAAAATTACATGAAAAAGGTACTCTTATCCAAACACAAAAAATTGAACCGTTTTCGAGATATTTGAGTTTTTGTAGTGACATTACTTCAGCAGATTAATTCATCGCGAGATTCATCGGTGACGATATTTTAGCAGGCCATGAACAATTCTGTTCCTAATTTTGACGTTCATGTCATCAACATTGTTGTAATCTTCGATCATTGAACAGACTAGATAAGTAATCCACACCCCTGGCAATACAGTTTGTTTGGAAGCAACATCTATAGTATCTATCTTTGTCTTAACAACTATAGCAGAACCTGATTCTCCCAGCACCAGTGCCGTGATGTCAGAGGGGGTCGAATTTATTAATAATTCATGATGAAACCAAATTGAAAATCCGTAACAATTTCAGTGGTACTTTTTAGCATTTCTTGGTGGGAAAATGAACATCTTTATACTTTCTTCACATTGTTACGAGAAATTCGAATACATACAATACTATGGTGATTTTTGTAACTTGCTTGTAATCAATAAACTTATTATGACCACGTCACAAGAAAAGTTCAATTCTCAACGCCATATGGAACAATATACTTACTATTCAGTATACAGTGGTCTACTTATACTTCATCATAAATAACGTTCAATTTCAATAATGAATATTTATATCTCTGGCGATCAGTGACAGTGCATGTAAGTATATTCACGAAATGGAAATAATTTTCAAAAAAGTGAAAAACTCGTTTTCAAGGCGAATAGATATGATTGCATATTTGAATGTAATTTTCAAATCTGAAGATGAAACTTGCTTATATCATTTCACGATATCGTCAAAAATGAAGGAGGTTTCATCTTGAGCAGAATTCATATATTTTGACGAAAAAATTGATGTCTGATTATTTCATTCCATGTAGATAGATGAGAATCGATAATGAATATGTGTTGACAAGTATAATGAGAAATGTTATATCATCAATAAAATCATGAATCATGTGAAGATGTAGCAAATAGCAGTGTTTCTTATTTAAAACAGAACTGAAATGAAAAACAACCATGGATAATCACACAAATAATTTATTGACTTTTGAATAGGATTGTTTTCGTTAACATACTTCTTACTCTAACTTCCGTTGAATCTTTCAATTTATTTGCCTCATGATGAAGTCTTACAGTGAAATATTTCTCCAAATTAATTTGACTAGTTCCAAAAACAGTCAACGGTAAATTTCTCATTGTTGTGTGTAGAAGAAGTATAGAAATATCCTTATATTTTTTATCAAAAATATTAATTATTCTCAGTGATTTTTCAGTAGCTTCACATATTTTGACTACAAATAAGGAAGCATTCATCAGTGCTACATATTTTACCACAAGACACTGTCGCAGCTGACCTATGGGTATAATCAATATAATCTTATCAATTCAATTTAAATTCATTTTTATCCATTCCATTTGGAAAAAGGTTCAAAATCTCGAATGATACGACAATGGTAACTCACCTATGAAATGACGTGTTTTGATCGCCGGTTCAAATTGTCTTTAACACACCTCAAAACGTAAAAGTACACAAAACTGAATACAAGTTGAATGATATCGATGAATCAAAACGATAATAATGACAGATACCAAACAGAGCAATAATCGCCGTCGACCGTCAATTTAAAATTGCGGTGTTGCAACGTTGAGCAAAAAGTATTCACGATACCCATGCTGGTCCGCGAGCCCCCAAGAAAGTAAAATTGCTAAGTCTCAGAATAATGTAGCAATCTTCTATTAATCAGAACTGATTCATTATCGTCATGACCCAAATTCATTATTATATTCGTGCATTGAACTACATGAATTCATAAAGGACTTTGAATATTATGGACTATTCATCACTTTTTGATGATTGGATATGACAACACTGGCGACGATTGGGTACTAATATTATGATAATTCTGGGGATTCATGTTGGCATCAGAATATTTGTTTTGTGATCCTTCTAGTGGGTTTGTTGTTCGGAGGTTGTAATTAATTTCCTCGTGTGATTTTTCTGCTTAGTTATATTATTACTGAGATTTCAAGAAATGGCAGGTTATTCGTTCTCTGAACAAACTGATATGCTTTTAATGCTTGGCGAGTGCTTCAGAAATGCAAATGCTGTCGTAAGACGTTATGCAGAGATGTTTCCCGCTCGACGACGCGTTCCAAATTCGAGAACAGTTTTGAGGATTGTGCAAAGACTGCGTGAAACAGGATGTTTAAAAATGAAAAATACAAATGGTGGCCGACCAAGAAGTGCGAGAACTGTAGAAGTTGAAGAAGAAGTATTAAATACTGTGGAACAGGATCCGGAAATAAGTACTAGGAAATTAGCAAGACGAATAGATACAACACAAGCGAATGTTGCCAGGATTCTCAAAGAGCAGGTACAAGAACTGTTACCGCGTGACAACGAAAGAAGGGTGAGATTTTGTGAAGAGTTGCTGGAACGAACTCGAAGATGTCCTGAGTTTTTGAACAAAATATTTTTCACAGATGAAGCAAGTTTTACCAGGAACGGTGTTTTCAATTCGCGCAACACTCATTTCTGGGCTGACGAAAATCCACACGTAGTTAAAGTTACGCATTTTCAATATAAATCCGAAGTAAACGTCTGGGCTGCGACTTTAGGTAACAAATTCGTTGGATACTACATGTTCTCAGGGTCTCTGAATGGTGCAATGTACCTTAGCTTCTTGGAAAATGAGTTTAGTACGATATTAGAAGACATTCCTCTTAACTTACGTAGGGAAATCTACTTTATGCATGATGGAGCACCACCTCATTATACGTGAGAGTTGTACATGATTGGCTGAATGATAATTTTTCTAATAGGTGGATAGGACGAGGCATAGACGCTCCTATATCATGTCCCGCTCATTCACCTGACCTTAATCCACTAGATTTCTCGATCTGGGGTTACATGGATTCTAGGGTTCATGCAACAATGTTGAGGAGCTGAGGCAAAAAAATTCAAATGAGTTTATGATCACCATAGACTTATTATCCTGAGGATAATAAGTCTATGATGATCACCAAACTATGGACGGTTTGATGAATGATTTACGTAAACGCCTCAGAATCTGTATTACCGAAAACGGTGGACATTTCGAACAGCTGATTTAATTTGTTCTATCACTCTCTTTCCATTCAAAATTATTAATTAAAACTACTTAAAACATTTTCATACTTTTATTATTATCCAAACCTTTTTGGGACAGACTTGTTGTTATGTACTTATTGCTCATAAACGGCACATAAAGGTAATATCATCGACAAAATTAAGTACAAAATTAATCATTCATGATCTGCCAAAATGTCATTACCTATGAATTTCGTGATGAATCAATCTGCTGACATCGTGTGACTAAAAAACCTCAAATATCTCGGAAACGGTTCAATTTTTTGTATTTGGATAGGAGTACCTTTTTCATGTAATTTTTTTGGCTCCATCGAATGTTTCCATTTTTTTTCCAAAACGAAAACAAGGAAAGAAGATGTCCCAAAAAAATCATGACTCACCTTCTAAAAACACCCTTTAAAACAATATGAGAAATGTAGAAGTGTAATAAAAAATGTGTTCCAACAATATACATTTATGCAGAAAATTTCTGGTGGTTTTCACCGTTTAGAAGTTATGCGGAGAAATTATTTCAATTTCATCAACTTCGGAAGGATATATCTCCCTTAATATGCATTTTGGGCCATAAAATTATGAATCATACTATACTTATTTCTCAATGTACTATCACCCCCAGAAAGCTCGGTACAAATTTTTGACTCACCCTCTATATACGGTCATGACACTGAGAAGCATAGTACAGAAAACATTCATATGATATTGAAGTTATGATGAAATTCGTCAAGGCTATAATGAAGTCGATCACATGGTTAACCATTTGTAAATTGTTAACGTTGCTTATATCCCTCATTTAATCTGGTAAATGGTTGAAAATCTTACAACCATTGTAAATAAATGATTTTATATTTTCAAGTGAATTTTGGTATTCTATTTTCAACTAATTTTTCAATAATTTTAGCTAGCGTAGGTATTAGCGAGATTGGTCGGTAGTTTGATGGATCATCATGGCTACCTCCTTCATATATAGGTATGACAATAGATGTTCTTAGAAACTCAGCAAATATTCCTCTACGAAGTGATTCATTTATCAGTGTGGTCAATACATCGAGAGCCTGATCCGGTAGATATTCAATAATTTTTATTGAAATTTCATCTATTCCGCATCTTCATGTTGCTCCCATTTCATAATATATTTTTTAAACAAGCTATGTTGAAATTACTGAGCATATTCCACATAACTAGCAACGCCAACCATTCAACATGTCGCACCCTTAAAAATGTAAAAGAACATCTCAAAAAGAAGCAACTTTCGGGAAAACTACCCGATATTTTCCCCCGATATATCCCTGACGCCATGTGTCACGTTGATTCAGGTACATGTTCAGCTGGAACATTATTCGAAATACAAATACTGCAGGTGATATTGAAACTGGGCATGTCTGATATTACAGATTGTCCGTATTGCTAATCAGAAATAATTCTCTTTAATCCAATACTTCCTGAATTTCTAAAAATTTTCATGAGGGGAAGATGAAACAGAGATGAACTAAATGTAAGAATAATTGTATTCAAAAATAATTCTTCAGATACCAATGTTCATTTGGTTCTATTGTATGTTCAGAATTTCAACTAGTCCTAGTTGGGATGACTTCAACTTCAAAGAAAACAGTAGTTGAAATAGTGTCCAGTGTCCTGATATCTCTCCAAGTTGAATACAATTACAAACTATTAATCAGCAAGACTACTGTCAATCATCGCAAAGAATACAGCATTATCCTATTCATATCTTTCAGCATGTTTGTTATCTGAAATATACGCTATATCCCCCTCGATGTTGAATAAATTTCAACGACGATTGCATTCTTTTCAGATTCAGGATTTCAGGTTCTTATGTCCCAATGGCACTGCTTTCGATCAGGATCATCAAATATGTGCTGAATGGGGGGACATCGATTGTGATGCAAGCACCCTGTATTATTCTAGTGACAACTTCGATTTATACCGCATAGGATCAGGTGAGTTGATTAAATAATTGTTGAAAACGATACTTTATGAGTCAACATGCACAGTAGTAACAAAATGGACACAATGGACAATTGAATTGAAATTGATATAATGGAAATTAATCTACACCCTATGAAATAATTATATTCGAAAACTATTAAAAATACAAGGAAGAACAGAATAGTTATTTCAAGATTGATCATTATTATTCTCGATATAATGATGTACATCTATTATTTCGTACAAGTACTACGAACAATATTATATCGCCAGAACAGATGATGGTCTGATATAAATGATAATACGTACTATGAGACTAATAGCAGTGATTTGTTCAATGTTCCATATTTTTGTGCTTCAATGGATGACGTGAAAATCTGAAGTTTTTCTACACGCCTCAGATTCCTTCGTAATCATTGTTGATGTTACATGTTTACTAATACGCTGAAACAGTATGGGTTCGTAGTTTAGGTTAAGAAAATGTTTCAAATAGAAATTATCAAATTCATAGTCAAATGAATGTGAGAATGAAAAAATATTTTGATAGAATGATAGAATTCAGTTCCCTTGTACAGGTTTTTCAAATATTTTTTGGGAAATATTATTGCAGGCTCTTACTGTTATATGTTACAAATCTTTTAAATTGAAAAGAAATTTCATCAAACACAGCTATCATATATTTCATTATTATAAAACACAGGCAGTACTCATTATTCTTGTGGAACGATGTTGCTGTCACCTTTGACAGTTCCAAGATGCTTCCCAGACCTCTGCGACACCTGGTATATACTTCTTGATTGTCTTTCAAAGAATGCAGAATTGGTGGAAAACTATTATTTTGGAAATTATAAATAATAAAAATAATTCAATGGCTTATCAAACTATATCAATAAACAAAAACAATACGAGAATTGAACAGGAAAAAATAATGAACCTGAATAAATAGATATAGATATATAGATAGATTTCCATTTTGCTGGACCGAAAAAATGGTACGAAATCGAATACATATTGAAATTATGGTTATCAATTCATTGTAATGATAACTCATTTTGAATAAAAAAATCAAATTATAATAAATAATTGAGCAAACTACCAATCAAACTATCAGTCAAGACCAGTCAATCCCACAATGATTCAATGAAAATTATCTGTTTTGTTATATTTAAGTGGTAACGGTCTTTTTCAAGAACCTGATCTGAAGATCATTACGTGGCATATTCTTCATCCAATGAGACAATACTTATTGCACCCGTAATCGGATTTTCAAAATAATCCACTGTAACTGTAAATGAGACCATTTCTTTTCATTATTGACAACCCTGTAGCCTATAGATTTCCTGAAATGAACGTTCATGTACTCCATTCTTCCCAACGACAATTTGAAGTGTAGCAATATGCATATGTAACAAGCTAATTTATCGTTTCGTGTCAGGTAACTTCATCTGTCAAAACATCGAAACATCTCATTATCCTACAAATTTTGAATCTTTCCTAAATGACAGCCGGTTTCGACAAAATTTTCGCAACGTTCAAATCCAATGTCTCACGATCATCTTTCTACGAAGAATTTCAAAACCCATGGATATAAGTGTATATCTATGTGCAATATGTGCAATATGTGCAACTAGCTGCAATCCATCTTCTTGTATCGAGGTTGAAGAATGTTGTTAGAGTAATGAGAAGTAGAATGTTCCTATGCCGTTATGGATACAATAATGAATAAATACCTACCCATCAAATAGCTCTACCATTTTAGAATAATTTGAATTTCAAAGATAACGAACATATTGAAATTGTGCGACCTTCTGACCGCCATGTTGATTCACCTAGTAATTTATAGTTTCTACGATCAAAACGATGAATATGATTTTTTTTAATATTTCCGGACGGAAGTATTTCTGATCAGAAGTTGCAATTTTGTGATATTATTTTTATCATACTTCCAATCTGAGGTCTGGGTGAAATTCAACAAAATAACCTGCTAAAACAGCGCCCGACAAAATAATTATAGCTCTATAATATACTCATACAGCTGGGCCAAATATTTATATTGTTCACAAAATCGCCTCGCGATAAGTTGTGATGTTTTTATATCCACGATATTTCATTTTGATAGGCGACAATTTTCTTAGGTGACGCATTCATTGTGAAAAGTTTGGATACTTGCTCTAGATCACGGTGTAAAACATATCCATCAATAATTCGAGCGAGCTCGCAACAGCACAGTCATGGTTCTAATTCAGCCGAAAAAGATGCATATCTTGTTAGAAATAACACTAATTAAAAAGCGATGAGGTCGGAATATTTTTTCCCTCGGATGCTGGTCTTATCCCTAGAGCTGCACCTCAGACACTTGGGCTTTTTGTGCACTCCGGTTTTTGTTTTACAACACCCACTCCATAGCTCAAAACCCAGTCTATACATGTGTAGAAACCAAAGGGAATGGTTTCATTATTTCGGTTAGTGTATATATTTATGAAAAATCCCTAAACACGTCAAATTGCAGTCTATACAGTGTGTACCAGTCTATACAGTGTGTAGAAGCGAAAGGGAATACATTCATTCATTATTTCGGTAAATATCATGTAAATATTTATGAAAAACCCGTAAACACGTCAAATTGCAGTCTATACAGTGTGTGCCTGTCTATACAGTGTGTAGAAGCCAAAGGGAATGAATTCATCATTTCGGTTAGTGTAAATATTTATGAAAAATCCCTAACCACGTCAAATTGCAATAAACTTGAAAACGATAATATTTTTGAATATAGAATGAAGAGACCTTTCAAACGATATATCACAAGCCTATACGTCCCATTTGAAAAATTGTGGGTTGTACCTGATGTCATCAGAAGAGGGTTGATGATTGAAGAATGTCAGTTCATAATTCGAATCTGACGAGTTTCGTGATTTTCTATTGTAATATGGTGAACAGGCGCTTTAAGTTGTCCTAGCGCTGATTTGACCATTTCGATTTCGCTATTCAGTCTTGCCCGCACTGTCATTCATTACCAAAAAATCAATTAACAAATTCCCGAATTGAAAAAAAATATTGGAATGGTTCGCTCCAAATCATTGAAAAATAACCACTGGCATCATAAAACTGATACCCATCATACTATCAAGCTCTGAAAATCATAGATTTGTCAATTTTTTATCAGCGCCGTCACGCCACTGTGTAATTCTGATGTAACCGCCATAATGTTGCATAAATAGCGCGAAATGAAGAGTTTTGTGTTAGATTTATTACAGTCGTGTACAACGTGACCGCGATGAGCCTATAGTCCCATGCATCTGGCCTAGCGGATCAGCGATTATATTATGTTCACGATGATAGATGCTACTAGAAAAAGTGAAAGTTTAGCGGCCGTCGAGTTACACGAAAGGTCGCCCAGAAGAAGATAATGTTAAAAAATATACTATAAATACCTATACGGCTAAATTATTCAGCGGTCATATAAAATATCCAACGCCAAACGCCATTTTTGTAAGGAACGGATGGTATTTTCCAAAAAAGCATGCATACTAGGAGATATGAGAAACGTAGTTCTTATAATGCCAAAAAAAATAATATAGAAATTCATTTTCTCAGGTAGAAGAACTGAGTAGGTATATTGATAAACTAGAAAACATATATGATGTGTATTTCTGACTTCTATAACAGTTGGTGAGCGAGGCATTTTCTTTTCGTGGAATGTGGTGATGAATTCGTGAAGATTGAAGTTGACGAAAAGTATAAAATCGTTTCAAAAATTGCATAACATTCATTGAAGCCGAATACTCATGTAAATATCAGGGCATGAATAACTGAGTGCGAAAAAATTCTGAGTGTTTATCCCTTATTTAATATTAAGTATTTCTTATATATATTTTGTTTTCAAGAAACAATTACTTTAAGGGGGCATAGTACAAAAAAGTATTTTCATGTTTTCTGAATGAACGAAATTAAGCAGATGTTGCCTGCTATTCAGGATACGCTCACAAATACACAACATAAATTCATAAAATTCCCATAGGGTTTCAAAAAATTCAAGTCAAATCTACTCTATAATGATATAATTTCATTTGGTAAACGAATGACATGAGTTACAATATAGTAAAATCCCATTCACAAGCCACAGGTAGAATTTCGGAAGATTCTACCAGATTTTCAAAAAAATAAGAGCTCGGCCATCTAGTATTGAATAGAATGCAATCTTTGCATAGCAAAGTAACGATGAGAAGAAAATCTATTAAAGTCATGCCATGGTAGCAGAAGGAGAAATTTGGAGAAATACTATATAACAACTACTATAAAACAACTACTATATAACGTATGGTTCAAAATCTAGATGGCTTTGAAGAAAGAATTAAGTGAGAGATGAACTGTATTTCAGTTTTGATCATGCTGTTTTTCAATTTCTTCAGTTATAGTCAGAATTCCTACTCGTTTTTAGATATCTTTCATCGAAGGAAATGTATCAAGAATTTAGGTGAAGTCAAAAAGTGGAGGAGAACAGTTGGTATGACTCACATTTTACACAGACCCATCTTTTCCATCGGGAGCTCTAGACAAGTGCTCAGGACCCCGCAACCCATGAGACTTCTTACGAAAATCGAAAAATAATTACTGAATAGGTGAAAAGTGCATATTCCGTAGACAAATGTTAATCTGCTAAGGTGAAGAGGAGGCGGAGTACTCAACTAATTGAGAACTAAAATGTTTAAAGAATGCCATGTGCTCGAAGACATAGACTTTGAATTGCTCATCTAAAAGCTGGAAGGTAGCTCTTCAATCATCATAGATATTTAGTATTACTACAACGTATTCTATTTCAATTCCCTATTATCATTCAATGTGACTGAATGAATGAAATTAACATTTGGATTGATCTGATAATTTGCTCTTGCCTGCTCTGCCTGTTTGGATTATATAGTACTTAGTCATAGTAATTTTTCATCATACCCACCAAACTGGCATGCATGCATATTTTCTGAGATTTTCTCTACTCGTTTTTTAAAATAAAAATGGAAATTATAATAATCATCCCAATATATTTGTAGTGGGGACAGATTCATGATACGTCCCAAAATGTCACTGCCCTCAAAATTCAACCTTCAAATATCTGAAAGTGGCAGTGACATCTTGGGGCAGATCATAAATATGTCCTCACTAAAAATGTATTGGAATAATTATTATGATTTCTATTTTCATTTTCAGAAACCAGGGAAGAAAATCCAATAAAATCTATTAGAAAAAATAATACACTACCTCCTCGATTAACCTACGGACAGTCTCTATTACATGATTTGATTCGGAGAGTGGTATTCAACTTAAAACAGCCTCATCTTCGATAAGAAATCATCGAAATTGAGTATTTTGACTTCCAGATTGTAGCAGAATAGTAACACTACTTTTCGACTAAGGAAATTGAAAAAACAATTGATGGGGAGAAGAAAAACTCTTATTTACACTTGTTGAACTAAAGTTGGATAAGAAACAACTTTTGTTTGGAATATTCTTCTGGAATGCATGGCTTCCAACTCATAGAGACTTTTCGATTTGAACCACTCAGTATAATTCCATCGGGCAGTTTGAACATGATCAGCGTATTATGAGTTCTGATTACTCGTATCGGATAGAAGTATCATTATAAAGATCGAAGCGGCCATAATGACTTATTGAAAGATTCCATCAATCTCCGACCCTCATCAAGAAGAACTTTCTATAGGAATTTTTTGCAGGATATGAATTAGCTTGTTTTATTACCATACTTCGTTGGTGGCTCCCACGATATTACAGGCAGACGTTCGAAAGCTCATGGTGTTTTGTGTTCACATCCTATTGTTGCATGCGGTGTCTTACATAATCATAATCAGCATAATCCCATCCTGAATTCAGACAATATGTAGCATGAAACTGCTTTACCTACCATACTGATGCTCAGTAACTGATGCGGAATACATATTAAGGTAAAGTGGATCCTATTCAAGCTCGTCAAATTAGGTGACATATTAAAAAAAAACTTTACTTCCACAATTAGCAGATTGGATATACATAAGAAATGAATATGAAGTATTTCAATGATTAGATATTTCCGAATCGTATTCGAACCTCATAACCTATGTTTCTGCGCTAAACGTACTTCATATCATACGGGTTGTACGACACAAGCAACTCTGCATTTGTCATCCGATTTCAAAAAGGAAGAAAAGAAAAGAAAAGAAAGAAAAGAACACGGGTTGTTTGAAAATTTCATAAACACCCTCAGCTGGTATCATGTTTTTTTCAACATCAACCGGAGCTCATTGAAAAAAATCAACTTCAGGTTCAAACATCTGTCCGGTATCGCTTTCTATTTCAAGGCTTTACCACAAGTTGATAGTTCAACATCTTGTGGATGAAGTGTATTTTTCATGAGAGAGAATAAAATACCTACATAAGTCAGATTTCAGGTTTTCAATAACTATTACCACTATGCAAGCACTGGACTTTGAATTTAACGTTTGATCTTTCATTGACATCTCGTTGTCATTACTAACTTGATAAATGCAACACGAGATGAAGGAGTATTTGGCAAATATCATCCGCCAAATGTTATTCATTCATCAACTTCTGATACATCGTAGAATTCAGAAAAAAATGCTGAATCCTAAGGCAATGAAAAATATATCAGTACATTCGTTGTTCCCCCCCCCCCCCCAAAAAGGAATGGCGGTATTGTTCAATTTACAAAAAATGTAATTTGAAATAACTCTTCCTCAATACAATGTTATGATACAATAAAATGTTATGATGACTTTCTTCATTGACTAAATTCACTACCATTATCACTTACATCACTAAATAGAGAAATATTTTGACAGATCTTTCCGATGATACCATTAAATATATATAAGAAATATACATTGGATTTTTGAAGAAGGAACCATTGTTTATCAGTGGAAAATTTAGGACACTCGATCGAAAACAAAGAAACTAGACAATTCTGAACAAATTTCATGTATAATGTCCTATACCTAAGTCGTTTTCAACATATTTTGAATTTTTCATCAACGATGACGTTTGCAGGCCTAAACATTACTATCAATTTCTCCTACATGAAACGTTATCAATCAAAAGTCATTTTTTCGTATACTTCTCAATATCGTCAATTCTGACACAACTGCGGGCGCCATGGCCAACTGAGAATACCTACCTACTACTACTACTACTATAATACTGCCAACTAAAATCAGGAATAGGTACGCGATTTTCTGGAACAGAGAGGTATTAATCCGCCCATTATTTCAAAAAATCTACTTATTTTTGGAATAGACAATCTCACACAAAATCACCCTCAGTTTTAATGCTGAATGATATGAAATAATGAAAATAGAGGGTTTCCTTTTGAAAAAATGACTTTTGAGGATTTTTTCAAATTAATTTTCAATATTAATTCCTGATTCCGGTATTTATTTATTATCAAAATATCGACACAGTACACTGAAGTAGATCTCATTCTATAAGGAAACCAACCCCAATCGAATATTTGAAAGATTTATATAGGAGAAATCGATAGTTATGTTCAGACCTGCAAAGGTCATTTTTGACATAAAATTAAACAGATGAAATTTGCCTAGAATACTACGTAGACTCTGAAAATGGAATGATATATAGAGTGTCCCATCTAAAATAAGCAAGTTGATATCAACTTCCGGTACAACCGGAACTGCCAGCATCTTGAGAATATTTTACTCTTCTCGCCCCCATCAACAGTTAGTAGTATGCCCCCGGATTCTCAAATTCGTTCTGCTCATAGTTTTCCATATATTGATCGATTCCCGGAGATACACCCTGTACAGGATATTCTATTCAAATAACCAAGATAGACAACAATAAATCAATGAACAAATAATGTACTGGTATGAATATCTGGAACATTCGAATAATTCCATATGACTGTGAACTTTTTGTAACATTCATATTAGTTGGCGCCGAGAGAGGGGAAAAGTACATGTTACGTCGAAAACCATGTCATTACAAACAGTCTCAAATTTATGTTTCTGTTGTCAAATACTGATGAGTTATCTAGGCATTGCATCCTCTCGAATAAAAATGATTTTATTTAATTTTTTCATAGGTTTTGAGTCCAAAGCCCAGAAATACGGGGAAGACGAAGAAACATTCGCTCTACAACGCGCCGAAACTGGTGACGCCAGAATCAACCGGGAACAACAATCTTACACAGTAAACCAGAAGAAAGAAGTACAATACTTTAGCTCTCGAAAGCAGAAGACTTTCAAAAACAATTCCAACAGCAATAACAATGAGAAAGACATATTCAAGGGTTCCAGCAGCTCGAACTTCTACAACAATAGGAATAACGGCAAAGAAACAGATGCAGACTATGACGATAATGTTAATGTCAATCAGAACACAGATTACTCGGGAAAGAGGAAAGTGGTTAAAAATAAAATTCGTAGACCCGTACAGAATAACTTCAATCAGGACAATGATAACAGAAATCAGAAGACTGGCGACTACAACAGAAACCAAAACGACGACTATAATATAAACCAATATAATGACAATAACAGGAATGAAAACTATGATAACAATAGGAATCAAAATTTCGACTTCAACAGAAATGGTAATGAAAACACCAACCGAAACTCGCAGAAAGAACCCACAACTAAACGCCCAGTTCCAGCTAGAAACACCGTTTCACAAAACAACTTAGTTGGTAGCAGTTACGCCCCTACCACAACACGTACTACCAGTACTACTATCAACGCTGACCAGTACACCACAGCCATCCATAACTACAGAACCAGGAACGGTCAAAGACAGCGTCAGCTCACGGATAGTCCAATATACAGTGTCAGTACCCCAGCACCGTTCAAAGGTTCCCAGCAATACAACCAGCCTCTAAGTAGGCAATCCAACAGCGGCCGCTACTACAGTACCACCCAAGCTCCACCACAAAGAAGAACCGAGAACTACTACCAAACAAAATCAGTGAGCCCGGTCAACTACGACGTACCGAAAGTGAAGCAAACTGGTACCACCGCTGCTCAGACCTACAATACACAATATGACACGCCCAGAGTGAGGCAATCTGGTACCACAGCCTCGGAACCCTTCAGCACGCAGGACGACGTTTTGAAGACTACTGCAAGGCAGTCTTTCGTTACTCAGTATGACGTGCCTAGAACTAGCTCTGTTGCTGCGCAAACATACAATACCCAATACGACACACCTAAAGTAAAACAAATTGCTTCTTCTGCTGCTTACGACATACCAAAAACTGGTTCTACACCTTCTCAAACCTACAACACCCAGTTTGATACGTCTAAATTAAGGCAAACTGCTACTACAGCTGCTCAAATCAATTACAATACGAACTATGACATGCCGAAAACTAAGCAGTCGAGCGGTACTCAGCCGAAATTCGCTAGTACCACCACACAGTACGAATCGACCAAAGTCAAGAACACAGACAATTACCCTGTCAATAACCCCAAGTACAACGCGTTCGAGAAGAAACCCACGACGCCTTTCAAGCAAACCGAGAACTACCCCAGCACTCTTAGTCCCAAGCCGTTCAGTCTGAACAACTTCCCTAGCACATTCGCTCCGAGGACCAACAAGGCCTATTCTCAGATAGCCCACCAGACTATCAACTATAACAAGAACAGTGAGAGTACTGGTACTAGCGCTCAGACGTCCTCTGGCTTCGTGCAGCAGAGCAGTACGGTGAGGAGTACGCCTTTCACTCAGTACACGCCTACGGTGCCAAGAATCAGTTCCACGACCCCAGCCAGCAGGTGAGATCTTTACTCATTCAGTTTCCTAGTCGTAGAAGTGACACTCATCACTATACTTGTTTCAACTAATGTTAGCTCGATGTAGAGATGTCATTTCACAAATTGGAGGTCAAATCCTCTGTAAAATCAGGATTTTCACTCTTTATGATGAAGGGAAGATTAAAGTATCAGATTAAACTACAAAATCAGCTCTGACAATGTTAACACAAGGTGTTGTACCTAAGAATGCAGATATTCAATCGGTGGATCTTCCACACTATATAAAGCGTAAACTTTATGCCTTATATTTATTAAGTAATGCACGTCCATAGCGGCAGACATTGACTTTCGATGTGTATGTATACGACCAGTTTGACATCGAATTTATAATTTGTTCGCCTTCAACAAGCACGACAATGTTCAAGCACATTATTTCAATAATTCACTTTTTCTGGCTATTTGAAAAATTATTTTTTCTTTCAAATCATTTATTTCATATGACCAATGCGAGGACCAATGGTACATTATTAACATTTCGTGTCTGAAGATGCCGAGTACCGAACAAAACAAGTCAAATCATGTAATCCTGTTTTCGTAGTCGGCAGACTTCGATTTTGTTTTTTCGTTTGTTATTTTTTGTTGCTTCGAATATTGAAGTAAGATTGACTCTATTAGATAGATAGAGTGAATTCGTTTCCCTCACCGATTGCGTGGTCAGATATCCTACTTTGTTGATGCTTAGATCAGTATCAACTGTACTGAGAGTATTCTTACTCAGGAATGGCAAACTACATTTAGATCGGTTTTTCCATTTCCTATCGTCCTACTGCATCTTGTTGTTTTTTGATGCAGTGGGTAACACCGGGAGACCAAGTGAATTGAGTCTGCATGATTTTGTGCTTTAGCAGAAACTCATCTTGTGGGTTTCACTTTGACAAAATTCCATTTAGTTTACGTTTAAGTTTACTTGGATTGTTCTGATATTGTGCAGACATTTTCTATGATGCCATAATAATACAGCATTTTTAGGTTTATCACCCTGCATGTATAGATGAAATATATCACATGATGAATAATTTTATGGAATATTGTCTTTCAATTGCGCCAAATTGATTGGAAAGATGGTCATACAATTTGGTATGAGATGAGATGTGATTTCGTGTACAACCTGAACTCTATTTGGTATGCTTTATACAGTTTTTTCATTATGTACTTGGTCAACATCAGTAACAAAATAACAACCAACCCCAATGAAATGATATAGAGCAAAGTAATCAAAGAATAGAAGTCCATTGACACTATGAGAAGACAAGAAGAGAATAGTGTTTTTTCATACAATGACAAAATTTCGATTTATATCATATTGATAGCTTGCAAGCTATTAAAATCATCACGAATTGTTTTGACCCTAGGTATCTAGTAATCTGTGTGTTAAAGAAAGCAAGGCTGAGCCAGTTACTCATCGAACTCGATATTTTCATTTTCTTCGTGGTTAAAAAAAATGTTATCTTTTTTATATTACTGGGAATACCAATAATTTTGCTTCGGTACCAAATTGCAGCATACCAAGTACCTACCGTACCACATTTATCGAATTCATATAACGTAATTAATCCATTTTTGGATTCTTTCAACAATATTAAATTTGGTAAATTACTTCGTTAGTGAATTGGCTTTCTGTGGAGTATCCTGAAAGATTTTTTGACGGAACATTTTATATGAATATTTTTCAATTGTTTGGATGTGATCAGTTTTCCATTCAAATTCGTGATATACTTATCCAGAATACTTTTTTGAAGATGTAGAAATATTTTGTAATTGTTTTGGTGTGATCAGGTCTCCATTCGAATTAGCGAGTTCTTCAGACAATTTATTGGCAGTCAAAATTCTGAGGTAAGACAAGTTTCATTGCATTTTCTCGAAATCAAAATATTATCAAAGATATTAATAAACCTGTCATTTGGCGTGTTATCATATCAAGTCAGATGATAATCATCTAGGTGTATGATCAAATAATAGAGATGGGACGATGAAAACATCATAAAGTGCAAAAATTTTCAAGCATCATTATTTTCCAGTAACATCTGGAAACTTTTATCAGTATCAAAAAGTTCTAGTTTGAATGATTTCAACTCTCTTGGCGTTAGAACAATCTCATTTCAATATTTTTATTTTTTTGTCAGTTTGAGTTGAAGAATAATTGATGAAATGAATCACCTTGCGATGAGAAATTAATCAATAAGTAGTTTACTTCTTATATAATCAAAATAAGAGTGCAGCAAAATCATAACATCGAATATTCTCGTGAACCGTTAATCCGTCGAGGTTCAATATGAGTATCTTTTTTCCCATTTTGCCACCACAAAGCAGTTATTGGAAACCACCTCCAACAAATACAGTACCCTTTCTAATCGGTTAATTAATCTCTCATTAAAGATCGCTTGGAAACTCGTTTGAGAGGTCTCTTCCTCAATTATTTCGCATCTGCAGACCCATGTTTATGAGAACTTTTTTTTATTTTCACTTGCCCTATCACGCGCTATTTTACATACAGTGCCCCATAGGTCATGGATCGAACAAAAATGGGTGGATGATTATTTGCAATAGAAAATATCCTTTTTAGATCAGTCCGAATAGCTACCGTTTTTTGAGTTGAAGGGATGTTTGTGATTGTTTGTGAATATTCCTACTTTCGAATGAAAAGAAATATTAGCTTAGCAGGAAGTGTTTCAGAAAGGAGAAATGTCACAGAATACTTACGACACTAAATGCCCTCTCACGATTATAGCTTTTTGAGAAAGACTATTTCAGTAGGTTCTGGAAATATAACATAGCGTATTTTCCCAAGGTTCGATTTTTCTAAAGAATACTGAAATGAACCAAATGTGGAAGCAATGGGGTTTTGAATTTTTTACAAGTGGACAACTCTTATTAGTAAGCATCCAATCGAAAGAATGTATATCAGCTGAAATCATGGACAAATGCTATAAATCACCATATATCTCACGAAGGTCGGTCCGTTTCGACGAGACGCAGTACGACGACGGCTCCTACAGCACCAGTCACGACTACGACGACAAGCGCGAAGACGAGTTCCTGAGGACGGCGCACAGCCAAAACATAGCGGCCAGTCGCAACGAGCTGGCGCGCTCGACCAAGGCGCAGCCGTCTACAGCGCAAGCGCAAACGCCTCGTCCGTTCTCGACCGCGCCGAGAGCCACCGAGGTTCCCCGAACGAAGGTGGCAGAGCAGACGCGAAGCACCCCGAAGGCGACAGACGTTGGTGCTAAGAAAGCCAAGGACGTGAGTTACGATTACGCGTATTACGACTCCCACACTGACAGCGGGGAGGATGATTATGATATCGAGACGGATATCAAGAAATCAACAGTGAAAAATTAGGGGTACCTCGGTTATTTGTCTGAGGAGATTTCGCGAATTCCATAGCTAATCCATGTATTTTTGCGATTGAACGACTTAATTTCTAGCTAGATATTGATATTGCATCTGCAAAAATCTCACTGTTTATCGAATCATATTCGAAAATCCAACTGAAGCATCTTGGATATCATCTTGGAATAATTGTTATACTAAGTTCAAAGTACTCATTCGTCATCGTATATCGATTGAAGTATTTTTTCATTCGTGAATGTTTTTGGGAAAATAAATGATTTCAAATATCGATACTTGAGACGTTCATATGATACCAGCTTGTCATATTCGTACATTTATATGTACACGTACAGCTAGGTTAACTGAATGATGATATTGGTCAGATCGTTTTTTCTTGTGAATGAAAAAAATTCATGCCAATGCCTATACATCCTTTTTTATCGTGTTGAAAAGGAATATTCAAATGAAATCTTCTCAGTTTCCGTGAACTATTCCGAATTGCAGAATGAGCGACAATATTGCATCACGTTATGGCAATACCTCAATAAAGCAAGGTACAAATAACCTGCTTTTATTTTGAGAAAAAAAATTATGTAAAGAATAGTATTTGTATTTGTTTTATTTTTCATTCTATCAGAATTGGGAATGAAAATTTTAAAGAAAATCTATTCTGGCAGTCCATCGTCATTACAAACGAAATGACACGTATCAAGTATTCTGATTCATCATCTTCAGAAAATAAAATTCAACTGACTTATTACCATATGAAAAATTCAAGTTCATAATGGAATCACATAATAATAATGAATAAGAATAGTTTATTTTATTGAAACAATTATGATATACTTATAAACGAAATCGATCAAATGAAACTAATTTTTCACCTAACGCTTTCAAACTTGTCCATGCTCAGCTGAGAAAATTTGGGAACAAGTAATTATCAAATTGTATTTTCGGAATTTGAAAAAATAAACACAACTGTCTCCTAAAATTTATTGATTTATTCAACAATGTTATCGTAGAGGATTGGTGGAATTTGCTAGGAATCTGTTTGAGGGCATACATGAATGATGTTATAAAATCTCTAATAATCCATAGATGCATACATCTGTTTACTTTTTTTCAACAAAAGTTCATGATAAAGCTAGTAATAAAGGTACTTGCAAATGAACACGGATGAATAAGCTTATTCTTATCATTATTTAATGTTGTACATATTGTATTTTATTATTAAAAATATTGTTATTTACTGGTCTTGTTTCATACCACCAACTGAATACCTACATCTGGATGAGAAAAGTTAATATGTACTAACTGATGAGATAGTTCTCATTGAATAGTTTTCAATATTAGATGGATATCAGATGAAACTCAGAAAACAATCACGAATATATTTCAACAGTTTAGTCTACATATAGAATTTATACTATAAAATGGAATATTGTAGAATAAGATAATCAAATAACTATTTGAAAAATAAAGGAACATGACGATAGAAAAAGGTCATTCACCAATCAATTTATACAGAAATATACCAAACCTAGTGTCAATTAGTCAACTTAAAAAAGAGGCTTAGAAATGAACCACAATGGAATCCTGATAAACCTCATCATAGATTCAAACAAAAGGGTAATGAAATGAAAATTTATTATCTTGGTGATGAACTATACCTACATAATCAGGAGATTTAGGAAAACTGATAAATGCATATAAGTACCCATAATATGTTTAAGGAATTTTCCTTTCATGAATGAATCCTTTTTTTGTTATGCTTTCTCATTGTTATTCCTTCAAATCATTAACATTTGAGTTCATCATGAAGAAACATATATTCAACTTTTCATAACTTTCTATACAAACAACGCATCAGATGAGGTTAACAAGCATTCATTTCTTGTCCCCATCCAACATAGCTTCAAAGAGCCCTACAATATTCCTAGCACTAGGCCGTTCATCTTTATCTTCAGCAGTGCAACAAAAATACATTTCCAGTACCAAGTTATACTCACTTCCCAAATCAATATCAGGAAGTGCAGGACGCTTTCTAGCAGTCATGCTCATTGAAATGTCTGTACTCTCTTCTGATTCCATGGTTGTATTGAAATCATCTAAAAGTTCTTCATCTATGGGTGGAGAAAGAGCTATCATTTCCCAAATGATGAGCCCTAAAGCATAGATATCAGCCTTGTCTGTAATGACTTGCGGTATGTTTATAACTTCAGGAGCACTCCAACATGGGGTTCCAATATATTCTACATCATCTCCAGCTTTGACCAAATCAATTTCACCGGTTTTTGTAAGTGGCAAACAAACTCCGAAATCGCATAGCTTACATACAGAGAAATCCCCTTTCACCAGCACATTGAATGACTTAACATCACAGTGAAGCAATAGTACATCATTGTGCAGATAATCCAAGGCCTTGGAAATGTCATGTATCACTTTGAGCACAATCTCAGCTTCATAAGGCAATGCTCCCATTAGATCAACACGGTTCTCAATCATATCACCAAGACAACTAGTACATTCCTCCATAGCTAGTGCACTATTTCCATCAGGTTCTCTAACAAAAGCTCTAAACCCTACTATGTTAGGGTGATCAAGCTTTCTGAGAACTTCGGCTTCTTCCTGAAGTCTCTTGTCAATAAACTGAGCAGATTCTTCTTTCTTGTACCGCTGAGTGAGTTTTTTGATAGCCCAAGGGGAACGGATTTTATCTGAGAGAGGCGATCTCTGCATTTCGTAAACAGCAATGCCTGTAAATCAAAACATCTCATTCCACATCACACAGTAATGGTATAAGTTACAGACCTGTTCCAATGCCTATTTTTCTCATCAAAGGAGATGGAGGTATTCGAACTGTCATTTGCTTTTTGTTCTTCAGTGGTGTTTTCGAATAATCCATTGTACATTCTTCAGCCATATATGCTTCCTTTTAGTTTCTATTAAAGTATGTATTGAAGTAAGCAAACAAAATGAATAAATTTTATCACATTTGTTGAGAATGAATAAACCAAAGAGGAGAAGGTAACCCCTCTTCTGTGAATAAACGTTACGTTCGAATTGACGTTAAATTTCAAATTCTTGTGGGATCTTGGAACATCTACATGATAAAATACTTATTTCATTAGGAACTTTTATCATTTGTCACTGTCAGCTTTCAGCACCACTAACCTCCTATAAAAAAGATGCCTCTATATTTATCATGATGTGATAAATATGTGGTGTGCGCGTTTCTATTCAATGCGACGTAAAAAAATTAAACCAAATGGTTTTAACTGGATTATGTAGGAGTCACTAGTTTTCTTGATGAGGGAAACTACTTACTATTCGACTGAATTCGGGTTGGCAGAACTGCAATAAAACAAAATTGAAACAGACTTTTGTCATAGAAAATTTGTTGTTTACTCTTTGCTTTTGTGCATTCAGAAGAATTGAATTGTTATATATTCGATGATATCATGATGAAATGATTCAAATGAGTGCAACTGAAATATTTGTTAGACACTATATACTATATATACATACATACTACATACATATTGAGGTGGTTATAAGACCTCTTATAACCACCTCAATACAACATATATACTATAAGCAATTATTCTATGACTCGCGTTTCCTACGTCATCTGGGGTGAAGCGAATTGGTTGAAACAACGACGTACAAAACACTGGTGCAGTCACTGATGGTGTTTTGTTTCGTCGAAAACGTTATCGGTATTTTCCGCTATGATGGCCTGTTAGTTGAAACTTCTCAGAAGAAGGTGAGAATTTTACAGATTTCTGTACAATAGTTGATGTTGTAATTATGTAGTTTGATCATTATTTGAGAAGTCACCTAAATGACTACTTCTGAATCAACATTTTAATGACACTGTGCAATTCCCAATAATACTGATTTTGTTTTCATTTTTGTGTCGCCATCTAACAACTGACATTTGAGTGATTTTTCCGCTATAACGAATAAAATGTTAAGTTAGCTGTACGTTAGTGTTTTGGTTGAAGAAGTTAGATAGGCAAATAGGCAGAATAGCTCCACCAGTGTACTGTACATCGATGTTGAAACCAAGGTGGATATAGGATGGTGAAATTACTCTTCAATTGTTTCTTTCCAAAACATGTAGACCTGTCGAACGACCTCACTAAGGCCGCACCACTTGAGTATAGATGGCTATACGATCGTCGATCCGGTGAAGTCAAATCCGCTTCTACTGATAATGACGGATACCTGACAGTGATGGATAGCTAACAGTTCAGTTTTTACATTTATGTTGGATTTCAAATCCACATCGTGTTTCCAGCATTTCCAAGATAACCTTCGAGATCGGCATAGGTGACGCCACCTAGTTTCGATCTTGGGAAGCCTTAGTAAGGTATTGAAATCCGACAAAATCAAGTAGGCGAAGGTCTACAACTTTTTCTAGTGGCTGGGTATAGGGAGTTGAGACACCAGTCTTATTTACATCATGGTTGAAACCATGGTGTAAGTGAACCTAACCATAATCACTGGTGTGTGTGAGTTTTAGACTCCAGCTTACTTGATTGTGTAGAATTTTAAATCCTTACTAAGGTTTTCTAAGATCGGAACTAGATGACGTCACCTCTGCTGATCTTGATGTTCATCTTGAAAACTCTGGAGAACACGAATTGAATTTGAAACTCAACATGAAAGCAAAAATCATCACTGTCGAATATCCGTCATTATCACTGGAAGCGGATTTGACTTTACTAGATCGATGATCGTATTGCCATCTATACTCAAGTGGTGCGGTTTTAGTAAGGTAGTTTGACAGGTCCACGTATTGTGGAAAGAAAAAATTGATGAGTTGGGTCACCATCCTATATGGCAATAGATCGTCGATTCTGTAGGATGATATATGGGTATGATGGATATATATAACAGTAATGGATAGCTAATGGTTCAAGTATTGCATTCGTGTCGAATTTCAAATTCAAATCGTATTTTCCGCAGTTTCGAAGATAACCAGCAGAGATGACATCATCTAGTTTAAATCCTGGGATGCCTTGTCAAGGTATTAAAATTCAACCTAATCAAGTAGGCGAAAGTCTACAACTTATTTTAGTGGCTAGATATACGGAGTTGGGACACCAGTCTATATTCACATTGAGATGTTCAAGAGGACTGGTGGAGCCACTCTTCAATTGTTTTTCGAACTAATGTGTCGACAGATTTTCCTTGGCTTGCTATAAAGGAGAATACTCCAGTGATAGTTCGGAGATGGCGTTATGATCGGTAATAATACAGAAATATGAACAGAACTTGAGCTTGTGTGACTAGAGTTCAGTGGCAAAATGAAGCAATTGGCAGCACCACTTTCGTGACCGTTAGAGTCAAGGAAGAATTCAAAATTTTTATGATTGCCTCTTCAGGATTTTTCAAGATTCAAAATATAAGCTTGTATACAAGCTATAGTTTATTGTGTTTTCAGTTCTTCTAGTTTTCCATAATTCGTTGAGTTTGTTTTTCGTTAAATGTCGACAGTCGGGAACACACTTGAATCAGAAATGGGAAAGTACAACTAAATCATGCGTTTGTTGGTCCACGTTTCCTTGGAAGTTCCCAATTTATTCAGGCATTCTTCATTTTAGTTCAGTGTAGAACTTATACCGTTAGTGATTTGGCAAAAGTACTCATCTATGAATTATTCGAATTTGCCATTCTGGTCATGTTTGGGAGCTATATCCAAAGAGCAGTTCTCTAAACTAATAAATCATATCCAACAGAAGTAAATAAAGTTATTGGTGCTCAGCATAACCAATACATTAAATCACATATAGCTAGAAATTCTGAAGTCTCAAATTTCATGCATTTTTTATAGGTACCTACCTATTTTTCGAGTGTTTTCTTCGTTTCATACTGTTTTATAGATGTCCTGTTAAAATTGGTTGAAGGCAGACGAGTGATTTTGCCAACAAGTATTATTTGATGTAATATTTTAATCACGAGTTTTACCTACAGGATTATGATTTACGCAAGGAATGGATTATTTTCCTCGGACAACATCTACCACCTTGTGGATGGGTGTGCTCAGACCATTTTTCAGTCAATTGTATAAAATTCATCACTTTTAGTTGGGATTGAAAAAAAGTCAATTTTATACAAAATCTGGTTCTTGAATTTCAAGCTTTATGAATAGTTATCAGTTATCTATCCTTACTATGCAATATTATTAGAATTTAATATTTTTGTACTTACATATTAGATGAATGCAATGTACTTGGTGAGCAAAAATAGTGTGATGTTGTATTATTTGTTAGTTGGATAACTATCCAGCAGTAATTATTTTTTTTTTCAAAATCAAAGTATGTACCCTCCTTGAGTAGCACACTAAATATACGTACTTGGAAGAATGAGTCAACTTCCAGTAAAATGAACTGTATCAAACATTTCAAATTTCTTCACGTGAAATATCAACACATCTCAATTTTTATTGCACTCGAGATATAAAATAGAAGAAGTTATGTAGGAAACCGAAATCTCTGTGAAAATAATTTCTATACTCACTCACTTTCCATATTTTGCCTTGCTTCTGGTTCCTACGATCAGCTGTTGAAACAGTACTGTTACGTCTTCAGTTATTATATAAATATTAACTGAATTGTAGTCAGAAATACACAATCGTGTGACATCAAAAATTGACTTATTTATTCTCTCTCAAAATCGGTCATGACAACATATCAACGAATGAATACATAGGGTCATAAATTATACCAAAAATAAGAATAATCAACAACATTGCCTCCCGCCGTGAAGGAATCTATTAAATTCATTCACATTCTTCAATCAAACATAACTTTGTAACAGGGCGTCGATAGATCCCGGTAGATGTCTTGACTTCTGCAACTCGGACTCGCCCATCTGGACCCGGAAAAACTGACTCGACCTTACCCAATTTCCAGGATCTTCTAGGGGCATTTTCTTCCACGATGATGACGATATCATCTTTTTTAATGGGTTTTCCATCCCTCGTCCATTTCGAACGTTTAGTCAGGGTCGGTAGATATTCTTTGGTCCAGCGTTTCCAAAACCAATTAACATATAGTTGCGATCTCTTCCAGTCGCTACGAAGGCTCTGAGAAATATCTCCAAAGTTAGTTTGTTCCATTGGAGAGCCCAGCAAAAGATGGTTTGGAGTCAATGGATCAAAGTCATTTGGATCTACTGAAACTTTTGTTAGGGGTCTAGAATTTATAATGAACTCGGATTCTGCAAATAGAGTGTTGAGCAATTCATCTTTGAGTATTTGGCTGCGGAGAATAGAATAAAAAGTGACTTTGACACTTCTTACTAGCCTTTCCCAGGCGCTACCCATATGTGGACTTCCTGGTGGAATTCTTTTCCAATCTATTCCTTTGACAGTCATGGTGTTCGCTATTCGAATATCATCAAGTTCATTCATGGCTTTTCTCAACTCCTCAGATGCTCCTCTGAAATTAGTCCCTTTATCAGAATAAATCTCTTTTGGTTGTCCTCTTCTTGAACTCATACGCCGAACTGCCATGATTGCTGAGTCTGTGTTTAATGAATGAGCCACTTCGAGATGGATAACCCTTATGGTGAGACACGTAAATACCACTCCCCATCTTTTCTCGCGTCTACGTCCTACAGAGACAGTCAGCGGTCCAAAATAATCTATCCCTGTATATGTGAATGGTCTTACATTTGGAGTCAGTCTGAAAACAGGAAGTTGCCCCATAATTGGTATTTGAGGCTTCGACTTTGCATGTCTGCATATCAGACATTTTGAAAATACCGCTTTCACCTCAGATCTACCATTGATAATCCAAAATTTTTGCCTAACTTCGTTCAGTACGGTTTCTATTCCTTGATGAGCAAATTTTTCATGGTAATATTCCAACAGTAGTCTGGTATATCTTGTTTTCGGTGGAAGAATGATGGGTTGTTTTGTAGCAACATTCATATCAGGGGCTAGATGAGTACGTCCATTCAGAACTAAAATTCCATCTGAATTCAGTAAAGGAGACAGTTTTAGGAGGTGGCTATTCGAATCTAATTTTCTATCATTTTCCAAACATTCAATTTCTTTCTGGAATGATTCGTTTTGACACTTCTTGATCCATATTTTCTCAACCTCTTCCAGTTCTTTTATGGTCAGATAAACGGGAAATTGTACGTCCAAGGACTTCAACTTCGAAAGTAGAATATCTCTAAACCTCAAAATCCACGCAGTACTTCTAATAAGCCGTATTCACTTTGAAAATCTTTCAATATTTGGCATTGGATCATCTTTTCTCACAGTTACTGCTGAAAAATTCATATTCTCATAATCGCTCCTTGTTTTGATTTCGTCGATAGATTTAGATGGCCATGCTCTTCTGTCTCGTACCTTTAGGAAGTCAGGACCCAAAATCCATTTTTCAAAATCCAATGTCTTATCACTTCCATAGGTTCGTGTTGCATTATCAGCTGCGTTATACTCAGAAGGAATCCATTTCCATTCGGTCTTATCTGTCAACTCATGAATTTCACCAACTCTGCACGATTCGAATTGCTTCAACTTATTTCGATCCCCATCAATCCAGTGTAATACAGTCGTTGAGTCAGTCCACATGTGAATTTCGTCAATTTTGAATTCTAAAATGTCTTCCAACATATTAGCTAGTCTGCTACCTAGCAAGGCAGCTTGTAATTCGAGCCTTGAAATAGATAATTCTTTCGTTGGCGCAACTTTCGCTTTGGCTATAACTAAGTTTGTGTCTACTGTACCTTCAGTTATCACCCTCAGGTAAGCAGCGGTCGCAAATGCTTTTTTGCTTGCATCGCAAAAGACATGAAGTTCTTTTCTTTGAGCATGTGGAAGGTTCATGGAATAGCATCTCGGTATCTCAATAAACTTCAGCTTGTCTAGATCTGTAAGCCACAAAATCCAGATTCTGTGCAGTTCTTCATCGATGGAGTCATCCCAACCTATACAAGAACGCCATATGTCTTGAATCAAAATCCGACCTCTTTGTCAAATTTACTACGAGTCCTAGGGGGTCGAAGATAGACATGACAGTTTTCAAAACATATCTTTTTGTTGGTCTTTTCCTCTTAAATGTAGCTATTTCATCCAATATTTTCAATTTGAAACGAAGATAATCCATCTTTGAGTCCCATGTAAGTCCCAAAATTCGAATCGTAGAATTTCCACTCAGGTTGAAGTCTTTCATCGAATGTTCGTTCGTTGAAAGATTTTCCATTACTACTTTAGAATTTGAAAGCCAACCATCTAGTTCAAATCCACCAAGTTTCTGTATGCGGCTAACTTCAGATATCAGTTCTACTGCGTCTTCTTCAGAATCACAGCAGTCGAGGTAATCGTCAACGTAATGTTTCCTGGTGATGGCATCTAAAACTCTTTTGTCGTTCGTTTCTCTGGAAGCATTGAGATTTTTGATGTATTGAGCACTTGTAGGTGAACACGTAGCTCCAAATGTCATTACTAGCATATGGTACACCTCTATCGTCTGTTTTGGATCACAATCTCTCCACAAAAATCGTTGCGAGTCTCGATCTTCAGGCCTTATTCTCACCTGGTGGAACATCTCTCTCACGTCAGCACAAAATGCGATTTTTCTTTGTCTGAATTTCAACAATATGCCTACCAGATTCTGGAGAAGATCAGGCCCAGCCAGCAAATGATCATTTAAACTTACCCCATGAGACTTCGCAGCTGAGTCGAATACCAATCGGAGTTTAGAAGGTTTGTTTGAGTTGATCACCCCGAAATGAGGTAGATACCAACATCTATCATTTTCTTTACAAGCCTCTTCCCTCGTCAATTTTTTGGCATATCCTCTATCTACATAGCTCTGAATTTTTTCACAATATCTCTTTTTCAGAATTTCATCTCTTCCTATCTGTCTTTCTACACACAGAAGTCGATTCAATGCTACTTTCTTACTTTCAGGAAGTACTATGTTATCTTCCTTCCAGAACAATCCAATCTCGAACCTATCACCATCTCGTTTTGCAGTTTGTTCCATTATTCCTATTGCTCTTTCATCTGAACTACAATATTTAGATTGTGAAATTGTTGATATCCCAAAAGATTCGGTTGTGAACGACTGCTTCACCAAAGTATGTAGATAATCATCAGAGGTTTCTTTGCAACAAATATGGAAAGAATGGTTGTATTTCAGCTGACTACCATTATCCATTCCATGAAGAATCCATCCTAAACTAGTTCTAGTGGCAATCAGAGTGTTCTCAGGTCCCTGAATTACTTTTCTCGCAACAGTTAGTCCAATATTGTCTTGTCCTAAAAGTAACATAGGTTGCTCATCAATTTCACAAAAAGGTAGTCCTTTCAGGTGTTCATGTGTTTCCCAGTCTTTTCGTCTTATGATTTGTTCTGGTAGAGACAGATTTTCAATAGATCTAACACCTTTCAAAACATATACTTTTGCATTGTTGAATGCTCCTGATATCCCTATGTTCAAACATTCAGAATTTTCATGAGTCATAGTGAAATTATTTGTCCACTGTATACATAAACTCCACTGTATACATAAACTGTATACATAAACTGTATACATAAACTGTATACACTGTATACATAAACTCTCTTTCTCTCCTTGTAGTCCAAGTCTATCCAAGATTGAGCTGTCAATTAATGAAATTAATGAAATTAATGTCCTATTGATAAGACAGAAGGCTGAATTTGGGAGCTATATAAAACTTGAGATGAAGAGGGAGTCTGAGAAGGTGAGGCCTGAGGTAGTTCAGAAGTCATCATCGTAGTTATCCTTTTGTCTGTCTCTTTATGTAAGTACCCATGGTGACGTCGCTGACATCCATCAACTCCACATATTTTTCGCGTCCTACATCTCATAGACTGATGATTATTCTTCAAACAGGAAAAACATAATTTTCTCTTCGTCGCTGTATCCCATCTTGTATCAACATCATCTTCTTTCAATTTAGAGCAGCTATTCACGTGATGGCCTTTCGTCTTGACAATACGTGCAGTGTTTTTGTCCTGGAGGATTAATTGGATCAGATGTAACATACGAAATTTCATTCTTTCTCGTTGCAGTAGCATAACTTTTAGGTTTGTCAATTTTCATGCCTTTTGGCGTAACGTAGCTTGCTGCAGTAGCAAAATACATAATCCAATCAGAAAAACAATCTAAATTCATTTCTCCGGTCTTACTCATTATTTGCTCACCCCACCTAAGTTTCAGAGATTCTGGCAACTTATGAACTAGTTCCTTCAATAGTTGAGGATTCTGAAGATGACTTTTACTATTCAATGATTTTATTGTAGCAACTAAACATCGAACGTTACTTGAGAAGTGAATCAATGTTTCCATGTTCTGTTCTTTAATAATAGGAAAAGACTTTACCTTTTCAATGAGACCCTCAATAATCAGTTCTGTTCGACCAAACCTCATTTCCAGCGTTTTCAATACCAGTTGAACGTTTTTCGGACATAGCATCATTCCCATCACAGCATATTTCGCCTCACCCCGTAGACATCGTTGGAGTTTGATCATCATCTCATCTGGAGAAAACTCGCACAAAGAAGAAATACGTTGTACCTGGGCTATGAAGGTCGGCCAGTCTTCCGGGTTACCATCAAATTGTGGAAAATCCTTTTCAATAATCTGTCTGGATACGAATTTGTCTTGTCTTGAACTCGAACCCACGGTTTTTATAGCATCAGCAATAGTTTGGCAAAGAATCTTCATCTCAGATGTCGTAGAGGTTCCACATCTTCTCCCGATACTTCTTGTGTGAAACCAAGGGAGATATCTGGGGAGAGAGATGGCTGAGGTGGCCAAATCGCTCGCACCAGCTTTGCTTTGTGACAGCTTGATGTCACTATTGGCTCGAGCGACTCTTGCATTTCAAAGAGATGAGTTAATAAAAAAAATTAGATGAATTGACCACACACACAATATCCAATTGAGTGATGGATGCTGTCGAAAAATGACTACTACTGTCAGGTTCTCATGATATTCATATTGGGTGATTCTTTTACAAATCCCTCAACTGACATTCGACGACATCCCCCCCCCCCCCAAAAAAAGTTGGATTTATTGAAAAAAAAAATACAACTCATTAAAAACCAAAATTATCACGAGAAAACACATTGGAAATGTTGTTTTTTTCATCATCAATACTAGTGAATATTCCTGCATTTCCGCCAAAGTACTTGTCGAACTGGTAGAGAATTATTATTTCTGGCTGATTGATTCAGGTCACAGTCATCGTCACTACTATCCTGTCTTCCATCATCAACATGTATTTCGTCTTAATCTTCTGCACCTACTCTAGCAATTTCATTTTCGCGAGAATGTCCTTGATATGGACGAAGATCATCAGCATGAACTTTGACGATTCGTCCATTCGTCCATAACAGCTTGACCTTGTTGAAACTGTACTGAAGCTCTGCAGGGCTCAGGATAGGTTCTACTGTGAAAGTTCGCTTGATTTTCATTAGCTCGCAGCACTCGTTCATCTCTCTTTTCCAATGAAATTTGTCGCATACCATTCTCTCCGGGGCGATTCAGTTCAGTACCAAGAAGTACATAGCTTGGACTCATCCCCGTAGCCGCATTTTTTCGATTATTGATAGAAAATGTAATATCTGAAATATTTTCATCCCATTTCTCTATACCATTGAGTTTATGACTTCTGAGGGCTTTTTTAATCTCCTGATTCCTTCTTTCTACTGGATTCGCTCTCTGGTGGAATATTGGGGTCGTATAATGTACCATGTAATTCTCCCTCATGAAATCCAACCATGTACGACTTTTGAACTGAGGTCCGTTATCATTTATGACAGATTGTGGAAAACCCCAACGGCAGAACTGGGAACGCAGGAATCTCATTATGTTCACAGTAGTTGCGATAGGAGTTGGTGATATTTTAGTCCATTTGGAAAATACGTCTGACAGGATTATTAGAAATCGGTTTTCTTTGGAAGTCAGTGGGTAGGGGCCCATGACATCGATACTTACTGTTTGCCATGGAGTAGTGGGTGCATTCGGGCGCATTGGAGCATGTATTCGATTAGGACTAGATTTAGTAGATGGACAAATTTGGCAAAGTCTCACGTGATCTCGAACGGTTCGCCATAAACCAGGCCAATTGAAGCGACTTCGAATACTTCTGAAAGTTTCATCTCTTCCTGGATGGTTGGAGTAGCTCGAATCGTGAAATTCATAGAGAACCCTCGGTCGTAATTCTTTAGGCACTTCCAAAACATGCATTCCATTCTTGGTGTTCCACAGAAATCCATCTTTCACCAGATAATGAATTCGAAGTTCTCTGCGACGTCCACGAAGAGTTTCAGGAGATTTGTTCTGCACATCATTCCATGATGCTATGCTATTTTGAATGCATGAATCACTGAGTTGTTCTCGTTTTACTACAACTTCCAGAGGTTCAGATTCTAGATAGTATAATACTGGACCTTGTGGAAATTTGTCGATCTGGAAAGTGGCTGGAGGTGGTAATAAGCGTTCATCATAATCGTCTCTACAATCATCAACGTATTCGAGAGGATTTCTTGATAAAAAATCTGGTAACTGATTCTCTCTACCCGGACAGTGCTGTACCTCAAAAGCAAATTCTTGTAATAATAAAGACCATCGAGTCAACTTGGCTTTCTCAACCTTAAACTTAGCTAGCCAAGATAAAGCTCTGCTATCAGTTACCAGGGTGAAAAGGTGATCTTCTAGATATGGTCGATATCTCTTGCAGGCCCAAACAACGGCTAAAACTTCTTGTTCGTTTACATGGAAACGTTGCTCTGCCTTTGTAAATTTTGCACTGTTATAAGATATGATGAGTTTATGTCCGTCCGAATCCAGTTGATATAATACAGCTCCCATGCCCCGTTGTGATGCGTCAGTTTGTAAAAAAAATGTCTTGTTTGGATCAGGTCTATGAAGAACCAATGGCTTTGACAATTTTTCTTTCAGTGCTTTGAATGCAGCTTCACAATCCTCTGTCCAGAGAAATTTCTTTTTGCCTATGAGATCAGTCATCGGAGCTGCGATTGAAGCAAAATCAGCAAGAAATTCTCTCAACCAATTGGCGGTACCAAGGAAACGTTGCAATTCTTTAAATGATTTGGGACTTGGATAATCGAAGATTTTCAATTGATGTTTCTCTCGTGGTTTATTCACTTGGCTATCAATGCAATGTCCGAGGTACTGTAAGCGAGAGGTAGCAAACTGACACTTTGGCAATGAACATCTCAACTGATTCACTCTCAACCGCTCAAGCACCAGGGACAAATGTTTCATGTGTTCGTCGTGATTTTCGGAATAAATTATTATATCGTCCAGATATACTTTCACGAATACATCAATATATCATCTGAGGGTGCGTTCTTGAGGCCAAATGGCATCACCAAAAATTCATACACACCACCATCAGGTGTACCGAAAGCCGTCAATGGTATGCTATCCTTATGCATTGGTATTTGCCAGTAACCACTTTTAAGGTCCAGAGATGTGAAAACCTTGCTAGTTCCAAGCTCACGAATGGTATCACGTATACACGGAATTTGCGAAACTTTCGATTCTGATTGTGAATTGAGTGGCCTGTAATCTACGCAGAAACGCGGTTTTCCATCTTTTTTCTCTACGATAACTACGGGAGAACAGTAGGAAGAAGTGCTTCGACGGATAATCCCTGCAGCTAGCATTTTCTTGACTTCATTGTGTATGGTTTCTTTCTTTTGTACTGAGTACTGGTAACGTCTGATTTGGAAAGGCGTATCATATCTAAGCAGGATATAATGCGAAGTAGAACGAGTGGTAGGCTGGTGCAAGCCTTCTTCGAAAATATCTGCAAAATCCTTCAAGAGAGCGATATAGGCATCTTGATGGTCTTCTGGCATTTGCTCTGGCTTCAATTCGAAACTGGAGTGTTTAACTGTTCCATTGTGATGATTCGCCCAGTAAACAGTCAACCGATTGTTTCTACCGACATACATGCAGCTTTGCACGAAATCCAGGATTGCTTCGTGTTGCTGCATCCAGTTTTGACCAAGGATAACATCTTCACTTATTGTTTCCAAAACAAAGAAATCTGTTGAAACTAGCTGATCTTTGATCATTATGTCTGTTTGTAGTCGACCGGAAGTAAATAAATTGTTATTTGTATTAGCAACTTTCACTTTGGTATGATCTACTCCTATTTCCAATAATTCCATAAATTTGCGTTGAATGAAAGAATGCGTTGCATCCGTGTCCAAAAGAGCTGATAGTTTATTACCATTTACTTCAATGTCAATGCGAGGTGTACCGAATTCACACAGAGTGTTCAAACTTTTTAATTCTGGGGACGAGCTCCCTGGCCAGCGCCGTCCCTGCTGAAGTTTTCCGGATGGTTCTCAGTTTCTACGTGATGAGGGCAATTCTTATGGAAATGCCATCCACCACAAATTCTACACGCAGGGGGTGGTTCAGCAAAGCTTCCTTATGTACCATAAGAAGTTTTCAATTTCGAAGAGCTTTCAATATCATTCAAATCATTTTCGACGATGGTGGCAGCTTGAATCAGAGATTCCATATCAGAAAAAGTACGTCCTCGTAAATTGATCCTGATTTTCGGTGCTAACAATTCACACGATCTGGTCACCATTTGCTTCTCCGTTAATTTAGGTTCAAGACGTCGGAATAACCCTCTTTTTTTAGTCAAAAAAACGCTAGCTGGTTCATCTCTTTGTTTCAGAGAATACAATTTAGCATGAAGTTGACTCAAATATGATTCACTGTCAAATTTTCCTTTGAGTAGATTACTGAATGTATTGAAGTCCAAATGTTCATTATCATATTGCTTGAACCATTCTTGAGCTTCTCCTTCCAGAAATTGTTTCGCTGTTGCAGTCCATTTAGAATTTGGGATGTGATTTTCCTCGATATAAACTTTAACATCTTCTACAAATCTGTTGGGATTTTCCCACTCTCGACCTCCAAACATAGAAATGTTATGCGGTCTCTTTCCATTGGATAATTTATCCCACATTTTTTCAGTAAGCTGTGCTAATTGTAACATTGCATCTTCTGGGCGCCACGTAGTTTTGATAGGAGAACTACGAAACTCTTTTTTCGATTCTTCGCGTGATTTCTCAGGGTTCTTGACTTGTGGCACTTCCGGGTTCGAGTCAATCTCACTAGAATGACAATTAATGCTTCCAACACGTTGGGCGCCATGTCGTAGAGGTCCACATCTTCTCCCGATACTTCTTGTGTGAAACCAAGGAAGATATCTGAGGAGAGAGATGGCTGAGGTGGCCAAATCGCTCGCACCAGCTTTGCTTTGTGACAGCTTGATGTCACTATTGGCTCGAGCGACTCTTGCATTTCAAAGAGATGAGTTAATAAAAAAAATTAGATGAATTGACCACACACACAATATCCAATTGAGTGATGGATGCTGTCGAAAAATGACTACTACTGTCAGGTTCTCATGATATTCATATTGGGTGATTCTTTTACAAATCCCTCAACTGACATTCGACGACACAGACTTATTTTCATTTGTTATTATTTCAGTAGCTTCTAATTCTACTGGAATTTCCTCCACCCAAGCAGCAGTGCGTTTATCGATTTCACTTCTGTCTTCATCGTCTACAATCCTGAAATCAGATTTACTCTCTTCTTCTTCATCTTCTGCATCGCGGACTTCATTTTCTAGATCTAATAACTTCAGTTCATTTTCCATCTTCTTGATTTCTATAGCTTGCATCAGTTTTTCTTTCTCTAATTCGTTTCTTTTATGTCGTAAGATTGTACTAGCTTTGGATTGACTGGATCTCTTTGTAGAAAGTTTAGACTTTGACTTCACTGACGAGAAATGGTTACTTCGGCTAGGCTCGTCTGATGATTTGTCGTTATCATACCTCGAGGAATCATTCTCCTTGGACTGTTGAGTCGGCATTAGTCCTATTTCTTCTACAGATCTGCCCAGTTGATTCGAAATCATGGCACTGACATTGGCCTCTCTTGTCATTCCAAAACCAGGCGGCCAGCTATAACTGGTGTCCAAATTCTTCATACCTGCTGTCTTCCTTTTCGTCACTTTTTCTTGCTCCATCGGAAAATTTGTAGTGTTCTGTATCTTCTATAGAACTGGCTTAGTTTGCTCGAAGGACCAATGTTACGTCTTCAGTTATTATATAAATATTAACTGAATTGTAGTCAGAAATACACAATCGTGTGACATCAAAAATTGACTTATTTATTCTTTCTCAAAATCGGTCATGACAACATATCAACGAATAAATACACAGGGTCATAAATTATACCGAAAATAAGAATAATCAACAACAAGTACCCAATTCAGGCTCTCGCTCTTCCTTCAGGCTCCGCACAATATTCATCTCGGGCTTTTATGCTTACAATCACCGTATCCACAAGGGAAAACATTTGCTAGGATTGGCATACTTCAATCAACGAAAACTTCGTTGACAACATTCGTGTACGGACTTGTGTGTAATAGTGTAATTGTGTTTAGCCGGCAGCCGACATTTTGAAAATTGACAATGAAAAGTGATGATGGAAGGTGACAATTCATTAGAGAGCGTTGCCGGTCTCAAAGTTTCATGAAGAATTGGTCACAAGAAACAGACCGGTGAAGAAAAATCAATGCAAGATACAAACAGTATCTAGTGAATATTAGTTATTTTATCAACCACAGTGGCGACAATGGTATATATGTGCGGTGTCATTGTTTCCTCAGAATGTTCCACTCGTTGAGTAGCGTTGATGTATTTTTCGTTAGATATGTACTGTTGAGACTGTTTTCGAGCTTCTTCCAATGACCGAGCCTGAGAAACGGCGTTATCCAAAATCAGAGTATTGTTTTCTAAAATACGTTGTCGATTCACTTGACTGCAAACCACTGATAAAGGCGTCCCTTATAAATTCGCTTTTATTATGTTCTGCTGACACAGATTTAAAATTACAGTCCTTACTGAGCAGTTTTAAAGCTTGAATATATTGATCAATACTGTCTGTCGACATCCCTTTACGAGTGGCTAATGAATGTCTGGCAAAAACCTCATTTGCAGGTTCAACGTATATTTCATCAAGTGCTTTGAGAGCATCGTCGTAACTTTTGCATTCGCTAATATAGTCGTAAACAGAATGGGATACAAAATTGATTCAAAGTTTGAATTCGCTGTTTGAGTCCAACTGGCCATCAGTATCAGTCATTTCCAAAAAGTTCTTGAATGTTCTAAACCAGTTAGCCCACTTTTTTGCTGCATTCGTTGAGCTTGGATCGATTTCGAATTTTCCTGGGCGCATAAACTTATCTTAGTGTTCTTCTCTTTGTTTTCTTCTCTCTCCTTTTGCGAAATAAATTGTAATAGATAAACCTTCACGAATTTGAGGCTTTATTCCGCAAAACGACAGCGCACATATTAACTAATGTCAGGTATGACAAATTGTAAACAACTTTGATGAGTATGGAGAATTAACATATAAACAGGGTGTTCTAAATTATATAACACTTCTCCATTGATCGTTCCCGGGGTTCACTATTTTCGAATGGTTCGAGTTCGATTCCTATATACGAAAGAGAAGAGATGAAAATTTATTACCGTTGCTTGTTAGAGGGAGAGATAAAACATTGAGTTCTCATCTGAAAGATCCGCCATGTTCAGGCAAAATTCGAATTTTGAATTTTGTGTTGAATATATGAGTGTATATGTATTGTGAATATTGGATACATTTATCCTGCCTACATTCACAAACTTTTGAAATGGAAGGGAATTATACAAATAGCATCATAAATCTCTGATCGACGATCAGAAAAGGTATCATGGATTCATATTTTGTAGTCCGTAAATCTTGATATCGAACATCATGATATTAATAACCCGCCATGTATTTGCGAAATTTTCTGAAAATTGAATATGACGATTACCTAAACATGGTGGCTCTTTGGCCCATTGACGTCACTGTGGTGAATAAGGTCACTGTTGTGAGTATAGTACACAAATGCATGTTACAATTGCATACAGCTATATAGTCATTCCATTTTGAATGTAACGCGTTATATAGGTATAATATCATGATTTGAAATCCGGAAAGAAACATTACTTATGATATTGTATGACTGAAGATTTATGTCTGTTTGGTTCATGAATGATCATCAAAAATTCATGGGATGCGTGAATTTCATTGCCTGTTGGCTACCCTGTAATTTGCTTCCGTCGATGATGGCGCCATGCGCGGCCGTCTACCCAAGCATTCTTCTTGGAGGATGGAATGGGTGAAATTTCGTGATATCAAGTAGGCCTTGGTCAATTTCGGTCGAGAGCTTTTGCCCATAGTTTCTTACTAGGGACTTGTCGCACCATATCATATAACCATGATACTATATTCCTCGTTATAGTATCATGCATGCACACTATGCACAGATGTTGTTGTTTGGCCTGGGCATGCGCACATTTTGGATTTACAGACTGACTAACAATCAATCAGAACGACTCTGGACAAGGCGGTGAATTTGAATCGCCGATCGCATAGAAGGTAACGGCAGGAGATGGAATACAGAGTGTGTTACGGACACACCTTGAATTATTGCATAATTGAATTATTTCCAACAGTAAATAACGATTGACAGAACACATACATCGTTCAGTTGATGTATCCACTTTTCATGGCGAATTGATTTTTTCGAAAAAATAATTCAATAAACTAGTTGAGGTAAAATACCTAAGGACCGAACATGTAAGGACTAAGTATAGAAATTCAGAAAACTTAGATGGGAGGTTTTCTTCGTGTGGATGCAGTAATAATTTTGGCACTGAATAAGTTGGAAGATCGTGAGAATCAAGAAAGACTTCACTAGGTAAATAATTTCATGACTTTGCCGTTCTATTGATGAATGAAGCTGGATATGAAGCCTGACAATATATAACTTACATATACCTTGAAAATACGGAGTTCCATATCATTCACAACGAAAAACACTTTCAAAATAAAAGATATATATCTCAATGAAGAATGTCGCAGTTGGATTCATTGATTTCAATATACATAAGCACATGAACACATCCCTTCGATATCCCGAAAGTACATCGCATAGACATCGCCATCAGGAAACATGAGTGTGACAAAAGTTAGTCCTGAGGATGTAACCGGTACATCCTCGCGACTTACAATGCGATATCGCGGATCTAGGAGAGACATCACATCGACATTTCAGAGATGTAACTGTGTTAGCTGGGCTCAATCCGTCAAACGAAGATAATTCATTCTGCAGTATCATTGAATCATATTATGACGTATGCCCACATACCATAAGGCCATTGAACAAAATTGTAGTTAAATGTACATCAGTTACCATTTCTCTCAGTGTTTTGGAGATTTTATTTGGTATATCTGTCAAATCCAGCGAGTTGGCGGTGAATCATCGAACATTAAAGAAATCATCATAGCTGTCGCCTCTCGATGTTTCTCTCTGATTGAAACCATGTTGAAAACACGATGTGAATAAAGATAAAGAAACCTTGATGTAAATAGACTGCTGTTGTAAACTTTCGCCTAGTTGAGTATGTTGAATTTCAATACTTTACTGAGGCTTCCCAAGATCGAAGCTAGATGGCGTCGCCTCTGTTGGTCTCGATGGTTACACTGTAAACTCTGGACAATACGATTTAAATTTAAAATGAAAAATTCGAACCTTTAGATATGCATTACTGTCAGATATCCGTTTTGATCAGTTAAAGCGGATTTGACAGTGACAGTGAGGTTTTTAATTTTCATTCCCTTCTTGAAGAGCACTGTAAGAGCACTATAATTTCCATACGAAATTTCATTAGGGCGCCGATTTTAGGTTGCGATAGTTCATCTTCAATATTGGTTACTTATTCTTCTTCTTCTTCTTCTTTTGTGGTTCTTGATTTCTGGCTCCTTTCGGTACCAATTTCACCAGATCAGGTATATATTGGTTTGAATATTGTTTGGATAGAATTCAAGGGTTGTTCCAGTTAGTATTCCAATTAGTTAGGTGTAAATTGTTATCAAATTCAAGGGTGTGGTTATAGAGCTTCCCATAGATTGACGTCACAATTCTAAAAACATACACACTATAGGTATATTAGGTCACTTATTCAAACTACAAAATAATATCTTAGTACCTTCATATATTTATCAGGCTTTTTTCAATGAATGTACTTAGGACTTTGATTTTGTCAAAATTCAGGTCTTTGATTATCATTTGATATGAATATGGGGGTGATAGTCCCATCTTGATCAGTTTGTTGTATAATATATATCGATGTTCTGTTTATTATTCTCACACTCAAAGAAGTAATGATTAATGTCTCCTAGTTTCCCACATTCACATAGATCACTATCTTTCATTTTTATTCTATACAAGTGTTTTGGGAGGCCACAGTGGCCTATTCTCAACCTGATCAATGATGTGAATGATTTACGAGGAATTGACTGGCACAAATTGAACCAAGGTTTATCTTGAATTTTAGGTTGAATATCTTTATATTGTATGCCTCTCGATGTTGAAGATTGAGTCCAGAAAATTTGAAATTTGTTTTTCATTAGCGACTTCTTTTGAATTGTATCTATTTTGTATGTATTATACGCGCTTCCTTTGCAATCTTATCAGCTTTATCATTTCCCTCAATGTTGGCATGTCCAGGTATCCAGCAGAGTTTAATTTTGAAATTGTTTTTCTTGTGTTCATGTCATATTTCTTTAATCTTCATATAAAGATCATTTGTGTGAACTTTCAGCTGTTTATTTTGGAGTCCAGATATTGCACTTTATTTCGAGTCCGTCAGGATTAAGTAATTATCAGATTCATCCTTGATCAAAATAAAAGCAAAACAAATAGCCCAGAGTTCTGCAGTCAACATGATTTGGGATGTATCATGCCTCCTTTTTCTAACTTTTTGTGTGGGATATAAATACCGAATGAAACTTTGTCATTAGTTTTAGAGCCATCTGTGAAAATTTCTTTGTAGTTTGGCCATTTTATTTATTATTATATTTATTAACTTAGCATTATTGTTTCTTAATATTTTATCATCTTTATTTATACCTATATCTTCTATGATATCAAAATTTTCATAGTGACATTCTACCGGAACTTTGAAAATAAGGTGTTCATATGATGATATGATTCGATTGAAAGGGGGGATCATTGATTCCCTAATCGATGAATATAGAGTACACTCCTTCATGTTGTTTCTGTTCGAATTGCTAACCATTTGTTCATAGTCGAGCATTTTTTTTTATAGGGTTTGACCTAATTGATGATTGTTTATTTATGTAGTTTAAGGTCATTAAGTTTTGTTTGATATTTATCGGGTATTGAATTGCCTCTACTAATATCGCATTAGTCGGGGATGATTTCATCAATCCTAGGCATATTCTCAGAGATTTGTATTGGAGGCAAGATATTTTTTTAATGTTATATCTACTGGAGTTTCCATATAGGATCAATCCATAATCAGTCCTTGATGAAATTAGGGCATTATGAACGTTGAGTAATATTTTAGGGTCCGCTCCCCAACTGACTTTAGCCAAATATTTAAGAATATTCACTATTTTATTGCATTTGCATATTGTATCATCTGTGTGTTTTCTCCAATTCATTTTTCTATCAAAGGTCAGACCTAGCAGTTTTTGATGTTCAACTTGCTCAATGATGTTATTTGAGATTTCAATGTTGATTTTTTCTTTGAGGTGAGCATTGGAGAAGATCATGCATTTTGATTTTTCAGGTGAAATGGATAAGCCGTGTTCATCTAATCATGTTTCTAAGGATGCTATGGCCCTATCAATATGATGCTTGGCGTACTGTAAAATTTTTATGAGCTCTGTTTATTGTAATATCATCTGCATATTGTATATATTTGCAATGCACTGAAAGTGCACCTTGCACGCACTTGGTGTACACATACGGGGTGTCCCATAAGGCATAGATCAAAAGAAATGGGGTGGTAGTTTGTTCACTAAAAAAATGAAAATAACATTTACTATTCACATTTGTGATTTTTGTCATATTTTCTCTGATAGTTTGTGATCTTTATGTAGTAGTTTTTAAATCTGCCAACGACATTATTGGAAACCCAACCGAATCATTTCATTCATCAAAACTTAAGGAAACAAGATTTTTCTCAATTGAAACGAAGTAACACAGGTCATAAAAATTATTTCTTCGGAAAGGTGGATCCATACGGATGAAATTTGTAAGAAAAAATCACAGATATGACAGTTTTATTGTAATTAATTTTCTAGTAAACAAACTACATGATTTCATGGAGAAATGAAAAAAAAATAACTTTTTAACCATCAACAATTGGATAACCACATATACGGTTAGTTTGATTCGGAATGACCCTCCTTACCACGCCACTTGTTTTGATGAATGTCTCATGGGAGACCCTGTATAACGGTTGAGATAGAAGGGCGCCATAATTGGATACCGCTCCATCATATAACTTGTCTCGGGCCGATACTGAGTACTACTTGAGATAAGACTAATTTCAGATGATAGTCCTGCATTTTACAATAAGAATCTCATTTCATTTCCATATACAGGGTGGCCCAATGAAAACGAAACAATGATTCTCTATGTAATGGATAGGACAGGATTTAAAAAAGAAACACATAAGGCACTTCTTAGATGAGCATCGTTCTAACTACAAAATGATAAATAGTGATGAAAGGGAAAAAAGCGTTACTTTCCATCACTAGCCGATTATTTTCATAAACGCGTTTCCTCGAGAACTACTGCATTGAATTCCAAAAACAAGGAAGCTTTGGTGAAAGATTTCGATTACCTTCAAAATGATGATGATCACTTGACCCCTTATCATAATTATTATTTGAGATTCAAGGGTTGTAGGTCGCCCCTCCGAAAGGTGTGAAGTGAAAAAATTGGAAAACATGCAAAATATTTCCCCCTCGAAATAAAAATCGACCGGATCGAATTATGTCAAATCGGCCTTGTTTCGTTTTCATTGGGCCACCTAGTATGTGAGGTTAATATAATGAAACCACCTTTATGAAAATATAACATTTATTAGATAAATAAAAAACGTATTTTAAACATAATAAATAACAAACTCTGTAAGTTGTGTTTTCAATGTTTTCATGTAATTTATTTCCAAGGAAGAACAGTTTTCCCAATACTAATTTTAAGTTTGTATTTAATTGAACTATATGCGGTAGTGTCAAATTAAAAACAATAAAGACAGTTTTGGCTTAACGTGACACAGAAAAACAAATGAAACTAAACAATTAGTAGGGATTTTTGCGAAAACCAACTGAATGTATGCATTAATAGCTATTTGCCAAACTACTTCTTGAGCGAAATATCACATCGACCTCTAAGATTCCCCACAGAAATTATCCTAAAAAGAAGAATCTTATTGCGAAATTATGGGATTTACGATACTATACCCTGTATTCAGTCAAATGATAAATGTTCAGTTATTCTATTCAGGAAAGAGAAAATTTGAAAATAAGATCATCCTACCATTTCTCTTTTAATAATTTCTGTTGGGCGAGTTCTTCCTTCAAACTCAGCAATTGATTCACAATAAATAATATTCATATGTCTTATACCTACATTTTTCATCTTTTCAATAAAAAAATTCAATATCTACAATTTTATACAAGGCTATCGATATATTTTTTTATACTATTTACACCTATATCTATGCGATATTTGCAGCTGGAACGAAAATATTCCAAAAATTCCATAAACAGTAGAGACAGAAAAGTAACCGAATATGGATCGATGAAGTGGTTTTTAATGAACAGAGCCAGGCTAGTATACTTCATTATGGTGCATCCCTGGATACTACAAATAGGTAGGAACAAAGCGTTTTTGATATTTTTTTGATGAATGTTATTCCGAAAGTTTTCATTCAAGCCGCTAAAGAATCTCGATGGTTAAAACTGGTGCTATTTCATATTTTCTCGTATGCAGATATAGGCAAAGAATCCGTGTATAACAGAAATAACTTGTTGGTCAAGAATTCAGAAGAAAAAATGAAATTCATCAGTTCAAAATAGAGTTTGGAGGACAACAAATATTCTTATTAATCAGTTCTTTTGGAACCAAATGTTAATTCTGCTGTACATTAGACAATAAACAATATACCCTCGAAAAAAGTTAACTTATGTACGATGAATAACTGTAACAATATGTTATTTCATACATGAAGTAAGCTAAACATTGACAAGAATTTTAGAAAAAATTGAAACTCACTCTTTTCTTGATCACAAAAATATAGTTGAATCGTTGTCGACAACCTTAATAATGAAGTAATGATAATCAAAGAGAATATCGAATGTAACTGACAACAAATATAAAAAATGTTGTCCTCTATAACTTCCAAATTAGAGTATCTCACACTATCACACAACACACGCCGTTCTACCAAATCAATTCCGACCCCAAATTCTTAGTCAGAGTTGGTCCTGAACTTGATAAGACTTATTCTCCTCTGATCTACTAGCTATGTTTTTAAATGTTTATATATCAGTCTCAAAAAGGCAAACAATAATACAATATATATTTGCAACGAGTATTTGGATACTTACAAAAAACGGAAGCTTAAAAATACCGGGAGGGGTCAACATAGTGGCAACTTGTCAATGACCAATTATTTTTTGCTAGTCAACGTTACTATTACGTGGTCAAATCATCTTTGATCAATGTAAATGGAGGGAGCCAAAAGCTAATTCACAGGAAAAGTTCCAAATATCTCCAAATAAAATACTAAATAAATTCTAAAATTCAATTTCTCCATTTGACAAGTTGCCCTATAACCGAACACAGCAACAGGTTGCTCAAGTACAAAACTATACTTATCCCTTTCCCTATCTCTGTACAGATCACATACAAGCCATCGAAAAAACTATACAAAAACAGTCCGATGCTCTCTTCCTGTATTCTCACGTACTTCGGGTTTGAAAAAATGTAGGGCAAAAATAAGTTATCGTTTTTGAGTTATTCCGTTATTGCAAATCGATCAACAAGTTTGGTATTTTAATGGGCTGCACAACAGGTGAAATCGTTTCAAAAGATTTTCAAAAAATGATTCCAATACAATTTCAATTCACACTTATAGAAAAAAAATATTTGTATTACTTTAAAAGGTAATAATTATTTTTTCACATTCACAAGATATGACTGTTTCGTTATTTCAACTGATAGCAATGTGTGATTCCAGCCATTTGTTGTTATACTGATTATTATACTCAATCAGATGATGTACCTTAGGTATATATAATCACTTTAATAATCTCTCCACATGCAACTTGTTCTTCTAAAATCATTCAAACAAACCGAATTACATGATATCGCTTCTACAAAATCGATTTGTATCGATAATTCGTCAAAATAGCAAAAATTACGTATCTGTTGAATTCCAAAAAATAGTTGGAAATCGACTTAGTTGCATGAAAAACATATGAAGTTCGAAGTGAAATAACAATATTTTGACTAATGATGCGATATTCATTCGTTTTCCTGATCTCACCACTGTTATGAACAAAAAAGCTACTAGTTCTGATTCACCCCATGTAGTTCTGAAAATTAATAATTTATCGACAATGGACACTCGATTTGAATATCCCTGTATACAATAAGTGATTGTGAAAATAGCATGGTGCATGATCAAAATCGTCCCCTTTCTATTGGAACCGCACGTTTCTGAAATCAAGGGTCGACAACCCTCGACGAAAGGAAACATTACCAAACTCGACTCTGCCATGCAATATTTTTGTTCCACATTTTTCGCATCCCTGTACGTCACTATCGAAACGGAGCTCCTGATCACAGATTCAACACGTGACTAGCGCTATATCGTGGCCGATATTACTACTTTTATCACAGTTTTAACGCTAAACAGAAGCATTAGCTCACTCACTTACAGAGACACCTTTCATTTCTATGGTCCAATTCATCCGGCGAAAGTTGAAGTTAGTTCCTACGCGCAGTGATGCAGGGAAATAGACACAATTACCAAAGGAATCATTTACAAACCCTGGAACTTCAATGGATAGGAATGCGTGTGGTCGAAAATACAAACTAATACACTTCTGAGTTTAATCATTGAGAAAACGTTACATATTCTAAAAAAAATTGTCGAAGGAAAAAATGAGGAAAATGAAATGTTCATCCACCATTCACACAACTTTTGGGTTTTGTAACAAACAAAGAGAATAATCTAAAGTCAGTGATTATTTCACTGAAAATAGATATCACCTTCATGTAACTTAAGGTAGGCTCTGAAAAATTTCCCGATTTGATATGACCTCCAGTCATATTACAAGTGAATCATATGAATAAGGTGTGATTTTCTCGCTCGATTCAGCTGGAAATTGCATTGGATCTTTTGATACATAATATGATTACAATTGTTGCCTAACACTTGAAAGTTGTGTATGATATGATATTGTGTGAATGTGAGTTCAAAAATCAAGAATTCAGGTTTGTTGCTCTCGAGAATCAGCTTTCTTGAATTTTTATTGTTATCTGCCAGGAAAGTGCACTAGAGATCAGGCATTTTTTGTCAAATAATAATGAAAATGCGGTCAAGCTTTTTTACGGCAACAAACCTTCATGCATGTTTTCAGCAATTTTACATGCACTCTCATATAAAAGTTGATTATTTTATTCATGTGTTCTCAACCATTCAGAAAGTCCAATTTAGTTTTTGTGTGTCAATGATTATCATTGTACGAAAATGAGCATATGTACTCGAAATTATGATCGTGTCTAATTTTAAAAGTTACTCAAAGAATAATCGCATTTTGTACTACAAAATAATGAGGGTTTTTACGGTTTCAACCGGTTACGGTTTTTATTTTCTGTTCATTTTTGTGTTTATGAGAGAATTTGGGAGATCGACTCACCGCGTTATCGTTTTTCTTCACTAGGCAAACTAAGAAGTGCATATGCGCGCAGAACACTAGGCATCTGGTTTTCAACATTTATATTCTAGCTTGTATATTTCAAAGTGGTAAAAAATAGAAACGAGACACTAATTTAGTTCAAATGATTGTAGTTTTCATATCAGTGAATCAATTCGAAAGTTTTCCACTTCAAATTTCATTCCACAGTTTACGACCTATCCTTATTGATATTGTCAAACAAAAACAGTTACAGGGTGATGAATTAGTCAAGACAGATTCGATTAAAAAACGTTTCGACCCCGTTTGGCGATTTTAGTCTTCTTGAGTATTGACTCTCTATATACTAAATCCATACGTATTCTCACTATACTGTGACAAAAAAAATCGAATTAGTGTATTGGAACTCGAAATATCAATGCTTTTTCGAATTTTATTGCGCCTTCGAGAATTTCAAACAAAATTATATTTTCAATATTCAAAAAAATCCTTTTTGAGTTCCAGTGCAGTGATTTTTCCACAGGATAGTGAGAAATTAACTGCCATTTTTTTCGTATTTATTACAAATATTCAAGTTGGAAAATGGAGCTCAGATTCTAAGTGAAGATCTTTCGAATCGTTTCACAAGTAGGTGAGATACATCTGTTCGAAATCGAACTAAATTGCCAAGTGTCTCATTTTGACCAATTTCTATTATGTCAGTGACACTCGTTCTGCGCATCTCTAATTTATAGAATACGAAGATTCGAATATGCGAATCAGCGGAGTTAGCTAACCAACAGTTTCTGCTGAGCATTAAAATGTGTTTTACCTACAATAACCTTAAAAATCATCGACAGTCTTCTCCTCCTGAACAGTGACTCAATGAACCACAGTGGTGAAAATGGTATGAATTTGTTTATATTAGTTGTAAGAAATCCACCATGTTTAGGAAAAATTCGAATTTTGTGTTGGATATATGGCTATGTTTCTTTTTATATCTTTCGGACTTTTGTGATATAATCACTTGAAAGGCTTCGTAACCCAAGAATAGGATCTCAAGAAATCCGGGATGTTGAGACAAAATTCGAATATTTGAATTGAATATGAGTGTTTTTTCTTCAGTTTTCATTGATTTTTTTGACGCTTGTGATATAATAGCTTGAAAGGAATCATCCTGTCTACATTCATGAAATTCAAAATGAAATAAAACTAGGGCCGGTTGCATAAAAGATTCAACAGATGATTAAATATTCAATTTTTTTATTCCCAAGGCAACGCATGCCTTAGCTGATGAGTTAGAAGAAATATTTATAGGTTGAGTTAACGAGAGGCTTTATGCAACCGATCCTAAGTATTATAAATCCCTGATGACAATCATGTTTTGTAGTCCGTGAATCTTGTTAGAAAATCACAACATTATGATGTCAATGATCCGCTATGAATTTGCATTCGCATGATTGAATCACTGAATCAAAAAAAAACCATCATCAACAGGCGTACGCCTAAACACGGCGGCTATTGGCCCGTTGTCGACACTGTCGTTCATCAAGTCACTGTATCCTCCCGACGTTGGAAGCGCCCTCTAGTGGCGCGTTCCCGAACGACGCCGTCTCTGCGTATACGATGCGGTGTGTATTATTCAGACCGCTGCTTCACTAACTGGTCGAGTGCATCGGCACTTGGTTGGCGGTGGTGGGGATGGCGACAACGGGCGGCGCCTGCGCCAGCGGCAGCGGCGTCAGCACGGGGTAGGCGGCGAGCGCGGCGGGGAAGGCGTGCGCGTGGTGCGTTGGGCTGCTGTCGCCCGACGAGGTGCTCGACACGTTCTGCAGGGAGTCCTCGATCAGGTTAGCTATTTTTTCTCGGTCAATCTGGAACGGAATCGGAAGGGTCGATGCGATTCGCTAGCGCAGTATAATGGGCGAGTGGATTTTTGAAGATATTGTCACGGAAGGGACCAATATCAAGCAGTCTCTATAATTCCGAATTATCGATTTGAAATAATTATAGTATGAATTGAACTCATATGTACAACACGTATAATGTTTCATCTGAGTTGGCAGCTCAGTTAACCTAGGTTGAATATTCACTCTTACAATAAAACGCTGACCACTGACAAAACCAGTAACCAATCTCGATCTAAGCAACCAACAGTCAACATGGTTCACCCCCTCTGTCTCTTGGGTATATTGTGTGTCGCATGGTCCACTGTGAGACCATTTTCATTACCATTCCAACAGTTATTATTAAACTATAGTTGAAACAAGTAACTACTTGCATTCATCAGCCTCACAAGCATATTTACCCCCAAGTCACCGCTCCATAGTAATGCGAAGTGACAACATCAGGTATTATAAGAAATACTAGGTCGGTTAGAACAGGGCAGAGTTGCGATCTTTCATGCGCATCAATTATCTGAGATAAAATTTGATGAGTCATTTTCAGTTTTTGAATTATTAGAAAATACGGAAATTTGTAATTATCGTATTTATTTTTTTCTAGCGAAAACGAAAAACACTAGACGTTTTCAAATTGCACTTGCACAAGACATTCTTGGTGCAAGAGTTACAACACTCAACGCTGGTTTTTCTTTAGTGTACCTATTGGATTTCAACATTTTCGAAAAGTCATTTTTTTCCAACAATAATGTATCACACGATTTGATAGAATCTCACATGCTGATATGAATTGGGGAAAAAATAAGAGCGTTTTGGAAAGAACGCCAACAATTTTTCTCCACAAAATAAATTTCGACAGATCAATTGAATTTGAATCTGAAACGCTCAAATCTCTTTCAAGCTTTGCCTATTTGAAGAATGGGGTTTTGAGTTTCGAGGAACGACATGATAAGCTAGCTTATGCCTAGTAAATCAAAACAGAAAGATGCTTGAATACTCCACATCCCACTTCGTAACAACATTCCACTCGGTCAATCACATCGAGTGATACATCATGGCATTCAGGAAAGAAGACTTAAAAAATGACAGAATTCAATATGGCGCTCAAAAGAAACAATGATGTTGAGTGAAGTAACTCTGGCAACGCACGCGTGAGAGGAAAATTTTATCAAACGACGTCATAGTCATTCATTATTCGCAATGAAGACCTATTCAAATATATACAAAAATTCATTGAGAATACGATAGGGTATTCGAATGTTGAATATTTGATATCAGTCCACTCGCCTATTACTATCAAGGGTGCATTTTGTTGACAATTCTGAATAATCTAGAATGGGTACCAACCCTGAGGAAGGAATTCCAATCCTCTTCCAATCCTATTCTAATCGATGAATAATAACACATCCAATTCACAACAAATGCCATTCGTTAAAATAAAAGCAATTTTAGTGGTGTTTCAAAAACGGCATTTTTATTCCAAATTTCAAAAAGTCAGAGAAGCCTAATGGAGCTATGACGTGCTCATCCGACTATATCGATCACTCTCATTCTCTGAGCCTGTGTGTCGATGGATGTGTCAGGAATCAGGACTAAGATATGAAAGATTGACAAACCAATGAAATTGAGCTATTACAAATGCTGCTGGAATTGTATATTTGAAATTGATATGAAGCTATTCATTCAATTTCTCGTTCTAGAATAGAAGATAAAAAAATATGAATGCATTATATAATATTTCATATCTAAGTATGGATTCCCCATCATTGGAATTCTTAGAGCGGGTAAAATGGCAGCATTTGAGGTTATGATGATGATAGAAACACAAAAGATTTGACATTTCTCCTCACTCCGTCACTTTATTCTGGAATTACCGTACAAATTGATGGAATGAAAAGAAAGACGAGAATTTTAATCTTGATGCAACAAAACGACACTTTTTCCAGAGCCAGAACCGAATTGGTATTGAGAAAATGTCTTTTTATGAGTAATGTCGTGCACTAATTGCAAACCTGGCTCTAGAATTCATCTGGTAGGGATAAGGATATACTTAGGTTTCATATTTGTTCATAAACACTTGAGTATTTTAGAAGAAAGAAATACAGAAACCAATTCAGGATGTCTGAGATAAATATGAATACCAGATAATAGGCAAGATCAGAAACACGTAAATTCAGTTTGAATGTGAAAGATGATTATAAAATATAGCTATGTAATTACTCCTACAAATATTTTTTATAACAAGTTATCCTGTAATATTCCGACAAACACTATGTGAAAACCGTGAAATGTTATGGGACACTCGACACAAAGACTTGGCGGCTATATTCATAGTAGGTGATGACATTACATGAGCTGTTAATCATCTATTTCAGCATTGCCGGTTGTAATACTGCACAAGATTATCAAGCGAATAATGTATTTTGGGTTCAAGTTTGAAAACGAGAACAAATTCAAAAACATATTCAATAATTTTTATTTAACATTCATATGAATTCAACTGAGTTCTATACTCTGCGCCACTATGTCGAGAAATTTATTCATAATGACTGCCCTCGACAGTCTTCAGCACTCTCAATGGTTAACAAAGGCGCATTTAGTGTCGCGTAGATTCCCATGCTTTTTTCGCGTGTTCAAACGGAATTCTTTATTCGGGATTTTTTTCAAAGTACTGAATCGTGTCTTTCTTAGGAATTCGTGTTTTCGCCTATTGCATCAATTCAGTAACTGAAATCTGAAAATAGTTGTCCTCCCCTCTCATATTCAGATATTGTATCAGAATCTTGAATATCTCACAGAACCGATTTCTCTTCATCCATCTTCCTGTGACAAGATTATGTTAAATAGCGATTTATTTCATCATGGATACTTACTTCATTGATAAAACCGTAATGAACTAACTCTTCTGCTAACAACTGCGGGTTGTCCCCTGGAGAAATACAACTAGTTAACTGCCTATTCATCTTATCATCCATTCGTAGTATAATAGTCAACTGAAAGAAAAAAAGAGAAATATATAATAAATTATTGTAACTTATTCGAGCCCGCATATACTTTTTTCATCTTACAAAATGATAAGCAATCGTGTAGGATACTAATCTCTCTTCAACACATGAGTAGCGGCGGTGGTGGAATAGTCACATTTTGAATATTTTCGTTCTCAATTGGCATTAAATATATTTCTAATGAATTTGAAAGTGTTACAAAAATACCACTGGAATCTATTGAATGAATAAATCTTGGATATTCTCATGAGCATACCTACGAATAACATTTTGATGATTTTCCACGAGGTATGTACGATATTCATTTTACTTGACTCGCAATATAGTTTGAATTTTTGAAGATATGATGGTATAATATAGATGTGTTACTGATGATGATTATCGACAGTTTCTTATTGAATTATATGAATCTCAACACAAATATCTATATTTCTCAGTATATCACCAGCAACTATTAAAATAGTTTCTCAAGAGTTTGTGTCCTCACTCTGTTTTTGTCTGGTGCCCCTGACCTGTTTTCTTCAAACAGCCTTCAATAGCCCCTTCCAGTTCATTGTTCTAGGACTCCCATAATATGTTTTTTGTTCGAAAAAAAAAACAATTTGTGAATCTGTATTGATTTATTCATGCAGTAATAAACGGCATTTCAGTTGACTTTATTAGACAATGAATGAATACATTGGAATAATGATGATTCACAATGAGTTAATTCAATTCACTGAAGAAAATCAAAATTTTAATACTGGCGAATCCAGAAAATCCTGAAAGTATCAGATTCAATAAATGGGACAATGAAATGTTGATTTTTGATAATTATCACTACTCATGATCAGCCAAATGTTCCGGACATAATATTATAAATCACTTAAAATCATGTACAATCATATACATAAAATTGAGTTGATGAGACATTAAGCTTGCCTCGAAATCACCATACGTGCGAATCCTTTGCCAAGAATATGAGCAAAAACAAATTCACACCTGTTTCAAGACCCGAGTTAGATATCCTAGTAATTCGTGGTATCCAACACCCAATTAGCTCTGTAACTTTCCATTCAAGCGATATTCATTATACACATAAACATACAGTATAGGACATAAACTCTCCACATTCCGACCTCTGAGCTGTTGTAAAAGATATTGGTGCCTAAAGAGCATTACTATTTTTCAAAGACAATATGTCAAAATAGCCGAGTGCTACATTGTGAATTTTTTCATTGAGTTAAATTCATTTCATCAAAAATTCATCTGACTGGATAGAATTCGACCAATAAACTCAGTTGTCAATGAATATTTACTGGTGATCTCATATTATATGGGATTATATAAATATTAATTCAATTCATTGATTTTTATTGAATCATTTATTTGATTGATTCGTTATCGTTTACTCAATGGATTTGTGTACTTTCGAAGTTTTCTGTTTCAATGTCAACCTTACTAATGATGTGAATAACACAAAACAGATTTGTTGAATGGCGAAAGGAATGAAATAGCCCTGTTGTTTTACTACTCATCATTATCGTATTCCCGAATTTCTAGTACTGTAATTTTATTCAAATTCTAATTGGTTTTTGTATCATTTTTGCATACCAATAAATTATAGCTCACTACTGTATTCATAATCTGACTACACGAGCGTTACCACTTAATTTACTACATGGTTCTATTTGTTTTTTTTCTTTTCTATATTCCAATTGAATATTATTCCAATTATTTTTCAACGGCAAAGTTGTGTGTGTTCTTTGCCTAGTGAAGTCTTTCCTGATGCTTACAACCTCCAAACTTTCAAGAAAAATTCCAACACCTACCTTCTCTCCCAAAATTCCACCGCTGGCTAACACGATGTTCCTCAAACATTATAGGTTTCCCTTTCGTGTTGTCCACAGATAAAAAAAAAACTTGTCCGTATTTCTTAAATTCCTATGCATTTTTATTTCATAGCTGAATACATACCAATAAATCACAGCTTTCTTCTTTGGATTTGACATCGCACACCATATTGATAATTTTCCTAGGTTCTATGTCGGTGGGTTCCGGCGTGACTGACTTGACAGACTCTGCCATTTCTGGGGATATAGCTCTCGATCGAGCAGAGGGAGGTTTGTTGGCTCCGAAGGCCGTTAAAGGGTAAATGCCGTTCCTGGAACAAAAAACTGTTTATTATAGATTCTGATCCACCAAATCTATATTGATTTGAGATGAATATGTTTCACAAGAATGAGAAAAGACCAAAATCTAAACTGTCGGCACCACCGTACATATGATTGACCCATAATCCAAGTCTCAAAGAGAATTCTAGAGGCGTTTGCAATGCATTTTGATGATTGCATGATCATAATAGATGTTTCAATCCTGTTTTAGTCCGCCGTGTCCCTCGTAACTTCACATACTACCCCGTCATTTTACATACTACAGAAAAATGTTGAATGCATAAGTTGGAGGGTTAGTGTTGCCATCCGTCCTGCATTTCGCAGGACGTCCTGAATTTGAGGTACTCTGTTCTGCGTCCTGTCGAGATAACTTGCAGGACGTCAAAAGTTCTTGATTTCAAGCTTTTCATCAATATCCTATTCAAAGGTTCAATCAATTCACTGCAACGTATTATACTGTTCTCGCAAATATCCACAATGACAAAAGTACGTTAGCACCTACAAATATATTATATCGTTTCAGGGATTATTAGGAATTTGAGTTGGAACAGCAGCTGGTTGGAACAGTTAGAACATAATAGATGAGAGATGAGCCGAATCGGAATTTGTATTGAATAATCTGAGAGTCTCAGAACACATCTGTTACAGAGAATCTGATTTTTTTTTTGACTCATCAGGGCATATGTCGAATTATCACTGAGTTGGGTAGAAACAAGATTACAAGATGATATAAACGTTGAAAACTGAATATTATATAATTTAGGAGTAGTTTTTAATTTTTTACATTTTTATTGGAATTATATTTCATTGATTGTGCTCAATTTCTAACTGCTTTGTCCTGAAAATCAGAGATTCAAAGGTTTCATTCATACAAACTGTCTCAAATAGAAATAATCATAATAATAATGATTTACAAGTGTTTATAATTCCAAAACTATTGATTTTTGTGATATAAAACCATGCTTCAAACTATTTCCAAATTTAACGTAGAGTCCAATAATGCAATAATATACAGGGTGTCCTATTTGAAAAACGAACTTTTAAATCGCTGCGCTTTCTTGAGACACTTTATATAAATGAAACTTGTACCATCAAGGAGATCGAATGAAACCCTAAAACTTTTTTTTGCAATAAGTATGATAAAAAACTTACGGGGGAACAGTGGCGACGGACTTTTGGTCCCCACTGTATTCTTTATAATGTGATCTAAAAATGAATCAAAACTTACTTACGCACACCGTCAAATTGATGACAAAAGTATACGGGAGATTCATTAACTTGATGAATCTTCAGGTTTATTATACGAGAGCCTAGCCTGACTATAGTATTAGAAAAATAACAGCATTTTAACAATATGATTTAGTTAGAGAGATTGGTTCCAACAGCAATTCATTGACGTCACGACTCTTTCAAATATTTTTCGATAATCCGAGAATTTCAATTGGATGTAACGGCCTGTTATAATGAGGTAGTTTTCTGTGCAGATAAAAATTAACTCGATAATTCCATCTACGATTTGAAATCGATTACTCATTCACCCCCTGTATGGGTTCAAGTTTCCTATGGTCCTATAGTGGACTTATTTCGTCAGAGAGACATTAAATGAGAGAAGAAATGTATTCGAGGATACGGCGTGGGATTCAAATATTCAATAACAGCTGACAAACGTTTTTGATCATACCATTGTCAATTTTCCGCCAGAGACAGCAAAAACTATGTTCAGATCCAAGTATTGATGAATGTGTATTGTTCCTGTCATTTTTAAACTAGAGAGTATAAACATATCTGATAGGATTTGAAAATGGTCGCGAATGATGTATATCAAGAATTATATATAAATCTTCATGAATTATTGAGAACTGATAGCTCACATCGACCTAATAGGATAATAGATTGAGATAGATTAATAGGATAACATTATGTTTCTCACTGAAATTATATAAAAAAAAATCCTTACCCTAAAATATTTAGAGACACTTGGAATAATAAGAAAACACAACTATACAGCCAACTAATAAGTTTTGGTGAATAGAAACGCTGGCCAACTGCTTGCCGACAGCGGGAAACAAGAAAAATCATAAAAGTAACGACGCGTATTGGTTAGTCAGGACCCATCCTGTGTCAAGGCAACAAGCGGTTAATTTTTAGAACAAACAGAATAATGTATTTTTATCTCTGCGATGAAGTGCCGCTCCGAACTAGGTGGAAACTGAAATAATCGCAAGTCACTTTGTTTTGTGACATAATAGTTATTGCTATGGTAAAGCAAGTCAATTCGTTGTGAAAATGAAAAACAAGTATTTCACAATGTATTTCATTGACAGTTGACATCTCTTGATATCTCTTGAGAATATTAAAAAAAACATATTTATGATCCATCAAATAAAAAAATAATTTTTTATAGATTATATTGAGTTTTTTCAGGTAGTCAGGTAATCTATATTATCAAAATCAAACTGACAAAGTTTGTACAATTTTTTCCAGTACCAAAGTGGAAACAGCTCAAGGTATCTACCTATGTGTTGTCAATATTAACACATCAAAAAATGAAAATCTTTATTGGACATCTGATACGACTCTGAATTAAATAGACTGACTCATCCTATATGGCATCAGAATTAAATTTTAAATATTTTCTAGATCCATGAATCCGAAAATACTGTTCAGAATATTGCCTATTGAATGGGGCAATGTGTAAAGTGTGTATCTCCACATACTTTTCAATATTCTTAGTTTTCTGTTCCAATAGTGAATTGATGAAAAATTTCAAAAATTTCAAGTCTGACTGAGTTTCCTCAGAAAAAAATCTTCTGAGTCCGGTCAGAAACGAAAATGTAGTCTATAGTGTGATGATTCCACTTTACAACCTGTCTTAGTTTCGTTATGCTGATTTATGCACATTATTCTAGCTACTGGATACAGACAATAAAGTAGTAAATCGATCAATACAAAAAAAAAGTTTGTCGAAAAAGAGTCAAACTATGAGTGGTCCATTATATCACTTGGAAAAAACTATTTCAATATTGACGTGGTTTAAATATGTCATTTAAAAAAAGCTGATCTATTTTACAGGTCGGTAGTACGGATAATGTTTATTTTTAGCGAAAATTCTAAAATTACTACGATAATTGGCTTTTAAGATGTAGTTTGCACTATTTCAGCGAGAAATTAGTTGCCACGCAGTCTGTGGGAATGAAATTTGTTCATGTTCATGTTCAACACTTACACATTTCCGAAGTCTAGAAATACCACAATAATCAGTAATTCTGTTATATCTTATCTAAGATAATTAAAGAAATATGTCACTAACAGGAATACACCAATATTAGATACATATTCGATGTACCCATAAAGAATATCTTCCAACGTTGCTCAGATTCATATTCAAATACAGTACATAAAATATTGATGATGATTTATTAAGGTAACCAATAACCTAATTGTAACTCCAATCAAAACCAGTATCGAAATAAAAAGAATAACTTTCAACAAAATATGAAAATTAACTTACGGAAGGAATCATAGGTATATGAATTATATTCACAATTTGTGAAATATTATCTAATCATTAGTAAACTTATCGATCTGTCGAAGTTTATTCTGAAAAATTAACAATTCATCAATCAAATAAATTTTTTCGGGTAGAGGGAGGGAAAAATTTTGAATTCATTATATTCATGACCATCCATAAAAAAAAGAAAACTTCAACTGGCTTTTCTCTATAATATCTGGTCTATCACTATGAAAAATCAAAACAATTCTTTCAGTGAATAAAACGATGAAATGAATGAAACAATGATGAATCAAATTAGCAAGTATTCGCTGGTATTCGTTTCCCTACCACCATTCAACTGCTTGAGGGTAGGTATTCCCCAAAATTTACCAGGTATTTACAGCTACACCCTGTTTCCAAGAAATGTACCTGTCGAAGCATCACAATACTCAATGACAGTGAAAATTGAATGTAGTTTTAAATAGCTCGTTCATTAGTACACAAGTTATTCATCAATTCAAATAAACGAACACTATCATTATTTAAGCAGTAATCGTCGATTGTATTCAAAAAGATAAGAGAGTTCAAACGTTCAATGTAGTTTTAGAAATAACACGGTGAACATGTACCGCAGTTATACCATGATTAACACATTGACCAGAGTTCTGAAAGGGAAAAACTTCAAGACACGAAGAAGTATTCACATCAACCTCAACTTGGCAGCAAGAGTGGCATTCAATCTATCAGATATCGGAGAAGGAATTAAAGAAGTCGTCGTTAAAGAATGGTACGTCAAAGTTGGAGACAAAGTGTCGCAATTCGACAACATTTGTGAAGTCCAAAGTGACAAAGCATCAGTGACTATAACCAGCAGATACGATGGAGCCATTACTAAACTACACTACGACGTAGATGGAATAGCATTAGTTGGAAAACCACTAGTAGATATCGAAACTGATGAGCAAAATGTTGAGACCATGGAGATATCAGAGCAAGCCAATGAAAATGTATCGCAAACTGTGGAAACAGAAATCGAAGAGACAGAAGAGAACATAGTGCCGAGTAATAATGAAAAGCTTAGTATTCCTTCTGTACGACGCCTAGCTAAAGAACATAAAATAGATTTAGCCAAAATCACGGGCACCGGTAAAAATGGTAGAATTCTTAAAGAAGATGTCTTGAAATTTATGGAACAACCTTCCGTTAATGTGAAAAGTGCTGTCTTAGTAGGTGACATAATTGAACCAGTCAAAGGCTTCAGAAAAGCAATGGTAAAAACCATGACAGAATCCATGAAGATGCCACATTTCGTGTACAGTGACGAAATAACAGTGACCGAACTATCCAAAGTGCGTGATACCCTGAGAACACTTCATCAAATAAAAATTTCGTTTGTGCCGTTCTTCATCAAAGCAGTTTCCAACGCTTTGCGACATCATCCGATACTGAATGCCTCTGTAGATGAATATTGCGACCATATTTTGTACCACAAATCGCACAATATTGGCGTTGCCATGGACACGGCGATAGGCTTGGCAGTACCTGTTATAAAGGACGTTGAGAGCTTATCCATCATCGAAATCAACCAAGAACTACAACGTCTAATTAAAACCGGAAAATCTGGAAGTTTTTCCCCAAGCGATCTATCAGGTTGCACCTTCACAGTATCGAATATTGGCTCGATAGGTGGTACCTACATGAAACCCTTGATACTACCTCCACAAGTAGCTATACTAGCTGCCGGCAGATCGCAGGTGTTACCCAGATTCGACGAATCAGGAAACGTGAGAGCCGAAGAGGTTCTTAACGTCAGCGGATCAGCAGACCACAGAGTTATAGATGGCGCTACGATGGCGAGGTTTGTCAACGCACTGAAGAAGCAGCTGGAGCATCCGTACTTGTTGTTTTTAAATATCTGATGAACAGTTCTCTCAACAAATCATTCTCATGATAACGAACATTAGAGGACATGCTAATTTTCAACCGCAAAGATTTTTGTACAAATTTTCGAATAAGTTCAATGTATTCAAATGAATATCATTTACTAAAAGATTCCATGTATTCATGTCATGATGTTCAATGAAAGAAAATAATGACAGAATTTGGTCTCGATGGATGTTTCTATTGGTTGTTTACGAACTGTCGATGAAAAGTCGAACAAATACTTGAAATGTCAGTCCTAATCATTTCAAGTAGAAATGCAGACCATATAATCACTATTCAAATGGTTTATACCTGAAGAATCAAACATACAGTTTCATCTCTAGAATTGGGAAAGAACAAACCTATCATAATATGTGAATTTCGCACAAAGAATTACGAATCTGCCAATGAATTTCATCGAGCATATTACGGACATGTATTTTGAAAATTACAGATTTACTACATGAATTTTTATTCATTCATGCAAAAGTAGAAAGAAGTTCGTATGGTATATGTATAAGTATGGTATTTGGATGGAGAGTGGAAAAACATGAAAAAAATTGAAAAAAAACCCATTGGAGTATCCAAATTGTACCTGGCAAATGTACGATGTGAGTCATGAAATAAATACAAAAACATCAGAGACTCTTCAAAAATAATATTCAAATAGTTCTCACCAGCTATTGCAGGAATTAAGATTTGGCTATTTAGGTAGTTTTTAGGTAATACAATGAGTATCAGTGTAGAGTAAATAACCATAAATCATCAAAATTCATGTTATTCAGATGACATGAACTTACCGGTTCAAGTTATCAGTCGATAATGCAGCTAACTGATAAAAAAGTACGTCAAGAGTCACCATTTTTCAAATCGGAACACAAACACCCAAACTTTCGAAATTCACTGGAGATTGCAAGAAATTATCAGAAATTAGGAAATCTCTTATATAGATCCGAGTCAGAACGAATTTGAATTGAGTTGATACCTTTGCCAGGCTTTTATTACTGATAAGAGGGGGCATCAGATAAAGACAGTAGAAGAGAGATGGATATATTATATTACCAGGATTAGTCGAATGATTTTGTGCCAAACCTGTTCACTAGTCACTCCAATTTGGCAGCTGCACCTGCCGATGAGTTTATGAGATGAAATATTAGAAATGCGTTCAGAAATTGGGAATTCATCCCAAATATCAAGCACTCATTTCACCAAATGAAAATTTTCCACTACACAAGCAAGTTGATGTTACTTTGTTTGCATTCTGAAAATTACATTTCTGTCCATATTCATCATTATATTCAGGATAGAAGTGAAACTAGATAATGATCAAGTGAGGAACTCTGGAAATTTGAAGAACTGTCTTTCAGATAGTTATAGAAGTTTATAGACTGTGGAGAACAGAAACAGAAGAACAAGTCACAGATTTGAAAATCTATTCTTCTCCATCTAAAATATATTTTTTCGATAATAGTTGAATGACTGGATTTGAATGTATTCATTATTTTTATTCATCAACAATACTATGATAATACGATTCTTAATGAACCCTCCTTATATACTCCTTTATGTTCTATAAATATCTAAATGATTTCATGCTCCCCTTTCACGGTTTGTTTCTGTTTTCTATTTATTTTTTGTAGGTCAATATTTGGTTTTATCATTTTATAATGAATACTTGAAGACTGACTGCATCTGTTTGAATTGTGGGAATTTGATTTATTGCATATGATGACAAAGATATGTTAGGAATATTCTTAATCATCTGTGGAATGATATAATTTGATAAAATACAGGGTCCCATTACTCGATGCCCATAGCTTAAGGGCATATTCCTTGAACAATTTCAAATCGAAAGTGCCAATATACACTTTCGTCCAAAACTCCATAGTCGAGGAGTTACGAGAAATATTAAATTCAACAAATGTTGTAGATTGAGAAACAGAGAATGTTGAATACAGTTATGTTATATTTCACCAATTGAGACTTTCATAAATTTAATTGAAATTTTGTTCAAAATACCCTCCCGCTGCTTCACAACACATTAACACATTCTTGCTCTTCTAACTAATGAAGACGCACTCTGAAGAGTTTCTGGGTCGTGGCGTATGAATGCAGCTCTGGTTTGTGGTTCATTTGCATACACTAGACTTTTCATGTGTCACCAGAGATAATGAGAGGCGTTAAGTCAGGTGATCTCGGTGGCCAAGCAACTGGACCACCTCTTCCAATCCACCGGTGAGCAAAGTTGTTATTCAGATATGATCTTACATTTAAACCAAAATGAGGTGGTACGCCATCATGTCAACTCTGGTCTGAAGTGGAATATCCTCCAATCCTGGCGACTCGTTTTGTAAAAAAATTAAATAAATCTCAGATGTTAAACTTCCTTGAATAACGAATGGCCAAATAAGAAGATTATCAAAAACAAATATTCACCGAAAAACGATGTTGAAAATGGGTTTCACTGGTTTCAAAAGGGTTTTCAAGTGCCCATGAATGTGAGTTTCTGGTATTCGTCATTCCATCTCTAGTAAACGTGGCTTCATCCGTAAAATAATGAACAAAGTTGTTGCTGTGCAACCAACCAACGAGAGAAGACAATACGCTCTGCATAGTCTGCTGGTTGTAAATGTTGAACAGATTGTATGTGATATGGGTACAAACCAAAATTGTGTAATGTTCTCCGCAGTTTCATTCGACCAATATGAAGACGATTAGATATTCTTCGGACGCTAGTAGAGGGACTATTTTCGATCATATTAAGAATAGCTTCTTCTTCGGGACGTTCTGCATAGCTTAAGGAAAATGACCTTCTTATGTCAAATGACGATGCACATTGCTGAACACTTTCTTATTGAGTATTCTTCGATCAGGAAACCTCTGCTGATTGCTGATATTCCCGTACAGACGCTCTTGCATTTCCGTCACATGGCCTACCAGATTTCTCTACTATAGAATTTTGCCCATAACTTCAAATACAATGACTTACAGCCTACCAGATTGTTTTACTGTTAAATTTGAAATTGCTCATAACTCCTCGACTATAGAGTTTTAGACAAAAGTGTACAAGGCACTTTCGACTTGAAATTGTTCATGAATATGCCCTTAAGCTATGGACATCGAGTCATGGGACAGTCTGTATACTGATGTGGATATCTGAGAATGATAACTCACATACAGCTCATGTAGAAGTACAGAATAAATTTGCAATTTTTTGCTGTTTTCTTTTTCAATCAAAAATTTTCAATTGAAAATTTTCAATTCTGCTACTATTTATATTGTGTCAACACTAACAGTCAGCAACATTTTGCATTTCATTTCGAACTATTATAATGATTAAGTTTCAGATCGTGAGTATTTGTAAATGTGAAACTTATCTTCATGATGAATTTGGAACAGAACATTATTCATTATTCATACTAATGATACTATCAATGATAATAAAAATAATAATGATGATAATAACAATGATAATAATACTAATAATGATGATAAATGTTTTTTTCCACTAACAACCTGATAAATCACCATTATCCAAAGAATTCATCTAATGAGAAGTAACACTTTTTTGACCGAGTTGAATAATGAACTGTCAGTAACGTCGATGATATGTAGTAACAACACGTAGATACCGATGCCTGTGCAACCAATGAAACATTCATTTTCAACCAAAACGTAAAAGAAATATAGACAAGACTGCGAAATTCACTATGGCCCGAAGCAATTCTGCAATTATAAAAAATGTTTTGAATTAATAATAATTATCAATTCAATGATTTCTATTCAAAGATGGTTACCAACTGAAAGACCTTATGTTCGAAGACTGATGTTCATGATGTTAAGATGTTTCGAATCATTGTAATGAACACTATATTTATACTTGCGATAATTATCAGTATCAATATTCTGATGCCGATCCTTAATACGTGTCCAAACGCATGTCTAGTCTATGTAGTAATTAGTAATATGCTGAATGGTATTTCTCCATCAGTGGAAAGGAAAATAGGAAATAATAGAATTGCTGATATTTTAGTGTTAGTAGTGGAAATTATATTATATATATCTCGGTTGAAAATGCTATCATATAGCTCGCACATTATTTATAGAGGGTTTGCTATATAATAGCTCACCTCTCGCCCTAGGTATATAATATACTATTATTGAGAGGTTTCACAAAATACAGTTATCCTAAAAAATGGCAGGATTCAATTCCTGCACATGATCACTCATGGCAGGGATCTTTCTTTCATCCAACCGAAAATGTCAACCACAATATAGAGATCAATGATGATTTTTTTCACCATAGAAGATCAGACGTTGATTTGAAGTGAATATCAATTTATTTATTTAATATACTTTGATGAATCAGAGTGAAAATCATCTGTATCGTAATATGGTTATTCACCAAGGCAGTGAGTTCCTACAACCAATATAAACGACTTGGAAGATATTGACGGCTTAGGACTGAATTTTTCTTTTCTTTCCTGATCAAATAAAGATCACGAAGGATTCGAAGTTGTACACAGAATGCTATAATGATTGTGAAAATGATAATGCAGGTTGTTCAATTTAAAAATTGAACGTTGTACTTATTGATTTCTATGCTTTATACAATTCCACAAAATTCATTTTGAGGCCTACATGTATTCAAACATAACTAATAAATCAACCTTATACAATTTTCGATATTATTTATATGAAATAAGCAATGGCAATTTTTTTACCAACAAAACAATTGGAAGAAATTGGATATTGTAATCTCATTCATGCAGCGTTTCTGAATGGAGAATGAAAAATCAGTTGACTATTTAATTATCCTGAAGATCTAAGATATTATATTAGGGGAAAACGAATATTCGTTTATCTAGCAATTGTGAATTGAGGAATAGATGATTTCCTGAATGATTTGATGATGAAAATTCTGCAAGATTGATTGAAACACTTTCATTTTATGCCACCTTTTCAGTATTATTTCTCAATCATTTCACTGTAGAAATATTCGCTTGTTGCTCATTATACTGTGAAACATAAGTTTAGGGCCTTGACCAACATGAGATACATTTTCTATAAAATTAGATCACTTGTTTCATATACTGTATAACTAACTTGCAGTTGTATTTACTGAGTGTTCTCTTTTTTGGCCACTCGATTGAGTCATTTGGAACTGTGACATACTTCTGATGATTGTAAGCTGAACAACTCATCAGTCAGGTTGAAATTTTCTTGTCTATTTCGTCACGTCAAAATCAATCTCAACATTGAATGATTTTGACTGATTTCTGAAAGGGTAATGTATAATAATCCTGAATATTTCAATATGTATACAGGTGTGCACTGATGAACAAAGCGCTCTGCTATGATTTATTGAATGAAAATTTTATGCAGGAAATGTCTTGGCTCTTTTATAACGAGCAAACAGTTAGAAATTCCAATTGTTCAATGATTCAGTATGAAAAGCATATAACTCACACGCCACAAATTTATCGCTTTTGAGATGTCAGTGCGCGTCGTGATTCATAAGCATTTAGATAATCAAAGTCAATCCTGCACTGTTCTGACCGTAACTTACTTGACATCTTCGACGAACTTTTCCAATTTTTCGTTGACAGCGACGTCTGCCATCTTCATCTGGACCGTTTCTCCGCTCCTCCTACTCATCTCGGCGACGATAACGTCAGGGCCATACCATCTTTGCATCAATTCGTCGGTTATCGTTTCTGAAATATTAGCTGGAACAAAACAACAAAATATTAAAAATACGTGAAAGCAGACATTGCTCGATAACTTTTGTCATTCGCCCAATAATTTTAGGATATGGAAATACAGTTTGTGATTTGGTTTGAACAGAATAAAAAAGAATAAAATAAAAATTTTTTTGAACTTATGTTTGTCGTAGATGAAAAAAAAATATTGTTCATACATCCTATCCTATATACAGTGAATAGAATGGGGACATTCAAACTTCTCTTTTCTATATGAAATGAATCACTATTTTAATCTTATAGCATCTAATTGAATCTATGAGTCGATAATCCAATTATTGTATGATTGCAGTTCAATTATTTGCTCTGAAACTGACGAATTTCATGGAAAATTTTCAACGATAACATGAATACAATTGGGCTGTCAATGATATCAGCGATTTGATATGAAAATGCTATAAATAAAGTTATACAGAATAGATAATTTTCTCCAGACAGCATGGTTTGATATAGATTACCAATGTAAAAAAACTACAGGTCTTATCGCAACTGAAAAAAAACACGTGGCGATACTTGAACGATGAGACTAGCCCATGCCTAAAATGAATGGCACCCTGATGTTTTTTCATGCGGATGGTCCTAAGACACGGTATATTCCCCTCGAAACTCCCATAAAAGTTTGATTAGAAGCTATTTCTAATCAGTAGCGTACCCAAGGGTGAGATATATCCATCCCCCAGGTAGCACAAGGTCCCTAAAGATACCATCCAGAAGAGACCTCCATATAGACGCTTCAACTACATGAAGTTGAAAGATGAACAAAGCTAAATAAATAACAGAAGTCGTTAGTCATTTGTCACAAAATTCTTTCACGAAGAGTTGCGATGGCTATGACGGACTTTTACATTTTAATTTGCCTGATATGCTTGAAAATATTTCAAAAACGGAGATGAAATTGTGGCACAATCATCTCAGTAGTCATCCCAATGAAAAAAGCTTTACCGCATTTGGTATCATGTAACCAACAAGCTTACACTAACTGTATGTTGTGCATTTTGTACTGACTGATGTTGATATACTGTATAATTCCGCAGCCACACATTGAAACAAATATAAACCATCTTCAAAATTCTATTTCTCAAAACAGGCTCAATAGAGATATTGTCTGTTTCGATTTATTTTCGAATATGACATCATTGCTTAACTGGCAAAAAGACCTAGGCGACTAGAATTTCTCAAAACGGGTGGCCACAAGAACCGGGGCACCCCCGTAACGTTGATATCGTTCGATATAGATGAAATTTCCAAATTCGGATGAGTGGAACTATTATTGTCAGGTGATATTTTCAGACAGAAATACATAACTCATCAGCGGGCATAATGAGCAGGCACTATAGCTCATGAAGGCCTAGGACAATACGAGTGTGTTTATAGGAACCGTCTCCAATGTATTTTGAACAAATAATAAGCAGGTAAAAATAAATAATGTAACTGAACTCAAAACCGGATTAGTAATCAGAATGTGATTCTTCTCAAATAAGAGGAGAATATCGAAATTACTCAATATTATTGTCACACAATAGGGACTCGAAATGTGAAAGATTTTCTCCATCATACTCCTACATGATCATTCAAGATAAAGATCAGTCCTTTGTTTGTTATCTCTGGCATGTTTAATTAACTTCGGAAAAAAAAAACTTATGACATCATTGTACGATACTGTTTGCCATATTTTGGTAACAATCAGGAATGAAAATAATATTATCGGATGATTATGAAATGCCATATTGATGTTGTAAATAAAAATAATCTAAGATTTTATCACGAACGTAAGATTATCTCCATCGTATCAAAACTATCCAAAGAAATAGAAGCATCCAAGTCAAATTGATAATTTCATATCAAACTTCTGATATCTGAATGAGATTGCAGAACCAGATAAGTAAAAGCTGAAAGGCATATGAAAGCTATCCAGAGAAGTTCATTCAATAATATAGTAATGAATAATTATTTTAAATATCTTTATTCAATCGCACGGCGCCATCTATCAGTGGAAGGCTAAACATCAGAATTCGTTTTCTGAAGTTTCAGAAATTCACTGAATTAGTTTCTACTGGCGCGACATGACCAGTAATCTACAGTCGAGACATTAAAATAGAAATCTGAAATAACAAATGAACTCTCCTGTTTATCGCTAGGTGTCGTGAATCATAATAGAAAATAGATACACACAATCTATGCCTTTTGAGAAATTAATTCTAGTTGGATTTTCCGTCCAAGAATCAATGATGGGGTAGTTTAAATCAACGAAAATTCACTAAGACAGACGATTTCACTATTTCTATGAAACAATATGCATTTGTGTAAAGAATCTGTATTTCGAGATTGAAAAAATACATCACCCAACAAAAAGTGTATCACTCAAAATTTCATCCTATTTTTATCTTTTATTTCAGGAAGGATTTAATCGATTCATCTGTGGTTTTTGCGCCATCATTTGTACCGTTTTGTCAACTTAAGGTTAGCTATGTTGAAGTGAGTAAAACTTACACAGGGTGTGAAGTGAATGTAAGGACATGCATGTCACTCATATAATTTTGTATGATATACTCATTATGGATCTTAGCTCTTAGAGTACTTGAATGAGCAAAATATTTTTGAACTACATTTTTGATCAAGTTGGCTGTTGGGTAGTACTGCCTTGAAATTGGTATATCCTGAATATTACAATAAAAAGCAAACCAAAGAGAAAAAAATCATATCTATGGGCTACACTATGGACGAGCGATTTCAGGCATGCAAGCGATTTTGAATTATGTAATGTAATCACTAACATGACAGATACATAGCATCGTAGGTAAGTCTGTAGAACTCTTTCAACTGTATGGAATAAATCACAGATATAATGAACTATTTCTCATTAGAGAGAATAGAAAAACGAATTGTGATTACATAATTAATGATATCCATGAGGCTGTTACTTGCGAAAGATGAACTTCCCTAGTGGAAATGAGCGGGTAGAACTTGAATAAAACGACCGCATCTTGAAGTACTTCTCAATATTCTTATTACTTGAAACCTTTCATCTTGGAAAGGACTAGAAGAAACACCTTTCGTGTTTCACTGTTTCGTTGACTGTATCTTGCCAATGGAGAGAGCCGATGATAGGAAGATATAATGTCTGCCTCAAACTCGAACATGTTTAATACTCCAGAGCAGTGAGATCAGTCGATCAAAATCAGAGGCAAGGACATAAATATATTGTAGACAAGTACATCTTTGTAAACAACAAAGTTGTTCATTTCTCATCTCATAGTTCTCGTTATTCAGTACTTGGAAACGAAATATAAAAGAATACAAAATGAAAATTCCAGACCGTGTATGAAAAAAATAAGTTGAAGGAACATCAGATTCCCAATTTGACAGCACCATCTTGTGAGGAAGAAAGTTGGCAATGATGAAGTGATAATTATGTGGAAATGTCTCTTGAATTGATCAAGGAGCCAATAAAAACAATTTCACAAAATTCAATTGGTTTTCCGGGTGTACCGGACGTAGTATTCGGAATTTCTCGAATGCCAAGAAATACTAAAAATAAACATGAATACTTACCTAAAATACTTACATAAAATGAGAATTAAGATAATGCCTAGAACAAATGAAAGCACATACGACTGCATTGTGAACTGATATTCAATATAATGAGGGCAACATTCCTTACGATACGAAAACAATTAATTGAGAAACATAAAAAAGGCAGTCACCGGAAAACTAATATAGGCCATCATAGAAGAATATGGAATTATATGAATGAATATTTTGCCTTAGAATATGAAAAATAATAATTAGAAAACTGATGTAATTGCGAGGTGAAAATAGAAAGAAAAGAACATAGAGCAGCTGTGAAAATTAAAAAGACTCAACTCCAAGCACCTGCGAAGTCACAAGACGAATCAAATAACATTCTTAAGTGAAGAAAATCGTTTTTCTTCAGTTTTGGAAACATAGAAAGATTCAAAATAAAACAAAATTAACAGTTTCATTCTAGTGTTTCACAAGACATGTCAGATTTTGATAATCATAGTAAACCAAAAATGGTAAGACAGGGATGTTGGGAATTCCTTGAACTGCTGCTTTGGAATGTTTATACAGGTATAAGGTATGCTTGCCAATTTTATTATATGGTTTTTTTTTCACATCTCTCAATGATGATCTCGTAAACTAATAAAGATACAAGGAAGGTCAAATTCAAAAAAATGATTCGACTTTTGATGAGTTCAGAAAATTCTGTATTATCAACTTCAAATCCAGGTTGAATCTTCGTTTGCTTCGACCGGTTGACTCACCATGTTATTTATTTATTTTTTTGACAACACAAAACGAAATCCCATAATGTTCGAGGAATATCGTGTTAGTCAGCGGTGGAATGTTGGGAGAGAAGAAAGATCAAAGAATTCCATAACTTTGCCATTATATTGGTGAATGATGCTTGGTAGAAGAGTTCGGCATGTCTCGACTTTGACGATATAGGGATGACCTGCCTGAGCTCGTCTAAATTGTCTACTTGGAATCGTTCGTGGTAACTTTTCTGTGATGTTCTAGAGAGGTCAATGAATTCTTGAGTGTAGTATCACCGACTAGCTCTCTCCTGATGATCTATGAGCTTCAGCGTATGTGTGGGGTTGAACTCCAAACATGTAAATGGTACTCCAGGACAGGTCGAATTTGCGCTATGTAGATTTTGAGCAATGGCCGAGATGTGACGAACCGCACGGAACAGGAAGACAATTTTTTGTAGAGCAATTCTCTCAATAGACCTCACATGATAGTCCCTCAACTTGGGAACGTCGGAACAGTGGTACCTGACATCATCATATTTGGCATTGTGTGATCTGCCTTCCTGGTGAAGATACAAGTTTGATTTGTTGTTGCATTGAACTTTAATAGATTATCAGATCCCCATTTGAGAACTCTCGCCAGATCAGCATTCAAAGCATCGACCTGTCTCCGTTTTGCACTCCTGGCCTCATTAGATTATACAGAGGCTCGAGAGGAGAAGGCGTTATGAAGTGTACTATCATCCGCACAGCTATGGACTGGGCAGGAGGTCACATCCAAGTCGTTGATGTGGAGTGAGTGAGGGAGTGAGAACAAAGTTGGTGCCAAGACAGATCTTTGTGGCACACCAGCACTCATCTGATACAATATTCATTGCATCATATGAGACCCCATCTACCAGCACATAGAGTGATCTATCTGCAAGGAAACTTGATACTAAAAAACATAGTTGGGGCGGCAAACCATAAGACGGAAGTTTCGCTATGATGCCTTGATGATCTGATAATAATGAAAAATGACTTCATTCAATCAGCTATAGATACATTATCAAGTTGTAACAGAAAAAAAATAATTTTGTATTGAAAAGGTGAAGTGTCACTATTAAACAGTTTTTGAACTTAACGTTAGAGAAATACATGGTACAAAACATATGTGAGAACATTTTTTCATATAAGTTCTTCAACCAATTGTTACATTTCAATCAACAATCAAAAGTCAAAAGAATCAAAAATCTGCATCAGATACCAGAATGACGAATTGTACGAATTCACCTGTAACAGATAGAAGTAAATCTTTCAGTTTCTTCTCAAAATCAATTATGACATATAAAATGTAGGAGAAGCTACATTTGAAGATGGTGATATACAGGGTGCCCGGAAATTATTCGCAAAAAATCAAGGGGGTGGATTCTGTATGATAAAATAAGAAATTCATTTCATACGTGAGTCCGGAAAATGCATAGTTTTCAACATACAGTGTGTTAAACTTAACAAAAGAAAAGGGTTATTTATGATTATCTCAAATATCCTTTCACCGATGTTCTTGAAATTTTTCATTGCTATTTTCTGTTATGAGGGGGTGATTTAGCCATAATTGGAATTATGATATCCAGTGGCGTCCCAGGGGCACCCTACCGAATATTATTGTCAATAAAATGTGCGCAACTGATTTTTTTTGAATTTTTTATCTTTATATCCTATTGAACAACTAAAAATACAATATTGTGTTCTCTCGAATTGTTTTGATATTTTGCTTCGTTACCGTGGAAAAAAATCAATAACAAATTTATTGAATAAATATTGTAGAAAAAACCTGTAAAACCTGTAAAATTTTGTTACGCTATGAATTCCGATTACCTATCCTCAATAATAGCAAAGCATGCTTTGGAAACAACGGCGTGGATCGTCTAGGAGAAACGACGATTGTTTTGAATTCAAACTTGACAGATAATAATTCGTTGAATTTGTGAGACAATATGAATGATCATTTTACTTATACTAACGTTGAACTACGTGACATGCATCATTATTATGGGTGGCTTTATAAAAAAATTTATCACCTAAGATTTACCACTTAACATTTAAGACTTTACATTTAAGACAGATGGAACATGGAAATACAATTGTTTATGTTATAAAACCATTTAAGACTATCCATTTAACATTTATCATTTAAGAAGATGGCGAACTTCCAACTTATGAAATTATTGTTGAATGGCCATATGCCATTAATGAAAATAAGATGACACAACACTCACCAAATCATTGACCTCTCTAGATCATCGTAGAAAGGTCGGCGATCTTGGCCTTTTTTATAGGTACTTTCACGGTCGGTGCTCAACGGAAATATCATCTATTATGCCACCACGCGCGATTCCTAGTAGACAAAGCAGACGAGCTCAAGCTGGTCACCCCACACTGTCAGACTCGAGACCTGTCGAACATCGCTATACCAAGCATCATTCATCAATAGAACGGCAAAGTTGTGGAATTCTTTGCCTAGTGAAGTCTTTCCTGATGCTTACAACCTCCAAACATTCAAGAAAAATTCCAACACCTTCCTTCTTTCCCAAAATTCCACCGCTGGCTAACACGATGTTCCTCGAACATCATAGGTTTCCCTTTCGTGTTGTCCACAGATAAAAAAAAAGATGTGCGCATGTTCGCCTATGATGTATTTCGGGAGTGTCGACAAGTGACACCTCTGCTTCCCGCTTTTGTTCGAAACTGTATTGAGTTTATCTTTTACTGTACGAGGATATTGTCAGTGTTTCCAAGATTTTTGCGGATTTTTGTCATGGGTATTATTTACTCTAACCAGTTTTTTAATGCTTTCGGCGTTTGGAATTTCAGTTCTGTTCTGTCAGTTCGGTGTCAAAGATGATACGTCAGTATTTACAAAGCTCAAATGATTTTTAAATGTTAAATATTTTTATAACCTAAGCCATTATAATGTCTTGAATCTTAAAGTGATAAATGATGAATGTTAAATATCTGTTTTTTCATTCAGTAGAAAAAACGATTAAATACTCTCAAAAACTCCAAAACTATTTTCCATATAATACAATCTATATTCACTTTTCTAGTTTTTTTAGTTTTCTAGGTTTACTCATCTTGCTTCAAGAGAATGAAATAGAAACTAAGATAATTATCTCAATATATTTGTAGTAAAAAGAGATTTATGATCTGCCCCAAAATGCCACTGCAACTTATTGTTGCTTAGAAATTCAAACATGTCGAACTAATTATTTTGGCAACCAACACTGCGATAATTTATAATCGAATGAATGAATGAAAAAACCATTAGTCGCGTGGAAGTTGCAGCTAACTTTTGCCGCTGTCAAACTGACAATTGCACTGTGGCATATGCGATTTTTCATACGTGATTGAATTGTCATTATTATCATCACGATTCCGAAGCCTCTCCCATCCGATCTTACCCGACTTCCGGATCAGCGAATGCGCGGCCAGCAACTTCAGGCTGTGCACCTCAAAGAGCAGCGGATGGAAGAGCAACTCCTTGGCGGTGGTCCTGTCCTCGGGCCGTAGAGCCAGACACCTGTTGATCAGGTCCTTCTGCTGCTCGTCCTCCAGCGAGTCGATCGTCTTGAGGACGTTCTCCTCGGTGACCTTGTTGCCGCTGTCGCCGTTGCCGACGATCTCGAGAGCGGCCATCTCGAGGGCGCACATGCCGAACGAGTAGATGTCCACCGGCGGGCCCATGTGACCTGGAATGCAGAGGTGTTAGCTCGGGGGCAGGGTTTACAGGCGGTGCAGGGGGTAATTATCCAGATCAATAATCTGTCCTCACCACATCATACATCGTCCTTACTATATTATGATAATTATTATAAATTCTATTTCTATTTTCAGGAACGAGGAGAGAAAATCTCAGAAGATCCAGAAAAAAACGTGATTTTTTTCCACTCCTCCTTTTCCTTTCACTTCGACTGTTTTTTTTTTTGATAATTCATTTTCCAAAATAATTTTGCCTCCTTCTTGAATCAAGTAAGGCAGGTATCGTTTGAAAATTCAATAGATATTAACCTTTGATACCATGATTAGTTTGAAATCATCAGTACAGGATTTATTTGTGGAACTTATTTTGTGTTGATATTTTAGGTGCTTACACTATTGCCTCTCCGAAACGGCTCTAGTTGCGAAGTCGGTGGATCATACAGAAGTTGCTTTCTGTGAAGTTCATTCAAAATGTCCACACAGCGTTGTCACATTATACGTCGTTACTGAGATATTCAGGCAGGAAAATGTGAAAAGCGACAAAAATTGATATATGTACGAATTGTTCTTTACGGAGTTCATAACTTAAGAGTACTCATGAAATTCTCGATGCGACATTTGATAACAGATTTATTGGTATGTAGGTACTTATTTTTTTCAAACACGGAACTGAATTTTCATTCTATATTATGATATCTATGATTTTCCCACGAAAAAACATTTTTCTAATTTAGCCGACCACATAACTCGAGCCGTTTCAGAGAAAGCAATGGTGTGAGTACCAAAAGAAACACTCTGTGTTTTTTTGCGTTCTTGATGTTCTTTCCAAAGTATATACTCCGAAAAAAATCACACAAAAACCGTAAAATCGCTCATTTTATTTCGGGAGCAGATTCGTTCCCGAAACGTCCACCAAGATAAGTAGAGGTTTTATTATTATTAAATATATTTGTATTTCCAATTTTTTTCAAAAACAAGGTGTCACTGACCAATAGAGAATTTCTCTTTTAGGTATCTAAAGGTTTAATTTCAAGCGCAGTGACATTTTGGGACAGATCCTAAATCTGTCCTTACTACAAATATATTGCAATAATTTTTAATAACTTCTACTCTATTTTTTAGAAACGAGGAGAGATTATCCCATCAAAAGCTGAAAAATGAATGTACCACCTCCTCGAAGAACTTACAGACAGTATTTATTTTCAGGACTTCAAAGAAAATCATTCGAGAATATATTTCTTATATTCATATATTTTGCACATTCGATATCTGACTTTATTTTTTCCTATATTTTTCATACATTAACTGGGCCGATTTTGAGATATCAAGAAAAATCCCAAATATACAAAATTTTTGTTTTCTCATGCAGTAGAAAAAACGATTAATCACTCTCAAAAACTCCAAAATTATTTTCCATAAAATACAATCTTTATTCACTTTTCTAGTTTTCTAGGTTTTCTCATCTCGCTTTAAGAGAATGGAATAGAAACTATGATAACAATCTCAATATATTTGTAGTAAAAAGAGATTTATGATCTGCCCCAAAATGCCACTGCGCTTGGAATACAACATTCGGACACCTAGAAGAGAAATTCTCTATTTGTCAGTGACACCTTATTTTAAAAAGAATTGGAAGACAAATATATTCAGTGAATATCAAAATTTCTACTCATCTTATTGTTGTGGACGTTTCGGGAACGAATCTGTTCCAGTTTTCAGCACAAGGAAATAATATTTTTCTCTGTAATTTTTTGCTGGTCGCTTTGGTACTAAATAGTAACACTTAAACAGATTCGTTCCCGAAACTTTCACAACAATAAGATAAGAAGAAATTTCGATATTTATAAAATATATTCGTCTTCCAAATCTTTTCAAAACAAAGTGTCACTGACATATAGAGAATTTCTCAAAGTAGCTGCACCAGTGTTTCCTACATCGTTATTTCAATTTCATTCTCTGACAGATCATAACTCATAGACAGTATTTAATTATCTTCATATTATATTCAACAAGAAAAAATGATCATTTCAGTATTTTGTGATGAGTTTTTCTCTCCCATCACGAAACCTTCGAAATTAAGCGACTGATAAAATAACAAGTTCGTAGACGAGTGATTTCACCTTGGATAAGTGAAGAAAATAAAAAAAAATATCTCATAGAATTTGAAAACTGAAGGTTTTTCTGAGGACCTGCCAGTTTTATAGGTAATAATATTCCAAGAATAGTGAGATATCTTCAAAAACGTAAGAAAGTTGTCCTTCACTACCTGTACAACCAGACGTGCCATATTTTTGAAAATATTTTAGCAGGATATCTCCTTTTTTGAGTGTAATAAGTTCGAGAAAATAATCTCTCCAACTCGTTCTTTATATTCTAGATTCATTTTCATTTTCATCACTCTAACTTTCTTATCTGAGGCAGTCAATATTGTCGGAACATAATTTTCTAACCAATGATGAATTCAAGATTGGTTTCATTATTTTGAAAACTCTGCTTATGAATCATAACTGTAGGAACCAGGAAATCAACCATGTTCCATTGTACTGTTTGCAAATACCTCTTTTTTGTACAATACTACTTTGTTTTCTCGTGACATTTTTGTCTGTTATAGTAGTATCCATGTCGAGAATATAACTTGTTTTGATCTCTGAATCAGTGAATAAGTCATGGAGGTTCAGCCCTTTAAATTCAGACAGAAGAAATCACAACTATCTCAAACAGAAGAAATCACATTCAAGCATACAGGCATATAGTTACTCTTTATTACGCATATTCTGATTAATACCAATAAAGTCTCGAGAACTATTGAGAGGCAACGAGGCCGTGGACAAAATAGAATCCCTTTCGAATACGAATTTTGATTGATCACAGAATATGTTAAATTAGTCATAATTCAGAAGTGGAAGAATCAGCTTTCTTTGCATATCCTTCTCTTCTTGAAGAAATATCAAAAGAAAGCAAAAACTTTGTAATCTGAATAGTGCAGGAATAAATATATTGAAAAAATTTTGTTATGCTCTATGATAGATATCAATGTCGGAACTCTACTTCTCTGTGCTTGATTTTCAGCCAGTATATCCAGCATTGCCAATAAAATATGTAGGAAACAAATCAAACATCCACTTTGATGTGGCGTAGAATTGATTAAGATTAGTTAAAGAATAAACAATTTATTGAATTTCTGCCAATCGATTCAGATTAAATGTCAAATATAGTGTCCATTGACAGTCACTAGAATTCATTATAACAAATTTAATGGTTCAAAAGAAAATTTTCGAAATAGAATGGGTAATCCTATTATCCTTATTATATTTGGTTGGATTTTGAATTTAAGGTAATGTTACCCAATATACAGGCTGTATTCAGATTCTGTTTCGAGAAAAATAATAGTTAGCAGATACTTACTGGGATGTTCTGGAGCAACGAAATGCATATTTTTGAAATTGTCCTGGCAGGTTTTTACATGGTGATTTATCGAATCAGGAGCCACTAGAGAGGAAACGAAAATCATAATTAGTAACGAAGGTCTTTAGCTACAAGACAGGTGCCGATAGGACGAAATCGACGACAGGCAAGTCATCAAACCATTCTCGAAACATCACAATAACAACATAATTTTACTAGCGAATAAATAAATGAATTCATTTTTTTTTTGTTCGAAAATGATTAGGATGCGAAATGGAGGCAAACGCTTTACAGAATATCTGTTCTCAAGCGTAGAGTAACGAGTGTAAGATATTTTCTGACAAATTTACCTTACATGCGCGTAACGCTTGAGCACAGATCAGCGCCCACCTAGCAAAACACATCCTGTATGCCTGGTTCAGTAGTGACGATATTCACAGAGTTTTTGACACGACAGACTATAATTTCAGCAAACTGATATAATGAATTGAAGAAAGTTTCTAAATGAAAACGAGATTTTTGAGATATATTATGGAAAATATAGAGCTGAAGAGTTGAACTAGACATGACAAGGAAGGTAACACGTCATAATTTAGTTCGAAGTTGAAACATAATTAACTGCTGAAAAATATAACCGGAAGGAAGTCCACTTTACTGATAGAAAATTAAATAATTTCAATTCGGAATTAGACTACTGTATGTAATACAATATTGATTGCTCATCTCAGTGATTTTTATTTGGCAAAAAAATTATGATCAAAATTAATACATAGACGTAGAATTTGAATTTGTTGATAATTGCACATTTCGAATTCCTACGCCAATGGGAAATAATTGATTTGAGTAAGTTATTCACTACAGAAAAGATACTCTTGATTAAACTGAATCACCCTTATGTTTTATAGATTTCGGAGATTAGATAAATATAAAGATATAGATAAAAATGATAAAGACAAGAAAAATGAAATGTACTCTTGGCAAAGATAAATCACAAAATTATATCTTCAAGACCTTATAATGCCAGAACTAAGCAACGTTGTACTAGGGAGTTAACTCATATCAGTATATTTTGCTCTAATGAATATGTGATATATTCTTCAGATATTTAAAATGAGTTATTATAAAATGAGCTTCCAAAATCTGCAAAAAAAATTGGTTGTATCATACTGTCGTCAAAATGTATCTAAATCGAACGAAACTATAGAATATTACAAGCCTAGAGCAATTTATATTTACTTATGTATGTAATATTTTTTGTCATTAACAAAAATACGATTGGAAAACACGATTTCATCAAAATAACAAAAAATATTACAAATCAAATTCGGATCGTCAAAAATCGTCATGCAAAAATTGTCGACAATTTTCAAATGTCCCGCATCAAATACAATTGAATATCGTCAATCTGAGCCACGCTTAACGACCAGCCGCCCCCGATTTCGACCCATACGGCCGAAATAACCGACGAATAAAATCGATTTTCCCTCAATCATACCAATTTTCCATATTTTTGTGAAAAATTTTAGGGTGATTTTTTTTCTCAAAATATGAATTACCTGATCCTATCTTGACGAGGCCGTTGTGCTGTATAAAAATGGTATCGCAGGTCAGATTTCCGTGGATGATTGGTGGTGAACAGGAATGCAAGTAACTGGAAAGAAAACAAACAGACTGCATTCATAGAACTTCGGCCACAGTGTTGCCAGACGGTTTTTTCGATGTCGATCGGACGAGGCAAAAGGAGTGGAAGAGATTTACGGGAACATAAAATGATGAGGAGTGAGATACGTGAAAGAATCCAAAAACGTATCAGGGTGACCACGAGAAATAGTACGCACCTGAAATTTGTTTTTTTTTTTAATACAAAAATTTGAAATTTTGAACATCATGATAACGCAAAAGTACGAGTTTTTCTAAATATAACCAATAAATTCAGTTTTACATCTTTTGTTCTTCGAATAGAACACCTACTATTTTATTGAATTTCAAGAAGGAGCTTCACCTTTTCAATATTTTCTCTCTTTGAAATCTGGAATCTGATTGAACATCGCGGAGACATGATCAATTGTTCAACCAAACAAATTCGGCCATGAAAATCATATTTGATTCGATCACATGTTGGGAGAGCCTTTGAAGTGACATCGGATTGAAAACTGACCTAGCTCATTCAGCTTCAAATTTGAAATTCGTAAAAAAACAACTGAAAAATGAGAATTAAATCTCGGAAATCTTTATTTTTTCAATAGGAACACTTGCTATTCCATTTATACTCCTCAAATAGCTTTGTTCCTTTGCAGGTTAAGAAAAAAAAATTGAGAATTATTTTTCATGATCTATATTTATAATATACTAATATTATTTTGAACAGATTCCATATTCTAAGAAAAGAAAATACTGCAGAAACCGGAAATGGCGGACTTTTGATTATATTATGAGAAAAACATGTACTTTTGCATTATCACGATGGTGTGGAATTTAAATTTTTATATTGAAAAACTGAAAATTTCAGGGGCGTACCATTTTTTATAGTAACCCGGTATTTGAAGACGATTGGAATGACAGAGATCGGTATACCCGCAACTACTGTTGCATTCGAAAACGAACTACTATGCAGCATCATCAAAAAGTATATCCCTTTTTTCATTTCCTAGCTATCGATGGTAACGACGCCATATGGGGTCAATTTTTTTAATGCAATAAGAAGACTTCTTGCAATAACATATTAACCAACCATTATCAAATCATTATCGTGCGTAAAAATAGTCTGTTTCAGCAAAACTGATAATCTCTGCGATAAAAAACTTCTCCACAGATAACACTTACCAGCAAATTAATTCAGGAATGTTAGGGGATACTTGGATGCAATTTTTCCAGGCAGACGGAGTGGCCAGATAGATGGCCGGATCTAACACCCCTTTGAACACCCCTTTGCGGGTTTCATTGGGGATTCAAATTTTTGTTTGTACCTAAACTCAAATATTTGTGAGAACAGAATATTATTACACTTCTTCATGAGGAATCAGGAATATATTCAAAACATGGTTCGAAAACATTGACTGCTGTGTTACATTGAAAAACACGATGGCACCCAGAAGTCACTTCGAATTTGTGAACCATTGTTTTCATATAAAGGCAATATAATCTAAACTTCAAAGACCAAAAACGTAGGTGGCCTTTCACTTATTGTACAAGCAGTAGAAACGACTAAATAATCTGCCAAGTATACCGTCCTTATCACTTCCACGACTTCTACCTTTGGGTCATTTGAAAGATGCTTTACACGTAACTATATCGATGGAAAGTTCAAGAACAAATATATCGTTTCATCCTGAAATTTTGGAAAGATACCTTTTGGAATTGCTTTTCGTACAATGGCCACCATACTCACCAGAGTTGAGTCCAATCGATTCCATCCTAGAACAGTTCTAATATTGTCAACAAAGGTTGAAGCCTGCAAACTGGACTAGGAGGACCAATATCGAGTCACTAGAGGTTTTGTCTACATATATTTCATGGTCCTCACAAATTCTTCCAGTCATATGCAAAAAAAAAGATGGCACTTTGGAGAAAATAATTCCAAAGGTATATTTCGAAAATTTTCATATTCAAGTAATGCCAAATTGAGTTGATCTGAACGAGAACGGAAGGTTAGCAAAGAAATAACTATTTCAATTTTTTCAAAATGTTATGATCTCTACAATAAAGTATGCAGTGTGTTTTTCAGGATTGACATGTCGCAAACTTTGACAATCAATGGAATGAATGGAAATATTACATACATATGTTGTGTTGTGGTGAATTTGTTTTTAGATAAATGAGCTGTTGATGTTGGCTATATACTTCTGACTTATCTGACTACAAATTCCAACAAATGAAGATATAATCCTCATTTCTCGAGGAAACTTATCCAGAGAGATATTGGAACAAATGAAACACATACAAGAAGATACAAAAGCAAACAACAAGAGGATACTGTTTGGGTAGTTACAATTCATTAGTCTAATAAATATTTTAGGATGAGTGAGTAATATTATATGGAACTGAAGCGACACCTAGTACAACAATTCCCACTGATTTGATACCGAATATTGCTACTATGATAATCAATATGCTCACCAAGTTTGAAATAGACAAAATAATTTAAATCTCAAAAATCAAGAGAACTTCAACACTTTGTATATTGAATACCAATTCTTCTAGGACCAAACGAAATAATATGTATGTAATACTTCCGTTTCGACCATGAATTCGCAAAGTTAGACAATTGAATTGTTCTGGTTTTGAAAAGTGTGTACTTCTGGCATACTATTGCAGAAATATTGATTTTAGAACAGGAGTAATACATCCTAGAGAGGATAGCAAAGGAAAACCTCGTAGGAACGAAATATCAAATTGGGATGGTGATTATAGAAAGTTAGACAATTGAATTGTTCTGGTTTTGAAAAGTGTGTACTTCTGGCATACTATTGCAGAAATATTGATTTTAGAACAGGAGTAATACATCCTAGAGAGGATAGCAAAGGAAAACCTCGTAGGAACGAAATATCAAATTGGGATGGTGATTATAGGAAGGAGAGTGGGAGAGAAAAAAACGGACAAGATCTGGCAACGCTGCCTGTCGAACGCCGGCCAATCTCATCGCTGCGAACTGCTGAGTCAAAAAAAAACTTCCAGTTTACGGGAAAACTCGAGAATGGAAAATAAATTTGGAAAAGCTAACCGCGGCGACTATCTGTAACCTTTAGGATTTGTAACCCGATTTTTGATACCGATACGCGAGCTCCGTTCACCTCACGAGCTACCCGACAAATCAAAAATGAAACAGATAGCCGATCGATATTGTCAAAAATTTCAAACGATTCACCAAATGCCAAAAATACTATGGACGTCTCATCTGAAAATTAATCGAATTTTATACAAGTCCACGACCTGACTTACCTTCGACTGATCTGCGAAAAATACATTAGAAAATAAAACGAACCATCGACCACAAAAATCCATTTGTTACTTACAAAAAAATTGAACATTGTGGCGATACGACCATAATGAAAATATATCTTACAAACTAGTTATACAAGAGCAACTTCGTAAATGTAGTATTAATTGATCTGTGGGGAAAACAGACATTTTGTGAGTTTCAAACTTCTTTTCTGGGCGTCGAGTTTATATTTACCTAAGCGCAGAGAGGATTTGAGTGCACCATCTTCTCCAAGCCTGTATCGGCAGTCTCTTGACGTTTCGTTTGGTCCTCTTCAGGAATTGCTTCAGGGAACCAGATGACATATATTCTGTGATGAATATTACCTGTAAAAGCAAATCGGCCGCATAAATGACAAAGTATTTTTATGAAATTTCACTGCTTAATTAGATACCGATTTTTCCGATAAATAATTATGAAATTCAAAATAAAACAGCGAATGAACAGCAAAAAAGAGTTTGTGGATGGATAGCTGAGGCAGAAATTTATTTAGTATTTGTAATATCTTGACTAGTCCATTGAACCTGACGTTATATTCAGAAAATAGATTTATTCAAATCTGCTCAAAACTTGAATCACCATGAAGCTGATGAGCTCAACACCCTTGTAAGAGGACAAATATATCAAATGGATATCAAGCCACCTTGGGTAGGTTCGAAAAGAATAATTCAGATTTGGATAAGTTAGGTGGAAGTAGGACAGGATCCAACAACGTTCAAACAGGGTTTCCAACTCATAGTGAATTTCACACTATAACTAGTGCTTCAACATTTCTTTGCATTAAATAATACAGCATGTAACAAGATATTTCCATTTCATGAATTCAATTTCGTGATTCGTCTCATATTGATTTATATCAGTTTGTATAAATATTCACATTAGGTTTCTGGTAGAAAATACGGAATGAACTTGAGTTAAAACATCAAACTCTAATAATAGAGGTATTAATTATTCACTATATTAGGTACTTGTTAGTGCTTTATTGATAGTCAAGACCACCTGAAGAATCACCTTTGATTTTCTAGTGTTGTTGTCATGTCTTCTTCCAAGGTGATATCTGTAGCGCTGTGACACCTGTTCTATAAGTGGAATCTTCATCAAGTAATTTACTGTGATATGCTCGCAAAATGTGAAAATTGAAATTCTTTCAATACAATAGAGGAGCTCCGACAGTAATGTAGCAACCACCATTTGTATTCTTGAAATCAACACTCAGAAATGATTTTGATTGTAAACAAGAGGAGAAACTTCTCTCAAAATGTTAGAACAAAGAAACCTGTACGAAAAAATACAATTTGGATTGAATTTTGCATATCACTCTGTCGGACTGTTAATTCTCATTTTGAATTCATTTCGTATTTTTTCTTCAATTTTCAACTACTGACGACCGATATTTTGTGTTCGATGAAAAAATAACTTCAAAATTTTATGCAAGAATTTTTCTGAACCAACTTCATCATCAATCATCAAATTTCAGTATACGTCACAAGAGTTGCAATAACCATGTGATTTTTATAACTTCAGAAACAAAATAGGATCGAAAAGAAGGACATAATTTTCATGAAATACAGAATACAGAAGTATTTCGTAATTCTATTACATTTTGCCAGAGTCGAAATGAAAAATGATCCTTTCTTTAATTAGGTGAAACTAGCTCAACAAGAATTTCAATAAAAATTTCTCATTTTGCCTATTCCGGAAATTGTGATTGAAAATAAAAAAATATTTTTATCTACTCACCCGTGGTTTGTCGTTATGTGTATCGGTCCAATATCTGTGGAATTTGACGATATTCGGATGATCGAGCTGCGTGAGATTTTCGAAAATCAACTGGATCTTCTCCTCTTGACTTTTGAAGTTCTTCCTTTCCGAAAACTGGACTTCGTTCCACACGACCTCGACGCCCTCTTCAGTGTCCATCGCCAAGTAGGCGCAGTCGATGCCCGGTACATCTCTCTGTTCCACCTGAAAACAAAAAATAAAATATTATTAATAACATACGAGACGAGCGAGAAATGTTCATTAAGGTGGATTTATGTGGCAATCATAAGTTTTGATTAATAAAGTCATAAAAAGTATATAAGCTCAAGCTTGTCAATGATGTCAGGTTTCACTATTCCTATGAAGTCAAAGAGTATCCATGCTCGGTATTAATAACAAGAGTTCTCTCTCATAGGACGACCGTGTGAGGTGATAATAATCAAAATTTCATTTACATAACATGACATATTCATTTAAATATTCACCGAGAAAACACGAAAAGCATGTCAAATTTTTCATCGTTAGCAAATCACGTTTCTTTTGAATACTCATATAGAATCATAATACAAGTTCAAAATTCGGCTAGAAACATTTGTCCATCACTTAAATTTGACAGATTACTTGTATTCAACATTTTGCGAAGCCTACTTGGGAATTAAGATATTAAGAATGGAAGTTAGTATTTTCCCTTTTCTTCTCGTTCAATTACATCAAGATTTCATCAAATGAATAAGTGATACATAATTCAATTTTTCTTCTGCTATACGAGAATATAGGTTGGGTACTGTATCTGGAAAATAGTTCACCCTGTATAAAATGTAATATGTTCATGATATTTCTTATGTAGTATTTGAGTTGTGTACCAAAATTCACCTCATTATCTGTTCATCGAATTTAGTTATAAGCGAGAGAAGATTAATCGTTAGTCGTCATATTTTGAAAGCAAACTGTGTTTGTTTTCAAGAAAATTATGGTTTACAATAATTGTTCAAAATGTTGACCATTTATTTCAATGCAAAGATTGCACTGTCAAGTCATTGACTCGCGAATCCTTTGGAACAAAAGGCTCATTTGCGGACAAATGTTCACATTAACAAAAATGCTTGTTCAGATGTCCCTTATCCCCCTTAAAGTTTGTCGGTATATTTTCTCAACCAAGATTTTCGCTGCTCTTGGCAAAGTATACAGAATACTTACAATAGACCGACTCTTCCTACGTGACTCGCTTACCGTTTTCTTTCCCCTCAGGCCCCCCGGATGCCGTTCGGTTCCTAGACCGATACACAGTGGCTAACGCACAAATCACTGCTCGAGTGTAACGTGTCGTAGGCTATAAATATAGAGTGCGAAAAAAAACTACGTACCATCATTCATTAGTGCTTGTTCTTCATTTTATGAAAATGCCTGTGGTATATTGTGCTGTGGGAAATTGCACGTCAAGGCGTGGAACGTTATCCTTTTTTCGTTATCCAAAAGATGAAGCAAGGTATCCATTCTACTCTGTATTTCAAGTGAATGTCCTTGCTTCGTTGCTGATGATCAAGGAGTTGTTTATTTATTCGACGTACCACATCTTTCAAAATCAACGAGAAATGGAATTGAATTGAACAATGAGGACACACATATAAACATTCCAGAACGAATTTTGACTGACCAGAATAGATTAAACTTGCACCGAAATTATCCGATGACCACATTTTCCCAACCAAGTTCCAGAAATTTCAAAGTTGAATTGGCATCTCCGCTTTTCAGTCATTCGGTTGCAGATGCAATATTTTTTTTCTATGGATCACGAGTAGTAGGTAGCGGCGCGCTTCCGATCTCAAAATATCAAAATTATAGTCAATATCCACTAAAATGTTTGTGCCATCGCCGGTACATCAGCTATCGCGCGAAATGCTTTTCTGTACCCCGTATGAACAGTGGGTTCGCCGCGAACACGTGCAGGCGACACGCTTGTGAGCTGAGAATCTGAAACGCCCGACAGAAAGTCGTCTACCTGATTATTTGTGCCCTTGGTATATTATCGCCGCTAATAGCTGTACGTTTTCCCTGTCACGTAGGCAGAAGCGACAAAAAAATTAATATTGAGGGCGAAGCCGTCGCGATATATCATAAGAACGATGTACAGAACACTGGTGGAGCTATTCTGCCTATTTGCCTATCAAATTCCTTCAACCAGAACTCTAACGTACAGCTAACTTGATAACAGCATTTTATTCAATATAGCGGAAAATCACTCATATGTTAGTTGTTAGATGGCGGTACAAAAATGACAACAAAATCAGTATTATTGATAATTGCACAATCTGTGTTATAGAAATGTTGATTCAGAAGTAGTCATTCAGGTTACTCCTCAATTTTAGATGGAAATACATAATTATAATCTCAAAACGTCAACTATTTGTACAGAAATCTGTAAAAATGTCACTATCTTCTGGGGAGTTTCATAACTATTAGGCCATTATAGCGGAAAATGCCGTTAGCGTTTTTGACGAAACAAAACACCATCAGTGACTGCACCAGTGTTTTGTACATCGTTATCATAAGGTTAGTTCTAACCCTTCGAAAAATCGTCACTTTACGGAAGGCGCATGTGCTGAAGGTTGTTCCAACAGAGAGGTAACGGTAATCAGACAGTTCTTTTGGTGTTCCAACCCAACCAAACTCGTGATCGTCTTTGACAGTTTCAGGAGGTTAATTTCAGTACATGATCAAATTTTGCAACTGTTTATAGTAAAAATGCAGGGTGTTCCAAACAGCAGACAGAGCAAAGCATATTCCAGAACAGAGTTTTTTCTTGATTTCGTGATGAGAATGATAGCAAATTCGATCATGAAATGTCCAAGAGAGGAAGAGAAAATCCCATATTATGAATAGAGACTCATGTAAGCTGAAAATAGAGGAGGAAACAACATCGAATGCAGATTTCGCATCTTGCACGAACTCTATAGTAGGTAATGTCCAAATGAAACGAACAACGGAATCTGCCCTTCCCCTATACATAAATAAGAATGTCTAGTGAAATCACTGGGGTACGAAATGCGTTCTCATCGAATGCAAGTGGCAAGTGCACAAAATGCATTCAAAACAAATGATTGCTTTTCTAGTCCGTTCGCACGTGAAATTCGAACAGAAATGAATATCAAAAGGAAACCGTGGCTGACAATAAATTATTGCAGCATTCAGCCTGACAGATCAAAGAAGCCATTTAACGAAGACTGGGCGAATTTGTTAGGAAGGTTTCCTGATGAAATGGCTTGAATGTAGGAAAATTCCGTAGGCAAAAAGTTACAAAAAACTTCATCTTCAGTATATAAAATCAGAAATGAAGGTCATTTCGGTTTTGAAGAGTATGACAAGCGCAAACTGTTTGTTGAAGCAATGCAAAAAAAGAATTAAGGAAATTTGGAAGGACACTCAGAAGCATCTCTTTCCATACTGATTGAATTCATGTTGAATACAAAAAAGTGTGTAATCGTGGTCAAGATGATAGTTGCACTATACTGATCCTCAATTACCTGCATTCTTCTATCATCAATACCAGAAAATCTGGTTCCTGAAATCTACAAACTCGTGTTGCTTTTTATGTCGGGATACTATACTCATATTCCACAACTATTTCAATTCAATATGGTATGGTTTTGACCTTTGTAAACTTTGCATTGAACTATTCAATTCGTATTTTTTATAATTAATAATCTATACAATATTTGTTGATATTGGAAGGTGAGCCTGATACGATCTCAATAATATGAAATTTGAATTAGATATTACTTAATATAATTGTACTAAATAGTGATGTTGAATTATCGAAGTAAATTTCATTCACAAGGATTGTTATTACTCACAAGTATCCACGAATATCACTATTAGTATTATAATGTACCTTCAATAGAATATTTGGAAATACATACTGTCTGTAAGTTATTCGAGGAGGTGGTATATTCATTTTTCAGCTTTTGTGTGAGATTTTCTCTCCTCGTTTCTAAAAAATAAAATAGAAGTTATTATAATTGTATTTCAATATATTTTTAGTGAGGACAGATTTGTGATCTGCCCAAAAATGTAACTGCTCTTGAAATTAAACCTATAGATACATAAAAGAGAAATTCTCTATTTGTCAGGGACTCCTTGTTTTACAAATATATTTTTAATGTAATCAAAAATTCTACTTATCTTAGCGGACGTATCGGGGACGAATCTGTTCCCGTTTCAACAAAATTCGAATATTTTATCTTCGCAAAATTTTCCAATGTTGAGTTGTTTTGACACTGAAAATTTGACAATTTGACAAACGGAGAAATTCTGGTTACAAGATGTCTTTCATTAATTGATATTGAATTTGCCATTTTCATATTCTGTTTTGAGAAGTGGATGCCAAGTTCTATCTATATCAACTGAAGAATATTATTATATTATTAGCAATATTATTGTCTCCGTTCAGAAGAATGCAAGCAGACTCTATCGATTTTTCGTTTTTGCTTGTTGTGTTCTTTTCCTATGATCTTAATAGTACTTCCGGCCCATATGTTTTCTATTTTCAGTGAAGATGTGTTCAACTAATTTTGATTTGTCGGTATATCTTTTCTTTATATTGGTCTTATACTCTTTCATACGAAACCAAAAAATGAAGAACAATCACCAAAAAAATGTATTGACACTATATACTAAGTGTTTGTGGAAAATACTACACAGATGAAACCAGCAGGCCTCTATCAGTAAGGATGAAAAACAAAGTAGTTATTTGAAAAAGAAAACTAAGATTGTCAACTTGCTATCTATAGAATCTATATTAGAAGTCAGATTCGCACACCTTTTCGGTCATAGTGAAACAAGAAAGATGTTCAATTCAAGGCAAAATACCTATGCGGCTTCAAGCGAAAAACACGTGGCACACCAGTTACCCTACAATTTCCTTTATTTTCGTCTCTGACATTTATGCCAGAAACGGCAAGATAAATACCGAATATTTCTGGTGCAGTTTCATTATTCCATCACACGATTTCACTATAAGAAATCGATATGCGAGATACAGGGCTTCCAAGTTCCAAGTTGAAAATGAAAAATTGTTTTTGATGTATTTTGAAATAACGTGAATACCAATGAATGAAGATAGACATTCACTATTCGTTACTTTCTTTATTCAAGAGCCACACGAAGCATTGAAACCATCGTCAACTCTCGAGTCAACTTCCCACTTACAGGAAAGCAAATATATCCTTCATTATAAGAATTCATAATAGGAAAGAATAGTGTGATTTATTTGCCAAGTAGGTGTGTTGTGTGCACAAATGAACTTAATATGTGCAGACCGCATTGTTGACAGTCCGAAAAAAGAATCATCTATTAACGGATTCAGATTTCTTTCAACTCCGGGAATCGTAACACATTATTGATCAATATCTTCACATCTCAGTTGAATATACATTTTGAATGAAATATCTAGATAGAGTGTTGAGAATTAACTATCATCAATGGTGTGTCTGTCCAGACTGATATCACAGGAAGTTATTCTCGAAATATTTGTGGAAGTCGTAGAAAAAATGTAGCCTTCTCTTGTTTAATGGCTATTACACTCTCATTGAGAAATATACTACTGATTATTATATCACCAGAAATTTATATCAAGATTCCATTGTAATTAGTAATTAATTTCGTACAGCATGATTGAAAATGGGAATCTAATCAATGAACGTGAAAGAATGTTAGGAGGATATGACAATAATCCATGAAATTAATCATTGTTTCTAATTTTATAACTCTCATCTCAAGAAAAAGTACCCATTAGTGAATAAATAACAACATTTATGTTATCTGATTCTCAATATTGTACTTTCGATTGAGAGTATTTTAAGAATCAGAGCCGCTTATCTTATATTAACACTTATATTAACACAGATAATAACGTAAAGTTATAAAAGTTTCTCTAAAAATAATATTGACAGTCTATTGATAGGGAGATCATACTTATCTATTGTTACCGAGGTAACTGAAAGATGAACTTTAAATCGAATATTCATCTTGATGGATTTTTTTTTGAAAAATTCAAAAACATGCCAATTTTCATTCCATATCTTTTCCTATCACATCCTCATCTTGCATACTTTCTGATCCTCTACTGTCACTCTCACCGATACAATTTGAATAGACGAAGTACTAAGTATACTACGTAAGTCTTTGCCTATATCTTTTGAATTTACGATCTTTCATTTGGAAGCTATTTTCATCATCAGTTTATTGTTAGAAAAATGCCCTTTTCCCTTCGGAAATAAACTCATCAATTCAGCATCAATTCACAAAAAAATGTATATTTGATCTGTTTCGTTTTTTATTGCATCACACTATATGGTGAGATCATAGATTTTACCTATAAAAACTGCTCAATAAAGGAGAGTAATTGACCAGCCTTTGTTCGTTTTCACAATGCCATTTTGTTTAGCCTTCAACTTGTCGTTCTAACATGAATTTATAATGATAATAATATCGTTTATTTTGCATACATGGTCGAATAACATTCTTATATCGGTAATAAAACTCATGGAAAAAAGGAGCTGAAAACAATTTAAAAAAGATCTAGTTCAGCCCCTTCAAATTCTACACTGAGAAAAATTAATTGTATACGCTCGCTTACTATAAAATGAAATAATCAAAAACAAATAACTAACATATTCATCTATGTATGAAATGGCATAATACTAAAATTGGAAAGTACAGGAGATAAATATATATATATATATCCTAAATTTATATATTTACTTATCAGATTTAAGACACTTTCAGCAGTTGTTTCTTCAATTTTGATTTAAAACTATAATTTTGACGGATTTCAGAGGCTCCGACAATTGGTTGTAAAAAAAGTATTCACTATAAGAAAAACATCTACGAAAAAATGTTGTTCTATGTGGTGGTGGTGAGATGAGACCCCTAAATCTCAAATTCAAATTATGAACGTCGGTGCGATACTGAATTTTATGAGTTAAATATGCAGGACATTCATTTGTAATGATTTTATGAAACAAAACCAAGGAGTGGAACTTGCGCCTTTCGTGCATGTTGAGCCATTTGGAATTTTCCAACCTATGTGAGACAGGATCAAACTTCCTGATACCGTATATGAAACGTAAACACGACTTTAGTATTTTTTCAATTCGTTTCATCTCAATATTATCTAGACACGGGCCATATAAAACGTCACAATAATTGAAATGACAAAGAACAAGAGCCTCTGTTAGTTTTATTTTGAGATTTTTCGAAAGTAAAGAACGTTGAGAATATAGCAATTTAAGAGACGCATAGCCTTTTCGAAGGCATTGGCTGACATGGTTTTCAAATCTCAGGTCAGTATCCAGCACCAGTCCAAGATTTTTTACACTATTTGTGCATGTCAACTTTTATACATATTGTTTGATCAATACGTTTGTTCTCCTTACGAAATATCATGATAGATGATTTTAATGGATTGATATGCAAATTATGAAGCTCTGATTCCTTGATTAGACTTTCGAGATCATCGTTAATGGTTTTCTCGGCATTCTTGTAATTATCAGGATAAAAAGAGAAATATATTTGTGTATCATCTGCATAAAAATCTGAGTAGCATTGTTTGAGACAGGTTGTTATGATATTTGTATAGATACTGAACAATAGGGGTCCCAAAATAGATCCCTGTGGCACACCACAACATACACTTTCCTTGGAAGATTGTCCTATATATAGAAGTCTCCACAAACTGATATCTTTTATCTGAATAACTACCTATGAGAGCAATTGCCTCATAAGAAAACCCTACAAAGTGTAAGATGGCACATAACAACTCATGACTAATAGTGTCAAAAGCTTTCGAGTAATCTAGAAGAATGAGAGTAGTAGTTTTTCCGGAATCATTAGCCCTGATTATATCATCTGTTATGTTCAACAGAGCAGTAGTGCAACTGAATCCGGGTGTAAAACCCGATTGGTTAATTGGCAATATTGAATATTTTTCTAAATGCAGACGTATCTGTTTATTCATAATTCCGAAACCTTAGAAAGACACGGAAGGATACTTACAGGGCGCAAGCAACAGAAGTCGTGTATGTAGTTTCTCTCGGAAATAGTTTGGCATTTTTTATTTATATTTATTTCAATATTTATAATGATGATGGAGAATATGCATCTTCAATTTTATTCCCTTATTGTGCAGAAAAATCCAAAAGGTATCCAAGAGTTATCCACAATTGTATTTTGTAATGCTCAATCTTAAAATGTTATTTCACATGAAGAAAAAGCAGTGGATTGTCCTAATATTTCATAATATCAGCTCAGCTGTCCTCTAGCACGTTACTGGAATAATTAACCTACCAAACTTCAAGAGAATCGAAAGAATCTTTTTTTTTCTAAATCGAAATAGACCTTCTTTTCTGAAAACTTCAACACTCTGTTTCTAGAAAACCTATGGGTATCTGGGAAAATATTGATGAAAACCATTTTCTATTTTTTCTTGATTTTTTTACAATATTGCCGAAATACAAGGTGAAATACTGATGAAGTGATCAACAGGTTCTATTATATCGAAATTTTCGTAGAAAGCCATTGTATAAATGATTATCATGATACATAATATATTCGCCGTGACACTTATGCGGATTGTTAGTTATTCAATGTAGTGATTGTGAAAGGTGTGTAAACATATCTTTAAAATATTGATTTTTCTCGCTGAGGGAAAACTCACATAATGGTGTATACCTACACTAGTAGAAATCGGCTTTCTATGCCACAGGGGTACACATTCGATGGAAATCACAGTCTTGATGGATATAAAACCTTCAATTTTCAATTTAATAAATATCGATGCATCCAAAAAAGTTGTTCGTAAAATGCTATTTTATAATATGAGTGAAGAAAGTGGCTTTTCCTTTCATTTTCGTTCGGACCCAACCCTTCTAGGAAAACAACACTTTCCTACTAGAAATGTACATAGCTGTAGGTGTATTGTATTAACACAAGGACAATTCGAAAAGTTTCAGTATACAGTTACGGTAATGAAATATATTATACATAAAATATATGTTATAAAGTATAAACAAAAAGTTACAGAATATAATATTATAATCTGTACCTTTTGGTATTAGGAGTCTTACTAAAACAAAAAGCAAGGTATCATTGAATTGATATTTCATAAACAAAACAAAACAAAACAAAGATATTTTTCATGTGAAATCAGAAGAAACAAGTGATATGAGCCAAAATTATAATCATCGTTACAAATTTAGCAATTCATTCATTCGTCATCTTAGAAAGGTTGTTCTGATATTACGTCAATTATAAAGTACAGGAGTCTAGTTACAAATAGTGAATTGAATGTAATAATGCGAATCAAGTTTTAGAACCCATCGAGTGCCAACAGTTATTTAAAGTGTACATATCTCTAGATCACTGGATTAGTTTAATATCTCTTGGAAGATTTCTGAAAAATTGCGATTTTACATCATATCATAATATTCTATGCAGGGTGTCCCGAAAAGATATCGACAAACTTCAAGGGATGATAGGGGACATCAAAACAAGCATTTTTATTCATGTAAACATATGTCTGCAAATGACCCGTTGAGGAACAAACTATTTAAATCATACAAAAATAATTGAAGAAGTTTTCTCAATCATGAACATTTCGAAAATTTCTACCTTGGGATCCAAGGATCCACCCCAAAGGATTCTCGTGTCAATGACCCGACGGTGCAATCTTCGCACTGAAATAAATGGTCAACATTTTGAACAACTATTGTAAACCGTAATTTATTGGTTAATACAGCAAAATTAATGAGTAAACAATGGTTTGAATTATTGCTCAGTATAATTAGTCCCAAACAATTTTTTCTTGCTCTACAGCCCAAACGGCTCATTTGCTCATTTGTTAATATAAGCAAAAATGCTGCCCCCTATCACTTCCTAAAGTTTGTCGGTATCTTTTCGGGATACCATGTATGTGCACATGGTCACAGTAAAGAAAAAAGCCGAGAAAAAAGCTCACCAACCGCACTAATATATCTTTCATATTACATAGTTCGTCCTACGATCATCTATGAAAACAGTATATTGTAACACATTGTTTTATCATACAAATAAAAAAGTATATAAATATGTAATAAATGTCCTGCACGGCAATCTCCATTTATTGTTCTAATCTCACTGTTGCACTAAAAATGTTCGAAAACCATTGTTGGAGGGTGTACGGAAGGGTACTGATAAAAGTGATAAGTTACTCATCGAATACTAGAATGGATGAATACGTAACATTCTAAATTTTTCCGAATGTATGTTCTTGAATGGAATGTTCTTGAATGCTCTGGAATGAACTGGACCGAATGTATGGAATGTAGCGAATGTTCGAGGACGATTAGTTGCGAGTGAGAAAACATTTTCGGACATTTTTATGATCGACATCGAAAAATTCTGCGGCTGATCTGCAGAATCATGGAAATTCCAGAATGTTAGAATGAATTTCAGGAAACTCGAGTAGATTCATTAATTGTTGAGCTACATATTTTTTCGCCTACCATATCTGGAAATGAATCCTATCAATTTTAAAAATATGACCGAAAGTCATCTATATCGTCCATTGGGTTGCTAAACTCATAACAACAGGTTTTTGTAGTTTTTCATTAGCTAGACATCTTCGACTATCACTTGCGTGATGCGTATTTTGACGTTTCACATAAATTTTCATCAAACGTCACTGTAAATTAAAACAAAACTGGAAATTTTTGAAATTTTTTCTGTTTTTTGTGTTCATGGTAGGCGAAAAACAGCTTCAGCAGCCCTTCGCTGTGCTCATGCAGATGATAGCTGCGGGTTGCTAAAGCTCATTTTCTGCCCTTGACCTATAACAATAAACAAATACATTTCGTTGAGAAATCACTCGGGATATCACTACACTTTTGTATTCTTAAGATCCGTCAGGTAAATTAAATCAGTCATTTTATTGTAGTGACAACAGTATTGCACGAGATTACCGTGCAATATAGAATTATAAATAATAGATATGTTATGACTGAACTGCGATGTAGAGATAGCAACAAACCTCGCGTTTCATATGCGATCAAACCACTCACGTTTTTCCACGCATGCGTGACGCTTTTTCACGGTTTTCACATCTTTTCCACACATGCGTGTGACTCCAACACAATTTTTCACGTTTTCCAGCACAGGTTTTACGTTTTTATGTGCCTGTTTTTTATGCCTGAAGGTTTTACACGATTTTCACGCATGCTTGAAAAAGGGTTGCGCATGTGGGTAAACGTGAGAAATGTTGACGTTAAACAGCATAACACATTAGTGGAAAAACTGTCGGAAAAACGTGAGAAAACACGGAAAAACATAAAAAAGCGTCACGCATGCGTAGAAAAAGTGAAACGAAGTCACATATGGCGAAAATACGTGAGGAGATTGATCACAAACGAAGAGAGTGCGTGAAAGAGAGGTTTGATAACATCCCAACAGCATATCTACTTGAAGAAGCGAGACCACACAAAAACATTGAGAACGAATTGACTTTTTCTACATACTGACTATGTATGATAGTATTTTCGTTACACTCAAGGTTACATTCTTGTCATTTGATGCTGGCTTGTAGATTTGGGAGCTTTCAAAAATACTCCGAATACCCTTGAAATTGGGACCAAGGAATCACCTTCGGTATTCCCAGGGGCTATTCTTATTACATTACCTCACAAGATTTTGTAGATCATTACATAAAAAAATAGCGCTTGATCCTGTGCCAAGAAATAAAAGTAGCTGTATTTTTTCGCAATGTCAATTAGCCGTATAAAAGTTTTTCGAGACCCAATGTACTAATTGCGATTTCAAAATTTGCGACAGCTCTATGTCAAGGTGAAGGTGAAGTTCACAATATTTGAAAAGGAACCTAAACAAAATTATACCATGCGTACTTGGAACTGATTCAATGAAAAAGAAAAATTTCAATATTGGGAATAGAATATTAATATTATATAAGAAGTTAAATAAAGAAAACGTGGGTACATTTCAGTGTTTTTCGTATAGTATCTTCTTATATAGAATCAGATATGATCAGATATACATCATCAATAACTTGATTTTTAAATGATTTAGGTTGAGATATAGTAATCATCGACAAGAATAAAACAACATAATGGCCATTGAATTCAATAGAGAAATACTACTTCATATTCGTCTGCAATTTTACGAAATTTGTAAAACAGGAATTGATGAAATAAATTTGACACTCATAAAAAAATGTATAAAAAAGCCCAACCAACGTTGTGATTTCTTTTTAATAAAATAATTTTAGTTATTTCTGTTGTGAAAATATTTGACTATTAAATAGTCCAGTCGTAGAAAAATTATAGTGTAAAAATCGCACGGAATGCTCATTTTTTACATGTATGAAAGTTAGCAGCAAGTTTGGGAAAAATCCTCCAGAGGAAATCAACCAAGAAAAGTTGCTGGGAATATTTTTTGAACCATACGTCCACCGCTAGAGGGCGTGATAGCTTCGATAGTATATGGTGAATGAGGAATTTTTGCATTACTTTTGATTGATTACTCTATATAGTAATTCATTTCTATTTGAGGATGGCAGCCGAATCGCACAGATTTACACGCCACTAGATCTGATCATTTTCTGCTAAAATGAAAATCGCGAATTTCAAAAATTATTTAAAAAACTTAGGGAGACAATGGGTTTGTGCCAGGAAGCTAGCCCTATTCATACAAGAGTAATTGTTATTTTCATCAGGAAGTATGAGTATGACATACAAATATAGTCGAAACGTATGTCGTGATACATGAAGAATTTTAGCATTAATTTTGAGTCGGGGGTGGCAGCTGTATGGCACGGCTATTGACGTCATTAGATCTGTTTGTTTCCTGCTACTATGAAAATCGCGAATTCCAATAATTATTTGATAAATCTAGTACTAAGATAAAAACGGATTGTGACCGGAAGCTCTCACACTCAAATGGGGAAATACTTTTTTTTGGTAAACATGCTCATTGTAGAGTGATAATTATTTTATTAGAAATATTTCAACTACGTTGCAAATTTCACAGCTGCCATGTTTTTTCGCAAAAACATAGCGAAATTAGCAGGTATGAGCATCAACCCATAAATACATTTAGAGCCTTTTCACACACTATGCTAAAAGTCCAAAATTGCAACAGAAATCGTTCGGATTTTGACAATTCTACATTGAAAATTAATAAATTCCAATTGCAATCCTGTACTTTGAACATTCAAATGCAGAGAAAAATGCAAGATGTACAATGGCATAAAAGTTTCGAGGAACCGACAACTTCTACTAGTATGGAGTGATTCGATAGATTTCAGCTAATTAGAGAAAATCTGCCCATCGCATTTTTTCAATGGCAAATTGACCAGAGTAATGGACGTTCCATGACCTTTACCAGTTAAAATTCAATTATAAATGTCGCCCAGGCAGCTACACTCCATCAGACGTCTAGGCATTTAATTAGGTGATCCGGTGTCCATATACAAGATATAAAATATGCACAGAGAAAAAATATAGTTCCCCTGACAAAAGTTTCAGTTAGAATAGGCACAACCAGATTTTCTTGTTACTGTAACAAATTTTTATGGTAACCATAATGATATTCTGGCTATCGTAACGATAAAACATTGTTAGAAATACAAGATCATATGGTTGTGTCTATACTAACCAGACAGTTTTTTGAGTGTGATGAAATAGAAGCAACATTGAAATGTTGATATTTTTTTTCGTTAGTTTGTTCGATGTTAGTATATTTAGGATATTTAGCGTTATTTCAGTCTATACCAGCATCTATAGATTATATCAATAAGAGTTCCACTTGGGCGTATCATAGAAAAAACAATAACAAATGTCGAAAATGAAAACACAGAGAATGACAGTCTCTGACAGGTCGTGTTCTCCTGACTATATTATCTTATACATTGTTAAATTTCTCAGCATACATTACCTGAAGCTGATAATTTCTTACCCAATTGGCAAACATCGAATCTGGAATATCTAGCTATATAACATGATTGAAAAATAGTTCATAAAAGGCTTCAAAGTTGAAAATGAAAACTAGTTTTTATTGAATTGCAAGAGAACCGTACGAAGGCGCTTTAAACTTTAAAGTCAGGATCCCGAGATTAAAGTCAGGATCCTGAGATTAAAGTCAGGATCCTGAGATTAAAGTCGGGATCCCGAGATTGAAGTCAGGATTTAGAAAAAAAGAGAGTGTGGCCTTCAGCGCCTTTGTAGAACCGCTCTACAAGAAAATGTGAATATTTCAGTGGATCAGCAAGTATCCGAGAGTGCATGAATCATTAATCTATCTGACTTCCAGTGACACCGGTAATTGGTATTCCGGGGTATTCATTTTAAATTTTGTGAGAAGACATCAGTGGCGATTAACATCATTTCGAATTTTTCTTGATCACATTGGAGGAAAGAATTAAGATTTGGATAGTGCGTGTCGATTTTGGAATTTTTTTTTTTTGAGAAATCTGAAATTACCTTTTTCCCGTGTGTTGCCAAAAATCTGTAGGGCACTGTAAATGAATGTGAATATGAATTTACAGAAATTCGCTCGTGAGTTTATAAATGGTTCAGAACGCACTAAATAGTAACTTTGATATGACATCATTTTGTCAGACCTCAGAATATGGTGCTATTTTTAGCTTGATTAAGTATATCGGCCATTGAAAAATTCAACTTGTTGGTATTATAAATCAATATTTATCAAAGCTATACTATATTTTTTATCATCCAACTGAGGATTGCATATGACTATTCACATTTATTTATGATGTTTTGCGTAGTACATTAAAAGTGAACATTCTCAAGAGAGTAAATTCTGTGTTTTGTTTGCTTGGAATGTTTCTGCGTATGGAAAAATTTTGTACAATCTATACAAATTATGATTCGATTTATCAACCGCATCTGTGAAAAGTGTGAAAACTGAGGAGCCATTTATTGCAAAACAAGTTGATTATCTTTCAAATAAAAATTTTCTTATTCGTAATTTAAACAAAATCCAATACGCAAGAATCCCTGAATAAACAATACAGTATTTGACATCGGATATCACATCCACTGGGTGGATGATGATAATGAAATAATAATATAGTCATTGCTTTGATAGAGCAGCGACATATACCACGCGTTGATAAAATCTCTTTCAGTTCGAATGAAATACAGAGTGTTTGGTACATGAACAGAGATAGGTCCGCAAATGCATATGGAAGCTACGTACATCGAAAGTGCGAATTCAAAAATTCATACATTCAACACCGAGAATAACACCATAGGACCACAGAAAAATATTATTGAAATCATGGTGAATTCGAATTCAGAAACTGCGTTCTCGATATTCATATAAGACTACTAACTTGAGATATTTTTGAAAATATATCTCTAATTGATAGACAGTGTGAGATTTTTCACACAATATGTGTGTCCACTCTGTATGAGAGTCCTCAATGATGTCCGATGTCTAGTGGTTCTTGGTAGATTGTCTTTTCGTTCGAAATTTTGGCAGATACTATAGATCATGAACGAGTCTGATTCGAAAAGATTCATTTCGTATGGCAGAAGAAAATAATGAATATCTCGTATTCAATGGATTACTGTGTCGATCAATATTATATGGTTGTGGAGTTCTAGAGAAAAATCGAGTAATGAAATGAAATGTCAAGATTCACAGGTCAGCAGATAACTTGTTCAATAAGCTGAAAAGCAAACAGAATTGAATATATTTGTGTATAATATATGCATGTTCATTGAAGCATGCAGGACCAGAAAAATGCATCTCTATTCAATGAGCTCAATTGAACCGTGAAAAGTGAAGATTAGAAACTAGTGACGGAGGAGCATCGTCGGTATCGTTCTATTCTATCCTTGGAAACATTCACTCGGCATTTACACGATAGTTATTCAAAAAGAAACATATCAGGCACATTGGATAGAATCCAAACACTAATTGTTTTTCGAGTGTTTTATTTTCTACGACATGGGTCGTCGTCCAAAAAGAGGCGCCTAAACTTACAGAGTGTTTGGGTGATCATTTTCCTTCTTCCCTTGTCATCCAACATTACCGTTTATTTTCACGAGAGAAGCAACGAAGGTAACAGAAATGCATGTTGTCGACATAAGTTTAAGAACAGATTTTGCATAGTGGCTTGAAGATCATTGATTTTTTGAATCAACACCAGGGTAATGTTTATAACCATAATAAGTACTATAAAGTCTTTCACATTTTTTTATCAATTTCAGATGGAGAAATCACATGAATAGCATAATATTAGTAGTTCCAAACACACAATTTCAGCGGCATTTGTATTAGTTTCATTTCATTGGTGTGTCCAACAGAGTCATCAACAAAAAACGTGACTGCGTTCCCATGGGAAAAGCTCGAAACTTCCATTGGACATTTGAAATGATGTGTTCGCGAACTTTCATGAAGGATTATATTCCTACTTATTTCAGAAGACAACAAGTACTAGGTATAACAAGTGCTAATAGGTATACATATATTCATTCACGATAATGCTCTAGTGAAGTTAGAGAGCATGTTTGGGAGGAGGAATTCACTTGGTTTACACTCCTCACTCCATTTGGTGAGGATAACCCACTGAATGAATTTCTCAATTGTAAGGCGAATCACGTAAATTCAAAAAATCTAAGGTTGTGGTTTAGAGTGTACCAGTATTTTATCGAGAAGCAGTATCTCTTTCATAATAATAGCTGAGTCGTTTTCGATGAGATATCGAATGAACTTCTAGGATATATACTTGAAGGTCATTTTTTATTATGTCACACCTCAATTTCCAAACGTTTTATTTCAATATGGTGGAACTATGGTGGTAATCTGAAATTCGGATATGACCATTTATGAAAAAACGGGAATAACTTTGTTGTACTCCATCTACTCTACTCTCTGTTCTGAACTTGGAGAGGAAACAGAACCCGAAGAGCATATCCATGCCACTGTCGAGCAAATTAATTATAGTCCGCCTCAAGTCATTTATCGTCATTCTGATTGTCGCGATGTCCAATTCATCTAAGAAAATAATATTAACCAGATAAGCTGTTAATGTACAGAAAAAAACCTATTGACCCAAAATCATGGTACAGTCCCGATTCTGTTCAGTTTTGAGGATAAATGATTGTAATTTAAGACATTCTGTATAAGATACACAAATTAACAAATGAGAAAAAAGTAACCTTTTCAATTTTTTTTTCTCATTGAAAGCATATTGAGAATGAATACATGAATATTCATGAATATTTCATAACATATATAACATATATATAATATTCCAAATTTTACTATACACTACAATGACTCCCAAATAAACCAAAATGATGGTCTGATAGTTTTCATAAAAAACTCCATGACAACTAATACTGATATAATCCACCTAACGGAAACAAAACTACTGAGAATAACAACTCTAGCAAACAACTCAAAAAACAATAGCAAAATTGGTATCACGGCTACGTATAAACCACCCTCAATTGACACTGAAACCTTTCTAAGAGACCTAGAGGATTATTTTTCTACCATGAATAAGGAACATCTTGAGTTGTTTCTTGGAGACGTAAATATAAATTTACTTGATTTAACATCCAATAATACAAATCACTATCAGAACATCATGTCCGAAAATGGTTTTTTATCCTACATTAATGTACCTACAAGAGTATGCAAGGAATCGACTACACTAATAGATCACATATTCATTAGAAAAAGCAATCTCATAAAAAATGAAATAAACTGCAAACCTGCAGTTGTCCATAGTAGCATTACGGACCATTACACTACTTTCGTAGAATTGCCAGCAATAACAAAACAAACACATAGAAATTCAAAAAAATTCGAAAGGATAAACTTTGATAAACTAAAATTAATCTTGGAAAAAGAAACATGGAATAATGTCCTAATATGTATGGAAACACAGAAGTGCTATGACCTTTTCATAAAAAAATTAGTAAATCATGCCAAGGAAGCAACTGAAATTAAATTAGTGAAAAATAATAAAAAACAGAAATTAAAACCTTGGATAACTGAAGGACTGATCAACTCAATAAAAACAAGGGACTACCTAAAAAGGAAACTAATTAAAAATTATTCTCACGAACTTGAGAAACAGTACAAAAATTACCGAAATAAAGTAAATAAATTGATTAGAACGACAAAAAACCAATATTATAAAAATAAACTAGAAGAAATAAACGGAGATTGTGAACAAACATGGAAAATTATAAACGAAATATCCAACACTAACTCACATAAAAATCAAATACAAAACACCTCTATTATTGGAGAAAATGGGCACCCCGTAACTGAAAATAAAACAAAAAGTGATTATTTTAATAACTACTTCACAAAAATAGGCCTTGACATGGCAAGTAAAATTGATAAATGTGATGTCCCCGATAATTTTCTAATGAAACCCTCATTTGCGCCTTCGCTTTTCCTTGTACCCATCGATGAGAATGAGATAATCCAACATATAGCTAAATTAAAAAACAATTGTGCACCAGGGCCAGATGGAATAGATACTAAACTTATTAAGAACACACACACATATATCATGAAGTCGATTAAACATCTAATAAATCTATGCTATACAAACGGTAACTTACCCAACCAATGGAAAGAGTCGAGAGTTGTCCCAGTTTACGAAGCAGGGAATAGACATGAAATGAAAAATTACAGACCTATATCTGTAATAGATAATTTCGCAAAAATTTTTGAACAATCTGTCAAGAAAAGAATACTTGAATTTTTGAATAAACATCAGGTTATAACCGACAGGCACTTTGGATTTATCCAAAACTCGAATACAGAAAAGGCTGTCTTAGACTTTGTAGAACACAAAACAGAGATTTTGGATAATTCGTCCAAATGCTTGGCCGTTTTCCTTGATTTGGCTGAGGCGTTTGACACCGTGTCACATGACGTCTTGTTGAACAAACTTTCTGAGTATGGAATAGTCTGGAATTGATGAGAAATTATCTGTCAGAGAGGACACAAAAAGTTAAGATAGGAGAACAACTCAGTAACACAGCACATATATCAGTGGGTGTGCCTCAGGGCACGGTATTAGGCCCAATTCTATTCCTGATTTATATAAATAGTATATCTCAAATCAATGGCTTTCGTGGACACATTATATGTTATACGGATGACACCGCACTGATATTCAGAGATGAAACCTGGACTGACGTCTACAAAACTGCAGAAAACGATCTTGCAAAAATTCTCATCTGGTTGAATCATAACCTACTAAGTTTTAACATAAACAAAACTAAATTCATGACATTCTCTCTGAATAACAGAGACACACCTCCAAATGATATCTTAAAAATACACGTACCACTCTGCAAAGACAGATACACATGTAACTGCGCAACGATAGAAAGAAATTCCTCGATTAAATATTTGGGAGTTACTATTGACCAACATATACGATGGGATGAACACATTACACATGTCATGAAAAGACTTAGACTACTCATGTACAAATTTTATATGCTTAGAGATATTCTCTCACGGAAAAACCTATCCCTCGTTTACACCTCTCTGGCTGAAAGCGTAATACGCTACTGTATTATAGTGTGGGGAGGAACATACAACACGACGTTGAACCCTCTACAAGTCATGCAGAATTCATTATTGAAAATAATACACAGAAAAGATAAAAGGTTCCCTACCCAAATACTATTTCAAGAAACCTAAGTCCTAAATATTAGGGCTCAATATTGCTACCAAGGTCTAATTTGGATGTTTTCCAACTTGATAAAATATACCACAAGCATCTCGAAAACGACAAGATTCTCTGAAAATTTAAATATAAAAACTCCATTTTACCGAAAGAGCCACACGCAAAGATTCATCTTTTTTTTCGGACCTACATTGTATAACTATCTCCCTACGGATCTAAAAACTATAAAAAAAAATCAAAGAATTCAAACTTGCGATCAAGAAACACATAATAGAAAATCCAAAAATACTAAATATATTCTAAGAAAACACTGAAACTTTGAATTATATTTCAATCCTCTTTTATGCTCTCTCTCCGACCCTCACCCCCCCCCCCCTAGACGAATCTAAAATTTCAATTACTACTTAGAATTAGTCTATATTGTACTAAATTTGACATTCCATCTATGAGTGTGTGAAACAACACAAACAAGCGCCTTGTGCCTAGGTGTATTTCACCCACTTGTGGTGGATTGAACTCGATAAAAATTCTATTTATACCACGTTTTGTACCGAATAATTGTACTGATTATTGTACTGTTACTATTGTATATATAATGTACTGATTACTGATGATGATTAAAAATTATTATTATTATAAATTATTATGATGCTTCTTAGATTTTTCAACACATACGAGTGAAAGGGATCGTTAAGGTGATACCCAGAGTATATGTACATATTTTGATTCTATGAAAACCTATTTGAATAAAATCGATGAAAATTGTTTTTGTCAATATTATAAAGTACCCACCAAACTATGAAAATAAAAGGTTTACAAATCAAATATCGTACGCTGAATAGATGAAACATTAACTTCTCTTTTTATGTTCGGAAATGTTGTTGATTATTGGTATAATCGATATTTACCGATATAGCGATAAATTCGCCCAGCCCTAGTCTGAAGATGACGGAGTGATCGAAACACGTTTCGAGAGTGAAAAAACGTTCTGGCAAGTGGTAAAAAGGTCGATGAAAGCCAAGGCCACTCGACTAGACGATATTGTACCGAACGAAAATTTAAGCTAGAATTGGCAATAGGCCAATTCCGATGAAGGATTCAATAGACCCGGTGATAGTGGCAGATTCTGGGTGTAGCAAATTCAGCCCATATGTGTTACAGAGATACATAGAAGGAAATTTCAACACGAAATCAACACCACGCGCTGTCTATATCGATACACGCCATTTCCGTATGAAATCAACACCGCAGAAGCAGTGCGAAAATTGACTTGAAGGCTGATAGATATGCGATAAATGAAAAAAATACTGTCAATAATTAGTGTATGCAAAGGCAACGTTAGTCGCACTGACTATAAAACTGATCTGATGGAAAAATAATGGAAGCAAGGAAAAACGCTACGAGATGGCTTTAAATGTATTTGTGCAGTGTTATTTCATTCACTCTCTTATTCACCACAATACTAAATGGTGATGAGTATCAAAACTAAGTCTGCGAAGGTGTAAAAATGGAATCTTGGAAACATAAATTTCGTAAAACAATTGAGAGGGAGAAAATATCCAGCAACGAATTCAAGCAAGTGGGTATGACAATTGTCAGTGAATTGGACGAAATATTCTGGTAAGTGTCCACACGAGTGGATATCGATATTAACGAATATTATGTAATATATAACATCATGGAAACCATCCATTTCAGTTACGTAACATAATCATAATTTTACACAAAAAAATTCCTTTTTTATCCCATCATGTCAATATTTTAACATCAAAATTTTTACTTACTCTGATATATTCAACCAACTTGTGTACCGATTCCGAATAGTGATATATCTTCTCATCACTCCATCATGTGATAAAGTTTTTTTCAATATTAATCCTACTTTTTTGGTAAATGAACTAATGGATGTTCGCGATGTTAACGGCATTTTCATTTATATCTTCAACTGATATACACTACCAGCCAAAGAAGTCCGGGAGGAATGGGAGAGTAATTCGTGAAGCAGTCATAAAAATATTAAGTCAATGAGGACATATTCCTTATATTATATAATTCAATAAAAAAAAAATATCTCAGATGCCAAAGATAGTTGTATGACCGTACTGAAACGTAAATGTTAGATCACAAATTTAAGCAACGTAATCTATTCTATGTAACGCCGCTGTTTTGAATTTCATTGAATTCTAATATTTATCAATGTTTTCAAATATTATTTCGAGCCTGAAGAAGTCTGTCGATCCGTCGTTGCGAATAACATCGCTGATTGACTTGTAATGCCATTTCTTGTTAGTGCTTGAGAAGCCGTAGTTTTTGTCCGTTTCAAAATCACATTGAAGCTACATAAACATTCGATTGCATGAATGTTTGGTTGTCTGTATCATAGATTATAGAATATATGCCAATATACACCATGATCTTTCAATAGTAGAGATATTGAATAATAATTTGGGGGTCATTAATAATAAATTTCGTGTACGGTAAACAATTACTTCAACACAAAGTAGAGGGAAATTATATGTAATAATATGTTGATTTTCAATCCAACTCGCGTGTCGAACTGTCGCCTGACAATTTGATGTTGTCAACCTTTCGAATTATAAATGGCGCATCATAATCAATATAATAATACGCTGTTTCGATGCGCATTTGAGTTTCATTTTGACTCAAAACGGAAATTGAACACAAAAAGGCAAGGGCGCGTCTTCGGCAAACAGTGCGAACAGTGCGGCGAGTGCATTGAGATGGAAAACACTGCACTCAATCTGTTACTATGTTCACTGGTCTATTAGTAAATGCGACAAAATTAAATCGTTTGAATAGATACGAGAAAGAAATGTTGCGAAGTGGATCGTGGACGTGATTTCGTTCGACGATCCAAGGGGTAATAATTATCCATTTCACTTTTCTCATTTTTACCACATTTCTCCAGAAGTGAACATGGAATTTCAGAAACTGAGTACCTCAACTTCTACAACTGGTGGAGTCTGATGAACTGGGTGAGGTGGAGGTGGGTCACACTTGACAAAATATTCAGGACATTCAGCAATAGCACATTTTCACTGTTTTTGTTTTCATCAATTTCTGGCTTTGTTTCAGAAGCTATCGAAAAAATGAAAGTAAATAAAAAAAAATGAAATCTACATTTCTAAATATTCTCTCCGATAATGCTGAGCCAAGTTTGTAGTCTCAAGTGGTAATCTGGTAAATGATTCTCACTACCGGTTGGTTATACAGGGTTGAGATAACTATGGAACCAAGTAAATATCTTTTAAACGAAATGAACGATATTAATGAAAATTTCCAGGTGAATGCGATGGAACAAAATGCATCTGATGTACATTTTTTTGTTGATAATATACTTCTGGTTTAACCGGAAATGCCATCAACTTCTTCAATTCAAATGGGCACCCTATATATTTTCACAGATTTTGAAAGAGCTTGTCATTTTGAATTCATACATATTGAGTTGAGTGTAAAAAATTGTAAAAACGAGGAATATAGCACTTCAATCAACCTCCTTTGAGTTTTTTGCATTAGAGCAAAAAACTATTCAGATAAACTAAATGATGTTGTTTGTATGCATAGTTATAAATCAATGTACAATTTACAAATTGGAGAGTTCAGAATGGTTCAATTAAGTGAAAAAGAGCGTATTGAAATTTTAATGATAATCGGTTATGGGATTGTAAAATTTATCTCCATCAATCAATCCATCAATTAAAATTTGACACTTGGAGAACAAAAGAGTACTCGTTTATTTATTACTATGCATACAAACAACATCAATCAGTTTATCTAAATAATTTTTTGCTCTAATGCAGAAAACTCAAAGGTGGTTGATTGAAGTGCTATATTCCTCCTTTTTATAATTTTTTTACACTCAACTCAGTATGTATGAATTGAAAATAACAAGCTCTTTCAAAATCTGTAAAAATATATAGGGTGTACAATTTGAATTGAAGAAGTTGATGGCATTTCCGGTTAAACCGTAAGTATATTATTAACAAAAAAATGTACATCAGATGCATTTTGTTCCATCGCATTCACCTGCAAATTTTCATAAATACCGTTCATTTCGTTTGAAAGATATTTACTTGGTTCCATACTTTATCCCAACCCGTATATACAGGGTGTCTCTGAAAGGTCGTCGCTTAGTTTGGGCGCCAGACGGCTCTGGAGTACAATTCTCAAATCGTTCACTTCAAAACTTTGGAATGGCTCATGACTCATGAGATTGTACGAAATTTGATACGTTTTCATATAATCATGATGAATTATCATTCCAGCGGCATAGAATGTGATTTTTCCAGTAAATAAACATCTAAAACTTCTAGGCCAATGGAGAGGAGTTTGAGCCATGAAATTTTGATTGCGTAACTCATTTATCCCAAAAAGGTACTTTTTACAAATGAATACAAACAAAAAGATGCCAACATGAAATTTATTTGTATCACTCACTCCGAAACGGAAATAACACGTTCGTAAATGTCTCAGAGGTGATGGAGAAGAACAGTTTTCATGACATTTTCATGGAAAAAAAACGAGTTTATTATCGAAGACGAGAATAATCCTTGATTAAAAAATGTTTGATGAATTTCTTCACGTAGGCCTAGTCTACCTATAAAAACTAGCAGGTGTTTACTGATAATCAAATCGGACCGAGGTTGTATAGTATATAGTAGGCGTGTATATCTATCGTACGAACCTTCGATCATTGAACAGACTAGATAAGTAATCCTCACCCCTGGCAATACAGTTTGTTTGAAAGCAACATCTATAGTATCTATCTTTGTCTAAACAAGGATAGCAGGAGCTGATTCTCCCAGCACCAGGGCCGTGTTGTCAGAGGGGGTCGAATTTATTATTAATTCATGATGAAAGCAAATTGAAAATCCATAAAAAATTCAGTGGTACTTTTCAGCATTTTTGGTGGGAAAATGAACATCCTTATACTTCCTTCACATTGTTATGAAAAATTCGAATACATACAATCCTATGGTGATTTTTGTAACTTGCTTGTAACCAATAAACTTATTATGACCACGTCACAAGGGAACAGTGTGTCTACTTAGTCTTAATCATAAATAACGTTCAATTTCGATAATGAACATTTATATCTTTGGCGATCAGCGACGATTTACGATTTCAAAGTTCAGTACCTACTAGTGGAAATAATTTTCAAAACAGTGAAAAACTCGTTTTAAAGGCAAATAGATATGATTGCATATTTGAATGTAATTTTCAAATCTGAAGATGAAACTTTTTTATATCATTTCACGATATCGTCAAAAATGAAGGACGTTTCATCTTGAGCAGAATTCATATATTTTGACGCAAAAAATTGATGTCTGATTATTTCATTTCATGTAGATAGATGAAAATCGATAATGAATATATGTTGACAAGTATTATGACGAAATGTTACATCAACAATAAAATCATGAATCATGTGAAGATGTAGCAAATAGCAGTGTTTCTTATTTAAAACAGGACTGAAATGAAAAACAACCATGGATAATCACACAAATAATTTATTGATTTTTGAATAGGATTGTTTTTGTTGACATACTTCTTACTCCGTTACTTCCGTTGAATCTTTCAATTTATTTGCCTCATGATGAAGTCTTACAGTGAAATATTTCTCCAAATTAGTTTGACTAGTTCCAAAAACAGTCAACGGTAAATTTCTCATTGTTGTGTGTAGGAGAAGTATAGAAATATCCTTATATTTCTTATCAAAAATATTAATTGAGTTCATCATTATTCTCAGTGATTTTTCAGCAGCTTCGCATATTTTGACTACAAATAAGGAAGCATTTATCAGTGCTACATATATTACCACAAGACACTGTCGTAGCTGACCTATGGGTATAATCAATATAATCTAATCAATTCAATTTGAATTCATTTTTATCCATTCCATTTGGGAAAATGCTTCAAAATCTCGAATGATACGACAATGGTAACTCACCTATGAAATGACGTGTTTTGATCGCCGGTTCAAATTGTCTTTAACACACCTCACAACGTCTCACCATTATATCAAATCACCAAAACAGGAAATAAACTGAGTTTCTAATGAATTCTGAGTACACAAAACTGAACACAAGTTGAATAATATCGATAAATCAAAACGTAAATAATGACAGATACCAAACAAAGCAATAATCGCCGTCGACTGTCAATATCAAATTGCGGTGTTGCAACGTTGAGCAAAAAGTATTCATGATACCCATGCTGGTCCTCGAGCCCCCAAGAAAGTAAAATTGCTAAGTCTCAGAATAATGTAGCAATATTCTATTAATCAGAACTGATTCATAATCGTCATGACCCAAATTCATTATTATATTTGTGCATTGAACTACATGAATTCATAAAGGACTTTAAATATTATGGACTATTCATCACTTTTTGATGATTGGATATGACAACACTGGCGACGATTGGGTACTGATATTATGATAATTCTGGGAATTCATGTTGGCATCAGAATATTTGTTTTGTGATCCTTCTAGTGGGTTTGTTGTTCGGAGGTACGAACATTTTACGAGGACCATTTTCCGTATTAAATCAGCCTTGCTATGCTCGTAAACCGATGTTTTGCAAGCAGTGAAAACGCATTGACAATATGAAAAGTTATGCACTAGTTTCGGATGTTCAGTAGTTTTACGACGTCGTAAATGTACCGAAGTATCTCTCGCGACACTTCAGGATACTCACCCAGCATTCTCTAGCGACTTGAATCTCCTAGAATTTCTTCATGCCGTCCCCTGTCATAATATGTACACCAAAAGTTCAGAGAAATCCTACACAGGAGAAATGTATTAGATGGGCCCGGGTATCTCCACAGCCTCCTATAATTTCGAGCCATGGTAAGAGAATTGCAACGGCGCATGGCAGGAGGTCCTACATACGCAGGGTGATTTGCCTAAGAGTGCAAAGATTCATTCAGTGGGTCTTCACTAAATGGAGTGTAAACCAAGTGAAATCAAGAGAATTACAATAAAAATGAACTGAAACTGAACTGAACAAGATTGGAACTTTGACCTTGAAGAGACTTCGGCGACTGCCGATTGATGATATAATTGTAATCTTCGACTTCTCGGAATTGGAGATTATCGCTCTTGAGCATTGGGGCTGTTGCCATTTCTTTTCTTCAACAGTTCTTTCACTTGATCAACGTTAACGAACATATCAGTAGGTGGAGTAGGTATTGAATGAGGATAATCATAGGATATTGAAGGAATTAATTTATTTTATCAGATTATTTTTGGGGTGGGTTTAATTCCAACCCACCCCCAAAAATAAAATAGATTTTCAGGGTGAATCTATTATTTTTATTAAAGGCATGGTGAGAATCCCATTCATTTCGATGCTTTGATCCTGTATCTTGTTGCTTATGATGCAGTTTTCAGAGAGCATCAGTCTGTGATTTTAAAAGGGAGATGTTTGCTATTCACTAGCTGATCTTTGTATTTTTACTTCGAAAAAAAATCCATGAATCACCCGAATTGCTCTGAAATCTTGCAGGCACTTTCTCTGATACTATTATGATACATTTCTTTCCTTGGATTTTTAGGTAAATCAACTTGTATGTGAATATGCACGCTGCTCATGACTGTCCTGTACTAGGCCTGACATGTGTATGTCTTGTTCGATTATTAGGAAATGAATAACAACGTTCATAAACTGAGCTAAACTAACTGATTAATCAGCAGGAGCAGGAGAACTATTTTTACAATATATCGTTAGAAGCTTTTATTGATGATTCTATTTCTTTCTAATCCTTCTACTGTGGATATCCAAATCAGGAAAACTGTATATCAATCTTGAATCAGGAAAGGAAAATTTGGATTAAATGAAGAAGCAGCAATTCTGTATTGATCCACCTGATCTGCTTCTAAAAAAATACATTTCACATACTACAGAACTTTCCGATGGTTTTAAATTTTTTTCGACGTATTGCACTCTTTTTGTAACTTTCGTTACGAGTTGAGACTCGGTAACAAGATATTTATAGAATTTTACCACACTATATGTAAATTCATTATGGTGAAAAGTTACCTCTTCAAAGTATGCACCTGATAATCAATAAAATTTTCGAATGGACATAATTAAGCCTATGCCAGTCGTTTTCACACTTCCTCGATTACGAAAGCAACCAGAACGTGATAAGTTCATAAATTAGGTACGTATATATCGTTTTCAGACAGACACTCATTAGATGAAGTGAAAACAGAACTTTTGAGAATATCATTGTAAATACGATACGAATTGAGATGAATTCAAGCGTAGATACTAGAGTTAGGCTCACGCCTACACTGACAGATTTGTACCATTCATTCAAGTCAGGAACAGATAATAATTTCAATTTTCGAAAAATTTAATTATTGATATCATTAATATACAGGGTGTCCCGAAAAGATACCGACAAATTTCAAGGGGTCATGGGGAACATCAAAAAAAGCATTTTTGTTTACATAAACATTATGCCCGCCTTCGATCATTGAACAGACTAGATAAGTAATCCACAGCCCTGGCAATACAGTTTGTTTGGAAGTAACATCTATAGTATCTATCTTTGTCTAAACAAGGATAGCAGAACCTGATTCTCCCAGCACCAGTGCCGTGTTGTAAGAGGGGGTCGAATTTATTATTAATTCATGATGAAACCAAATTGAAAATACGTAACAATTTCAGTGGTACTTTTTAGCATTTCTTGGTGGGAAAATGAACATCTTTATACTTCCATCACATTGTTACGAGAAATTCGAATACATACAATCCTATGGTGATTTTTGTAACTTGCTTGTAATCAATAAACTTATTATGACCACGTCACAAGAAAAGTTTAATTCTCAACGCCATATGAAACAATATACTTACTATTCAGTATACAGTTGTCTACTTATACTTATCATAAATAAAGTTCAATTTCAATAATGAACATTTATATCTTTGGCGATTAGTGACAGTGCATGTAAGTATATTTACGATTTCAAAGTTCAGTACCTACTAGTGGAAATAATTTTCAAAAAAGTGAAAAACTCGTTTTCAAGGCAAATAGATATGATTGCATATTTGAATGTAATTTTCAAAATCTGAAGATGAAACTTGTTTATATCATTTTACGATATCGTCAAAAATGAAGGAGGTTTCATCTTGAGTAGAATTCATATATTTTGACGCAAAAAATTGATGTCTGATTATTTCATTTCATGTAGATAGATGAGAATCGATAATGAATATGTGTTGACCATTATTATGACGAAATGTTATATCAACAATAAAATCATGAATCATGTGAAGATGTAGCAAATAGCAGTGTTTCTTATTTAAAATAGGACTGAAATGAAAAACAAACATGTATAATCACACAAATAATTTATTGATTTTTGAATAGGATTGTTTTTGTTAACATACTTCGTACTCTAACTTCCGTTGAATCTTTCAATTCATTTGCCTCATGATGAAGTCTTACAGTGAAATATCTTTCCAAATTAGTTTGACTAGTTCCAAAAACAGTCAACGGTAAATTTCTCATTGTTTATGTAAAAGAAGTATAGAAATATCCTTAGATTTTTTATCAAAAATATTAATTGAGTTCATCATTTTTCTCAGTGATTTTTCAGCAGTTTCGCATATTTTGACTACAAATAAGGAAGCATTCATCAGTGCTACATATTCTACCACAAGACACTGTCGGAGATGACAAATGGGTATAATCAATATAATCTAATCAATTCAATTTAAATTCATTTTTATCCATTCCATTTGGGAAAATGCTTCAAAATCTCGAATGATACGACAATGGTAACTCACCTATGAAATGACGTGTTTTGATCGCCGGTTCAAATTGTCTTTAACACACCTCACAACGTCTCACCATTATATCAAATCACCAAAACAGGAAATAAACTGAGTTTCTGATGAATTCTGAGTACACAAAACTGAACACAAGTTGAATAATATCAAAACGTAAATAATGACAGATTCCAAACAAAGCAATAATCGCCGTCGACTGTCAATATCAAATTGCAGTGTTGTAACGTTGAGCAAAAAGTATTCACGATACCCATGCTGGTCCTCGAGCCCCCAAGAAAGTAAAATTGCTAAGTCTCAGAATAATGTAGCAATCTTCTATTAATCAGAACTGATTCATAATCGTCATGACCCAAATTTATTATTATATTTGTGCATTGAACTACATGAATTCATAAAGGACTTTAAATATTATGGACTATTCATCACTTTTTGATGATTGGATATGACAACACTGGCGACGATTGGGTAGTAATATTATGATAATTCTGGGAATTCATGTTAGCATCAGAATATTTGTTTTGTGATCCTTCTAGTGGGTTTGTTGTTCGGAGATGCCCGCAAATGGGCTGTAGAGCAGAAAACTATATAAAACATACGTAAATAATCAAGAAAGTTTTTTCACTCGGTTCTTTATTTAGTTGACCATCAGCTGCAAAAACATTTCTTTATCATAAACATTTCGAAAATTTCTACCTTCGGATTGTCATAACATTATTATTTGTGATTAGCTGCCGTTATAATATCAATTTAAGAATTTGCATTTCATCATTTTGAACAATTATTGTGAACCATAACTCATTTTTTAGTAAAGCAAAATCAATAAGTGAACAGTGATATAATCATTGCGCAGTATAAAACGTACCAAACAGTATTTTTGCCCTACAGCCCAAACGGCTCATTCGTGATGATATTGATGAAAATATATATATATATATATATATATATATATTTATAAAAACAAGAATGCTTGTTTTGATTTCCCCTCTCACCCCTTGAAGTTTGTTGGCATCTTTTCGGGACACCCTGTATATTATGATATTATACAATGTCGAACAGCCAAATGGAATGAATTCGACAACATATTAATGAGGGTGTGTTGGACAAAACGCTTGGACACGTCGATTTGTATTTTTGAAAAGGCATTTTTTTCAAAAAAAAATAAATTATATAGAGTGTGTCATGTGACAGTGGCCAATACCAACTTTCTTATTTCAAATGGAACACTCTGTATTTCACTCCATTTTTAAATTCTCACTGAATAGCTGATTTCATCGATTTACCACACTTGTGGTCTAGCGGAAATGATTACAGAGATATAGGGTGTGAAAAATCGAGATTTTTTAGCGTAATGAATTTTTCGTGTCAAAACTATGTGTTATCGGTCGAAACGACTCACATGTCTCTGTCTTAATTTTCGATATACTATCAACTGACATTTCTTTAGGACAGATACAGGATGATCAATTTTCTGAATTCTGCACCACCCTATATTTGTTTCAATCAAATGACAGTAGGTAGTAAATCGAAAGTTAAGACAGGGATATGTAATCCGTTTTGACCAATAATGAATAGTTTCGACACAAAGAAATCCTGAAGCTGAAAAATCTCGATTTTTCACACCCTTTAATCATTTATCACCCTGTAATCATTTCTTCTAGACCCTAAGTGTGTTGTATGGATGAGATCAGCTCTTCAGTGAGAATTTAAAAATGGAATGCACTACAGGGTGTTCCATTTGAAACTTGGTATTGGCCACACTCTATATAATCAAATTTTTTTAAAAAAAAATGCGTGTTTAAAAATACAAATCAACGTGTCCAAGCATTTTTCCCAACACACCCTCATTTATTTGTTGTCGTATTCATTCCATTTGGCTGCTCCACACTGTATATCAATCCTGCTGAGTCAATGAAATGATTCCACTAACCTTTTACGATGTGATTAAAAAAAAATTATATTAAAATTGCTTTCCGTAAATTCCTGGCGATAAATGAAAAACAGAAAAACAGTTGATTCGTTGATTGAAAACATCAGTGATCAAGATCCATCGATCATCTCATTGTAAACATCATGATTCCTGGAAAATACAATGAATCTAAATATAAATTAAATTGAACGTATACTCGTTGAACTGTAACAAATTATCTGTTGAATAAACACTCTCTGGTGATTCCTGATCTATTAAAATTATTTTATCTGAATTTTGCGTCTTCGCTCTACTGACAAAAAAAAAATTGGCGCCTGGCAATAGGCAAGTGAACTGATGATGAATCTTAGACTTTTATTCATTCCATCAACTATTAACGAATATAAATTTATTTTTGCATCCATCAGATTATGATTTTGATGCATGAAGGTGCATGAGCGTCCTTAAAATCGTTGAATATCGGAGCTCATTTCAAACGAGACCATAAACGCCTGCATACATGGACCCATTCTGGATTCGTCAATTCCGTAGTGACGTCGACTGTCAAGCTCTCTCCTTATTGGTTTATAACAGTCCATCTCCATACGAGGAGCGATGTTGCCAAGTCGTTTATTATGAACAATTTGGGAAATTTCAAATTACATTCCATCATATAATTCATTCTCCACTGCAAAAGTTAACAAAAGCACAGAATATATCACAAGTATTTTGAGTGGCTGATGAAAAAATAAGGACTACATCTTACACAAATATATCTGATTTTAACGGGGATTTGCACGGAAACATTCATGATGTCGAATGGACTTTCTTCAGGAAAGTATTTTCTATCGCAAAATGAAGATTATATGTACCTAGCGTTAATTAACTATATTCAATAAGTGATTTCATATATCAGTTCGAATACAATAAGCAGATTAGTGAAAGGTCTCACATTGTTTTCCTAATAATGACACAATAATATTCTATGATACCGGAAGGGACGATATATAATGACTTATGAAGATCTGTAAATTAGAGAAGAATCTGTCAGTCGGCAACAGTGGAACGTATGCACAGATCGCCATTATCCGAGAGGCCAATACAATGTTGTCAAGTTTATTATGTTATCAACGGAACATATTGTGACTGGCGTGGTGACTGGCCAGACATTGCACACCTGTACAATTATATCAATTAATTTTTTTCAGATTGAATACAAAGAACAAAAAGTTGTATCATGTTTGTTTTCTTATTTCATTTGTTTACTTCCGTATGTACGTTTCTTGATTAAACTTGATTGATGTTTACGAACAATTTCAGATCCGATTCGCTCTTTGCTGTTCACAAATTTAATATGAACTTCATTAATTACAGCCAGTTGAATATTATATAAAAATACAGATATTTATCAGTTATTATTACAATTACTATTTCAAATATTGTAGAATTTCTTCATGTACTCTTTTTAATGTTTCGAAATACCGCTTTTACTTGTTTACATTTTGAATGTCAAATCCCATATGAACTTTACAGCACCAGCATAAGAATTAATATCAACATATTGATAAAAATTTTTTCAGTTCCTGATATTAAACTTGTTAATCATGTGAAACACTCTGTATTTTATATTTGAGATGATAATAAAAAGAGTGCTTCAGATTTTTTTTCCTTGAAATGAAATAATTGGCAGCGAAATTTACCTTGGTTTTGACCCTATAAGCATACCATGATTATCATAATAGAATTATTACCGTCACTATAGAAGGGCGAATTTCATTGACTGAAGTTGAAATTGAGATTATTGAGAATTTTACAGCTTTCTGCAATTCTGTAATTTAATTCCGAATAAAAAATATAGTAAAAATTGAAGTGTTTCGCATCACTGGATAGGCACACAAAACTGATAGAGACCTACAAGTGCTGTCTGAAATAATAAAATTAGAGTTACTTCCAGTTGAGTATAGGTTCGTGAAAATTTCCAATTCTCATCTTTTGAAGTCTAGGTTGAAATTTCAACGGTTATTGTTATTGTCACTCATCTCCTTAGTTGCCGAAACAACCCTCAGGAGCCTCGAAGGGATTGTGCGAGTGAAGCAGACGGGGATCTACAGTTTATACCAGTATACTCCAAACCACTGTAGCATTTGGGATAGTTATATAAAAAACTCCATGATGTACATTGTACAGCGCATAAATATACCCAAATCTATGACGTCGCTCGACCATCTCGCCCATCCATCATCGCCTACCTGGCCGCCTTGGACACCTGGTATATCAATCAAAATTGATACTAATACAACAAGAGAAGATAATCAGGACATGTAGAGCGGGATTTTCAGGCATGTGAACTTTACTATGGCGCCCTGTCTGATAATGTATTTCTAAATATATTACAAATAATGCTTATTACGGTTATCTATATCTCGAACAGTAAAGATTAGAATAAGAGCCACATATATACAACAATAAATTCTTGTTTTGTGATGAACAGTCATAAAATTATACGAGCTTTGCATATTTAAAACTTATCAGATACCATGATAATAGATGAATTTATTATTAATCACGTCTTTTTCTCGATACGATATTCCCAGAAGTAGTTCACTGAACAATTATATCTACAAGTTCACGGAAAATCAATACTTAGTTCATTGTTCCGTATATGATGGAATAGAAGCAAAGTGTTTGTCTTGCAGCAAGTGTCGTGTTTGTTCAGATTTGAAGAAACAAACGCACCAAAATTATCAGCACAGTAGCTGGTACCCGGCCCGTTGCTGCCACAAAAGAAATAATTTTGGAAATATCATTCTCACTTCGAAATAACTATATTGAAATATATATATATATATATATATATATATATCGGAATGAAAACATCGATTTTAATTTATTTGACGACTTTGCCAGAAACGCCATCTATTGAAAGTAATCCGAAGTGGTCTAGTGGTGAAAATTTACGTACGTACAATTTTCACGATTTTTCGGTTGTTTCTTTGAGTTTTTCCTAAACAATTTTTATTTTATTAGATAGATTAACTATAATGAATATACAGGGCTTCCCACGGTAGACGTTTCGTGGAAAAACTTAATAACTAAAGTTATTTAACATTCTCTTTCATTTGAAAATATTTTATTAAATATTAATTTAATATTTCAACTAAAGTATTATAGTTATGGCGGATGTCGCCATGATCTTCCTTATTTCGAATGGAACACCCACCATTTTTGGATTCTCAAGAAAATTTCATGATGAGTTTTATCAGGATTCTCTATACCAATTTTCAAATGTTTCTCACATAATATCTTGATTTATTTGAAAATTTTGGAAGATGTAGTGGTACGCGCTTCTGGGGTAGACGGAAGATCAGGAATGATACTTTTGGAAATCCACATTACCAATCGATTCATCGCATTCAGGGTATCAAAAATTCGATGACCAAAAACTTCATTTTCATGGTTGAAAAAGTTCCTTCCATTCGAATATGATACTCTGTATTTATTGGATGGTCTGATGCAGGATTCAGTTCTGCATCGATTCGCTATAAGATTACCTATTTCCAGCCGTTTTCTTTTCAATCCATATTTGATTCTAAGAATTTTTCAGCATTTGAAACGTAACATTGCATTACGATGTTGGTCTCTTGGTCAATGAATTTAATGTTGCAGGCCATTGGCTGCGGCGCGATAAAACGTTTGCTGGCAGTGGCATCTCGAATTCCGATAAGAAAATCATCAAAAAAATAAAAAAATACTTTTCTGCTATCGTAACGGGAAAATCATCGTTAACCATGAAATCTTCAATGAATTGTTTGGAGAACATCAATGTAGTTATAAACATTAAATCTTTATTATTACTATAAAACGTCTATAAATAAAAACGCCATTCAAATATTATATAGAACATCAAACTTTCAATGGAAATTTCCCACTCATGGAAAAATTGTATAACGTCATATCTATTATCATGGAGAATATTGGAGTTATATTACTAACAAAACATTTTATATTGAATAGCGACGTAAATTCAGAGAGAAAAAAGATTGAATATAATAGGTGAATTTTGTATAAGGAATATCGAAGGTGGCTGAGCCATATAACAACACTGCACAAGTTCTAGTTATCTCTTGCTGCGAAATGATTCGTAAACTCAAGGAACTATGACAGTATCTATTGCATTTTATCCGTATTGAACTTCTTATTTCTCAAATTTATATGAGCAGAAATTCTAGTGAAAATAGGGAAAATTATTTGCCTGTTGCATAGGGCAGCTGAAATTCGAGCCTCATTATTGGAATCTCTTGAAACGTAAGAGATCAAGGGGTCGGATGCCAAATTTCATATTATCTATAGACGTTATCTGAAAAAAATTTCGAAATGAATGACACTTTGTCACGGCACTTTTTTCTTCCCCACAAGATGGCGTCTTCAAATTTGAAATCCGACGTTTCCTCCTCCAGAAACCATTATCGTATTAGTTTTGTACATCAGAGTTGATAGTTGTCAAGAGATTTGTTATAGAATGCAAAAATCGAGACAAATATGCAGGGCGTCGTATGAATATTGGGCAGGTATTGCAAATTTGTATCCATTGTAACGAGATATGCCATTGAAACTTAGACGCCCAGTGTTATAAGGAAAGTAAGGGTGTTACCTGGTGTTGGCCATGGTGTGCATACATGCATTCCAACTAGCTGACAATCCTACGCAAATGTCATTAAAGACATCCTACGCATAATTCTCGCGAAAAGGAACTCATTCATCCTACAAATTTTCATGCTATATAAGCTGAAGGCAAAAAATGACATGAACCAATCGACATTATCCTGCATCAGGAAATGAAGTCGGTGAGATCGCTTCAAAGAAACTTGATTTAGAAGGTTGACTTGAATTGTATTTATTGTGATTGAGTATCTAATACGTATTCGTTGGAATGACATTGTGGAGATATGCAACACTTAAACACGGTAGAAAAATGATTGGGTTGGGTTGGAATTTGATGCATGGCAGTACTCTCCATTGCATTCAACTAGTTATTTTGTCAGGATTCTATATAAGGGGGGTTAAGAGAGGTGGTTGACCCCCACCCCCCCTCCTAAAGGTTGTTATTAAAGTGTTTCTATTGAAATAATATTGATTAACAGAAACATGTCTTGCCGTTTCTATATTTTTTTACAAAAAAACGTTATATTTCGGAACTGCAGTGGCGATCTGCAGCAACACAAAAACTCAAACTTGTATCTTCACCAGAAAGGCAGATCACACAATGTCCTATGTGATGATGACAGACATGGACCTATAAACACAAAATAGGTCCATGATATCAGGTACTACTGTTCATGTGGTTAATAAGTCGTTAATATTCCATGCTCGGTTTATAGAATTTCCCTCGGGATTTCCTTTAGTGTTGTCAAAAGAAAAAAAGAAGAGAAAGCGAGAGAGAGGAATCGATAAAATTAAAAACAGGTGTATTAACGCGAAACAAAAACAAAAATTTTAATTTATTATATTAATATTTTCGAAGACTCCACAATTATACGATCATAATACCTAGTTAGCTGATTGATGTTATTTGTATCAATTAGATTTTTATGATGTATGTACATACAATGTAACCACCTGATTTTTTTCGCTGTTATTTTAAAAAAGGTTAATGATCAAGTAATACGGTGTTATTTGTATCAATTCGATTTTTATGATCTAGGTACATACAATGCAACTACCTGATTTTTTTCACTGTAATAATAAAAAAGGTTAATGATCAAGTAATACGGAGGAACTCAATGACTGGTCTATATCTATTCCTGCACTATTCGATATATTACGTAAACTTTGCATTCGCTAATTAGTGTACAGAGCATGCGAATGATACTGGAATCTGATCTATTTCGAAAGAGGAATGAAACATCAAACCAAAAATATTCACTCCACACCGTTTACCCAAGGTTTAATTCAGGCACATTCATTTTGATCGTTAGAGCCATATTCGACATTCGTTCCAGATGGACAAGAATATAATTAATGCCAGTCTCGTTGAACAATTTATTCAATGCATAATCAGACAATGTAGGCTTTCGAGGAAAAGCGCCAACCAGTTAGGTGAATCATCCATCGAAACCAGACACATAAATTAATAGTCCAGTCACCCTAGTAACACATTTGGAACAATTCACAACGGAATATTCCACAGATAAAACAGAGAAACAAATATATATGCAGGGTTGGGATGAAGTATGGAACCAAGTGAATATCTTTTAAACGAAAACAACGATATTTAGGAAAATTTGTAGGTGAGTGCAATGGAACAAAATGCATCTTTCAAAATCTTCAAAAATATATAGGGTGTCCCATTTAAATTAAAAAAAGTTGATGGCATTCTTGGGTATATCGGGAGTAGGTATATTATTCCCAAAAATAAAAACAGATACATTTTGTTCCATTGCACTTACCTGCAAATTTTCATAAATATCGTTCTATTCGTACAAAAGATATTTACTTGGTTCCATACTTCATCACAACCTTGTATGATAATCATATAGTGAGTTAGTAAGTGGATAACGTCCAAAAATCTTGCCAAAGAACAAATATTCATATCACGTATTGTATTAGAATATAAAAGAAATATATATAATGATGAGATCATTATAAGAACAATTTATTTATTTTCAAAATCTTCTCGAGAAGATGGGTTCGTATTGTGTATAGTGCAGCAGCTGTCAGTTATACGAAACAAAGCTGATAAAAAGAAAATGCCCTTGGCTGTATTATAAGCATAACGAAATGAAAATAGTGAATGCACTGATGTGCTTTTATTCCAACCAATCCGCTTTACCTCAGCTGATGTAGGAGCCAGGAGTTTTCCTGAAGATTTCGCCATCATTTTACAACTATTTTGCGTTTCAAATTCCATGGTGTCTATTCATTTGAATCATTAAATCTTGATTTCATCGAATATAAAAGAATTAAAATCTTCTGATTACACCAAAGTCTATTCATGAGTCAATTATGTTTTATTGCAAGTTTTGTAGAACTGAAGTTCTCACTGTTTTCAGTTCTACCACCCAAAATTTAGTGGAATATTAGTGCCCTCTTCAGGAGAACTACGCACTCCTACATTATCGTGGTAAAGCGATTTGGTTCAATTTTTTAACATCGCATTCAATAAGAATGCGCGCACCAGTTTTATTTCATCATCATTTTTATGAAGTATACTTTGACCGCGACTATTATAGATTTGTATACCGATAAGCTTGAGAATATACCCCCAGGTCTCGATGGAAATGTGATCCAGACCTCAGTCATCCCACTTTCCAAGACGGTAAGAGTGAGCTGAAATGGATCTGCCAAGTGTGCATCAACCTACTCTAAAATTATCTCGCAACCTCTAAGCAACTTAAGTAATCACAAATAAAAAAAAAATCGCTGCACTGATGCAGAGTATCAAAATATCTTTGAGAAGTTGTCAGGAGAAATGCTACTGACGTGATTGTGTGCAAAAATTCACGTCCCATTGAATAATGCCTAATAGTAATAACCTTCATGGTCAAAAATCCATTATGACTATGACAAGCAAACGCGGATGTGATTTGTAACAGTGCAATAGGAAAAAAAAACAAATTATCGAAAGAGAAAAACCAGTCCGTTCGCGGACGACAATAACTGCGGCGAAAAATGAACTATATATAGGTAATTTGATATTCGTTGGGCTCAATTTTTCAATTCGAGAGCTAAATATAGCCGCAATTGCGACGAAGGTGACAATAGAAGATAACAAGTAATGAATTACTGCGTACAATAATAAATTGGAGAATTTGCATACTCTTCGACGTCACGAGTTATTGTGTCAATTGCTCTATTGAATTAATTAAATGATTGCATTCAAAGCCACGGAGTCGTTCTAAACCCACTAAATATCAGCAAAACAGAAAGTTTATTTCTAAAAATTCAGAAAAATAAACTTATCGAATAATTCGAAATGGTTGGGTGCAGAGGGGGCACCAACTTATTTGTATACCTATGAACTGGATCACAATACTCTACAACTCTAGGTGGAGTAGATTAGAATCGTTCCAAGATTCACAGGTGAGAAGTTGGCTCAGGTTGGCTCACGGAAGAAGTACCAGGAATGAATGTCAGCCGAGAACATTGTCAATTCGAACCGGTTTGAACTTAGCAGCCACTTTCCAGCTGCCGTTTTTTTTTCCAGCAGCAATTTTACCAGTGGCATCGGAAAATACTTTCATTGCGAAAACAATTTTTTATCTAGTTGGAGAATTATGATTGAAATTCACACTCCGAGTACAACTAAAACTTATGAAAATCATGGATCATGAGTTGTTGACATAATGAGTAATGATGAAATCTCGGATGAAATGAAAAACGCCACTCAGAAAAAACTGACAAAACTGAAGTTTGGTACATTAATTGGTTGATAGAATACTATATCCATTATACCATGGCACGAGATGAATTATTTGCAGGCCGTCTAAGGGGTAGTTTTCACCCTTCTAAGTTTTGAAAAATTCGAAAAAAACATTTAGAAAAGTTCAGCCAAGTTGAAATTCATAAGAGGCATTATGGAACAGGTCTGGAATACTGTGTTGAGAGATGAATTATTTGCAGGCCGTCTAAGGGGTAGTTTTCACCATTCTAAGTTTTGAAAAAAACGAATACACCCCTCATTTCCTTTAATATGAAATAAAAAGCAATAAAACATAGTTACACTAAACTATCCCTTAGAAGGCCTGCAAATAATTCATCGGTTGACACAGTATTCCAGACCTGTTCAATAATGCCTCTACCAAATCTAAACTTGGCTGAGCTCTTCTGAAAGGTGTTTTCGAATTTTTCAAAACTTAGAAGGGCATTCTATCAATTTGTAGATGTACCAAACCTTAGTTTTGTGAGTTCTTTCTGAGTGGCGGTTTTCATTTCATCATTACTAATGATGTCAACAACTCATGATCCATGATTTTCATGAGTTCTAGTTGTACCCGGAGTGTGAAATTCAATCATAATTCTTCTATGGCTAGATGAAACATTTTTTTCGCAATACAATTGTTTTTCGACGCCACTAGTAAAATGGCTGCTGAAAAAAAAAACGGCCGCTGGAAAGTGGCTGCTAAGTTCACACCGGTTGTATTTGAAAGGGAAACAACTCCAGCATATAGTTACCAAGCGCTAAATAGAACTGATTGTAGAACACTAAGTAATATCGTTTGTGACATGTTGAAAGAAACGTTCTTCGCAGATCGATTGGCTTCTTCAAGCTCGAGTATTATAATCTAAAACAGTGGCGTTATATTATATAATGATTTATCGTTTTAAGATTACGTTGCTTCAAGCTAGTTTTCTACCTATTCATTAATTCTGTATGTTGCGTTTCTTCAAATAGGTCTTGGAAACTAGTCTGGAGTGATGAAAAGGTGATTCGTGGATTTCTAAAGTTAGTCGTTAGGCGTATTTGCGACACTCGACAACATAGAATTCCCGGTTTACGACTATGTATTCGGGTCAATGGAACTTATATTATACTTATATTATCGGATTATACTGAAGTGGTAGATAATGATAAGGTAAATGATGTCATTGAAATCACTCAATATGTTTCTACCTTGTTTGCCATTTGAAATAATTCAAGTCATCAAATATACAAGACATTGTCAGACAGCTGCACTGTCAAAGAATCAACAGACTGTTGAAAACATTGTTGTCAAGGATTAATACGGTTCAATCACACTGAAAATATCATTCGTAAATATCGAGGCAAAGTAAAGACGGTGAAGCAGATCCTATTTTATAATGTTGCAACTTCGTCATTGGTGTCAGCCCGTGGATACTAGGTATAAAAGTTTAGAATCGTTCGTCCACTTTTGAATAAAGTGTCACTTTTCATGGCAAAATTGTTAGAAATGCAGGACAATCGATGAGCAGTTAGTACAAAATTAATTTTGAAACGTACGTAAAAAAATTAACACTGATCCTGATATTATATGTATGATCATAATATGATTTTGAACTTGAGATAGGTTTTTTAGAACAACTGAATGATCATTATAAAACTTCAACAGGTTTCAATCGGAATGAAGACACCAGAACGAAAAAAAAAAATACAATCCCAGCCCAAATTAATCATTTGCATACTATCATGTATATTTCCTATCGGATTCAGCAGCTTGTAATGATTGTGTATTTTCCATGATGAAATCATGAAATCCACTGCAGTTTTCAGGATACTTGACATTTATTCGCAGATTCAACTCTCCATGAAGTACAAGGAATTGAAAAATAATTCTACATCAACATTGGTATCAATTATTATATTAGAGAACACAGTGGACAATCATTGATACACAATACAAAAATATTTCCGTGGTTTTATTTGAAAATGGGCGAATCCGTTCTCGAAGAATGTGCCTGAGCTTATTATATCTCTAATCTGATGATACTTCTTTAATTTTTCCATCCATCTTTTAATTCCGTATACCAAGTCAGTCACGTATCTCCTGGAGAGTTATACGCTTAGTCAAAGAGAAAGTTTGGAGCTTTAAAAACTGATTATTCGATTGAAAATCAAATTTTGATCCAATTCATGGAAGAACGTCAATAAAAAAATTCTTATGGGTTTCTCTTATGACCTTTTGATTTCTTGTTGAGATTTCTTTTGAGAACGTTCGGACATAACATAGGTATACATCTTTTATTGTCTGTAATAGTTTTGTCCTGAAATTTCCGGAAATTTATCAGATCATTCAATTCAACTTCAGAACTGCTGTTTCATCCAAATTCCAAACTATTCGTGAAAGAATATTATGTTTGTATGTAACGACTTATTTAATTTTCATTTTTCATTTCTCTATAAATCAATATGCAGTTCAAAATATTATTCTTGTGACAGAATATGTGATGCGAAATGGAACCCTAGTCAGGATCTACGATGTTCAGCTACAATTACCGTCACTCGTCAATCGATATCATACGTGTAGGAGCATACAGAATAGTAGAATGAAAAAAATCCAATGTGATCAGAAGAGAAAAAATTCAACCATTCAGTCACCTCGCCATAATCGATCGTCCTTTCGTTTTGCTCGACCGTGAACCATGAAAAGGTCGATACCATTCCGCTATTTCGTAACATCTCGATAACAGCCGAATTTCCCGGCAAGGTCATTCCTCTAGATTCCGTGAGCCGACATCGTTACAGAGAAAATATATAGCCCGTATCGGGGAAACGGCGTTCAAATGTGAAAAATTCCAGCGGAAAACGAACGAGAGGGAAGTTGGTGTCTAGACGATCGTCTGGTGCGAGGAAACTTTGGGCGTTGGCGATAGGTAAATGGAGGAAAAGAGACAGAAAGGCGGAAGAAATTGGAGTGAAGCTTGATCTTGGCTTCCTAGGGTAAATTATTACTTTCGAAATTTTCGATGGAAACTCAGTATGATTTTTATTTTCGCCAATGTTGAGTACCAAACTGAGTGAAAATTGTTTGGAAATATTAATGTTGGTCTACTATGGTGGTTCAGTAGAATATGCCGTGAAAAATTGTAAGATATTAAAGCAGTATATCAGAGAACATTATACAAACAAATTTTCATTGAATTGTCTATCCTCACAGCGCCGTCATTGTCTATATTCCGAACTATTTTATACATAAAAAAATTACGTGATTCACCAGTTTAGATACCAGAGGTGCAGAAAATCTTTCTCGATGCTAACTGTTGGTCAAAAGTCCCACATGTATAGTGGTATTCTCCTTTATAGCCATTTGAAAATCATATTTGTCGAATGAAAATATTGAATGTGTAATTGTTATGGTAGTGTTTGTGATTCCTCTACCTGTATATGACTAGTTCACTAAACTAGGACATTCGTGTATAAAACCAGGTATTTTATGTAATGCTTTTATGGATGAATACATATATATCCTATTCTATTATTTTATATAATGGAAAGTGTGTGTGAATGCACTATATTCACTGTATTCACTATACATAATGGTAGGTTATATGGCTAGTTGAACCAATAATGAAAAATCTCACTATCAGAAAAGGGAGTAGATCGTCAATAGTAGGTACAAAGTTTCAGTAGATAGGGCTTGAGCCCCACCAGTGATTATAGCTATGTATTTTATCAAATAAAATGTCAGCTACATACGTTCGAAACATACATACAGTGAGATTCATGAGCAGAAACATGAGAATTCTTTATATACATTGTATTTTTCAGTATTTACGTTCATTTAGCTCTTCATCAGTTAAGTATATGTTTCTGAATAGGGAGAATCTATACATTTGATTTTTTTATTGAAAAAAATTGGTCCGAACGAAATAAACAACGGATCGGATTCGTTCGGACCAAATTTCTCTAATGAATACCCACCTTTATAAGTATACGTATGATAACATCGAACATTCTATACCAAGTGACACAAGTCTCATGGTACAGGGCCTTTTCTCCTTTGTTTTTATAGCTACATTTCTGAACTAAAGAACATCAGATATGCTCACTAGAGGGCACTTTTTGACAAAGGTATGTAGAAATTTTATGCAACTTCTGGTTTTTCCAGATAGGTAATCAACATTTGATTTTCACAGGGAACGCCCTACAATTTTGAAAACTAATATATAAATTTCAATTAACTGAGTTTCAAGCGAGGCTTCGAGTCACAAATCGTTTTGGTTTACGTTTTTGGCAACTAACTCCAACCGATTTTTTTTTTTCAAAATCTCACTAGTGTAGCATTATTTCGATCATTCGGAATGATTTTAGAGGATTCATGACTATATTGAATAATAAAATATGTGTTGGGACAGACAGAATATCAACTATTAGGTATCGCTGGTTTCACAAAATTTATAATTTGAAAATCAAAATAATATACATTCCATTCGAAAATCGAATGTTGATGTTCTTTCCAGAAGAGAAGGAAGTGGAAAAATTGATGATATCAAAAAGTGTCTAGGGTGCATGTTCTAAATTTCAGAAATGTAGCTATAAAAATAGAGGACAAAAGGACGTGTTACTTCAGACCTGCAACGACAATAAGGAAATGATTATAAAATTTATTCTACATTCATAACGTCCGTTACGTTCTGGTTTTCCCAAAACCATTTTCCTGTTATCAATAGTATATGGTCGCGTGTGGAAAGTAAACTAGGTGAAATTTCAGGACGAGATACGCTTAATCGCGAAAATTCTATGGAATCATTCAAGGGCGTATGTCACGAATCGGGTAGAAAAACTGAAAAACAATAGAAAATGGAAGATTAGCTCGGTGGTTGGCTCCGAACTGTATAACCATGGACTTTTCCTTATGGAGCTGAATTCATTAATAAAACGGAATGGAAAATACCATAAATATTAGTGAAATGTTTATCGAGCACGGATGATAGCCACCTCCCACAAGTATGGAGTGAAAATATGACTGAGAAATTAGCATTCTGTGAGAATTGTACACCTTACTTTTTCTACGGCTATATCATATTATAATAGCAATAATAACAACTAATTATCAGGTGTAGTGTAACACAGAGATACTTCACATCCCAGCAACTGCTTATGATCTACAAAGCACAAATTCGACCTGTCCTGGAGTACTGTTCACATGTTTGGAGCTCAGCCCCCAAACATACGCTGAAGCTCTTAGATTCAATTCAGAAGAGAGCTATTCGCCTAGTCGATGACACAACACTCACCAAATCATTGACCTGTCTAGATCATCGTAGAAACGTCGGCGATCTCTGACTTTTTTATAAGTACTTCCATGGTCGGTGCTCAACGGAAATATCATTTATTATACCACCACGCGCGATTCCTAGTAGACAAACCAGACGAGCTCAAGCTGGTCACCCCTACACTGTCAGGCTCGAGACCCGTCGAACATCGCTATACCAAGCATCATTCATCAATAGAACGGCAAAGTTGTCGAATTTTTTGCCTAGTGAAGTCTTTCCTGATGTTTACAACCTCCAATCTTTCAAGAAAAATTCCAACACCTTCCTTCTCTCCCAAAATTCCACCGCTGGCTAACACGATGTTCCTCGAGCATTATAGGTTTCCCTTTCGTGTTGTCCACAGATAAAAAAAAAATTAGGTGATGAAATAAAATTGAAGATTCCTACGTGATTGTTTCTTCACGCAGATATACGTTAAGAACAAGATCGCAAATATCGGGTGACAGCAGGAGGCAGGTAGCATCCTGTAGTTTTTTTATTTGAACAGATAAAATCATGAAATTTGCAGGAGATAATTTCTCAATGATATCGCTTTCTTTGAACCTAACGATAATTTTCTTCAACCACCTTCATGACCGGCAGTAATATTTCTCTAGCGTCTCTTGTTTTCCTTGAAATTTTCTATTCAACATGATCACAAATTGGTATTCGGTCCTTGATTGGTTGTTGAATAGCATTTTACTGACATACACCAAGTTGTGGTAGGCTCAGAAATCCAAAGATCATCAGTCAGCAAATATTATTTCGAAATTTTTACACCCTGCATGCAGGTTGTCAATATCTTCATTGAGTATTGGAAATCATTTATTTCATTTTTCATTTCTTCTGTCATCTGTCAATCATGTCTTTCATTTTTGCCACATAGCCACAACATAATCTTTCCATTTGGAAACATTAATTTTGAATTAAATCGTTCTCCCCATGCATCAATTAATAAGGCAATGCGTCCATTTTCACTTATAATTGCACGAGAGGTTTGTGCTTCATCGGGTCAATTTGGGTTGTTTAGTGAGGAACTTTTGCCTAGCAAGTACACGAGAAAAACTGTAAACAATTAAAAATTCGACACCGTAGGTGGAATGGAACTTTGGATAACTTTCGAATTTGAGTAGGAGCATTTCCTGAAATTTGAATGACAATTGACATGGGTGAAAATTGGAATAATGATGATTCAAATATTAATGGTTCGTAGGAAAAATAGTTTATATGACTCGTTGGAAAATGTATTTCGAGCACTCGGTACAATACCGCCCTCGCCGCTATGCGACTTCTGTTGAGAAACTTGAGGATTGTTGATGATTTTTTCAAGATGACATCCATGAGAAGAAGTGATGTTACCAAATCGCAAAAGTGAGCTTTCTTATATTTCTTTCCGTAAATTTTTTCCTAACAAATTCTTGGTTATCTAAGAAGGACAATTCATTAGATTTATAATGTATGTAATATAAAAGAAATATTGATTCAGATAACATTTCAATTGATTCAGATAACATTTCAATAATTTGAAAAAATGTTTATTTCGTAAATATTGAAACATGTAGAGATTTTTTCAGAAAAGGAAGATCCGTTTCGAATATCATCCTGGACCTTCAGTTTGGATCATACAAATTAGTGTCTTCAATATTGTTGGAATTTAATCAACCTTTATACAAATAATACCGCGACTAATAATATCACGCGTTTTAATAATCTTCAATCTCATATTTGGAATATCAACGAGAAAGTAATAATTAAATAATTACTTCGATCAATGGATTGTTAATGAAAGTTCAACAACACGGCTTCTTCATATCCGAGCACCAATTCATCATGTTTGCCATGAAACCGATCCCTCTAGGATTCGAATATGTGTGCAGAAGGAAGCAATCCAAAACTAGGTCACAGCTAGCAGTACTGAGCGCTCTGAGAAAGGAATCTACAAATACACTGCTTCCATGTATATTGATGACCAGACCAGCCGGTAAGATCAACTAATCAAGCAGGCCATAGAGGGTACAAATCACGGATATTTGATTGATTATTGAACTGTTGAAGCATCTTGAGAATACAAAAATATTGAATGTTCCAAATGAAATATTGTGAAAACTGTATTGAATGTGCACGAATCTAGATAATCTAGAAAACAAATCATAAATAGCAGTTTGAAAATCCAAAGTAAATAATCCATTCACATCTATTAGGTCTTGTATTACAAACCGAAAGTCAAAAACGGTAAGACTTACTTTTGCTAACAATCTATTCGGCCAAATCCTTCCAAAATCACCTCGCCTAGCGCCCCATTCAGTTTGTATACAAAGCATACTGAGCTCGTCTGGTTTGTCTACTAGGAATCGCGCGTGGTGGCATAATAGATGATATTTCCGTTGAGCACCGACCGTGAAAGTACCTATAAAAAATGCAAAGATCGCCGACCTTTCTACGATGATCTAGAGAGGTCAATGATTTGGTGTCATCGACTAGGCGAATAGCTCTCTTCTGAATTGATTCAAAGAGCTTTAGCGTATGTTTGGGGGCTGAGCTCCAAACATGTGAACAGTACTCCAGGACAGGTCGAATTTGTGCTTTGTAGATCATAAGCAGTTGCTGGGATGTGAAGTATCTCTTCGCACGGAAAAGAAAACCGAGTTTTTGTGAAGCAGTTTTCGCAATGGACCTCACATGATCGTCCCATCAGAGAGCACTGTTGATGGTGACACCCAGCATGGATATTGACGACCTCATAGGAACAGTGGTACCCGACATCATCAAATTGGGCATTGTGTTATCAGCCTTCTTGGTGAACATACAAGCTTGAGTTTTAGTTGCATTGAACTGTACTAGATTCTCAGATCCCTATTTCAGAATTCTTGTCAGATCCTCATTTAAAGCATGGACCTGTCTTCGCCTTGCACCTCTGGCCTCGTTGGATGATATAGGGGCTCTAGAGGAAAAGGCGGAATGTCAACAAATCATTGATGTGGAGCAAGAACAAAGTTGGTGCCAAGACAAAGCCTGAGACAAGAGAGTGATCTATCTGCAAGAAAACTCGATAGTAAAAGACACAGTTGGAGTGGCAAACCATATGACGGAAGTTTCGCTAGGAGGCCTTGGTGCCAAATTCGGTCGAATGCTTTGGAGATATCCAAGGCTACAGCCAGAGACTCCCCATCTCTCTCGATTGACACCTGCCACTTATGTGTCACATAGGCAAGCAGGTCTCCTGTTGACCTTTGGTGACGGAAGCCATATTGCCGGTCGTTCACGATTCTTGAGCTCTCTAGATATCGGATGAGATCGATGTAGATTGCTTTCTCCATTACTTTAGAGATCACAGATAGTAGTGCAATCGGTCTATAGTTGTTAGGGAGGGTTTTCTTGCTCTTCTTTGGAATCGGTTGGACCCTAGCTTTCTTCCAGTTAGAAGGAAATAGGCCGAGTTTGTACGAAAGGGTGAACAACCAGCAAAGAACTAGTGTTAGTTCTGGGGCACATTTCTTGAGAACAATAGGCGATATTCCGTCAGGCCCCATAGCCTTCTTGACGTTGAGGCTTAGCAGAATGTGTCTGATTGTGCGTTGCCGGAAGACAATTTCTGGCATACGGTTATCGATGGTAGCGATTTTGGGAAGTTCCTGGCCTCGTGGATCCAAGGTTCACTATTCATGTTCTCATCGATGAACAGGCTGCTCCGATCGTTCATTATCTCATATGTTATAAGCAAGAGGAAACTTACCGAAGAATTTTCTTCAAGTTGTTAGCACTGGAATCGAATCTGAAACCTATTGCGATCATGGCAGAATTTGAACTAGCGTCGATGAACGCAATCAAAAAGGTATTCCTCGATGTGAAATTCATCTTTCCCAGAATATGTGGAGGAATATTCAACAACATTAAATGACTGATTTTTATGGAGCTGATGAAAATTTTTGGACTTCATACAAAAATGATTTTAGCCTTGAGTTATGTTCCGGAAAATGATATGCAAAGAATACTGTCTGTAAGTTTTTCATGGAGGTGGTACATTCATTTTCCAGCTTTTTGTGGAATTTTCTCGCCTCGTTTCTAAAAAATAGAGTAGAAGTTATTAAAAATTATTCCAATATATTTGTAATAAGGACAGATTGTGTGATCTGCCCCAAAATGTCACTGCGCTTAAAATTAAACCTTTAGATACTTAAAAGAGAAATTCTCCATTTGTCAGTGACACCTTGTTTTTGAAAAATTTGGAGATACAAATATATTTAATAAGAATAAAACCTCTACTCAGCTTGGTGGACGTTTCGGGAACGAATCTGCTCCCGTTCTCAACACAATTAAAATATTTTTCTCTTCGCAAAATTTTTTCAATATGTTGTCGGTTTTGACACTGATGAGTGACAATTTGGTAGACGGAGGAATTCTGGTTACAAAAAAAAAATACGAAGAGCTCTCGATTTCATAGTTCATAATGCTCCGGTTGAAATGGCTCCAATAATAGAATACTGGGAAAAAAATATGTCTGACGGAAGATTATTAAGCGAACACCGAAATTTCCTATTTCGGATTGTAATATGTTCGAAAGAGTGAATAACAATAATTTACCCAGAAAGAATAATAATTCTCTGGAAGCTTGGCATAACACCTTCCAAAAAACGCTCGATTGCCACCATTCTTCATTGTCAAGTTCATGGATCATTCGAAAAAGGAACAAAATCAAGCAAAAATTTCGATCACCAGGTTCAAAACTGGTTTTAGGCACGTAGTGAATCGTCGAAATAAGTATTACCAATTGAATCAAAGGTTGAGAGTCTTAGGAATTACGCATTCGACAACATTGAGGATTATGTAAAATCTGTTGCATTAAATATGAGTTTGTGATATGAAAATTATTTCATTTTGTAGAATTGTCAGAACGCTGTTTTGTCCAGCGCTGTTCTGACCAAGCGCTGTTCTAACCGCGCTGTTTCGTACCAGAGCCATCAATGACACCTAGTTTTTGAAAAAAAAAGGAAATTAATAAATATCAAAATTTCTACTTGGATGTATGAGTGATGTACGTTTCGCGAACAAATTCGCTCCCAACAACAATAGAAAATGTTTTTTTTGGATTCTAAACACTGTCAAAAGACGATGCAGCCGTTCCTTCCTGAAACCACCACCACTTCCACCAATAAGATAGGTGGAAATTTTGATAGTTATTCAACATATTTGTCTTCCAGATTTTCTGAAAAACAAGATATCACTAACAAAAAGAGAATTTTTCTGTTATGAAAATGAATAAACCACCTAGACTAACCTACAGACAGTAATATTTTACTATTATTCATCTTGAATTTTTCAATTCAGTATTAAGATCGATTAGATACTCCAGTGCACTTACAATAGGTTAGTTACCTTTCAACACAAATTCATTGAAATGCGATAACAAATGCCGTATGATATAACAAAGAGGCGAAAGAGGGCAACAATCAACCTATATCCGTGCGATCGCTTCTTATTATTCTGCACGCCGGCCGTATAAAGACAATCTTACTAAGATTGTATTTCACCACTAACTGTGATATAGTGGTATTGATAACGAATGATTGGAATGGCCATTGACAAATATTGTTACGACCTAAGCGCACGCCGGTAATCGATTATTTCTCGATGCTGTCGGTGCGTGGAATCTGGAACCCAGGATTCTCCTAGGGAGGCACAGTTATGGGCTGAAATTCAGTTCTCACGAAGTATTTTATTTATATTATGAGAGTAAAGAATCCTATTTGAGTTATAGTGTTTTTTTCGAGTACGTGATAGAGGAGAACAATTATTAGCAGTTCGAGAAAATTTTAAAATTCCTCTATATATCTCTTGAAAATATTAATTCTTCAATATTTCTATGAACTTTCAAAAAAATTCGATACTAGGTGGTCAGTGTAGTGACCAGTATACAGTGTTTACTAAATGTTTTTCAGTGCATTAACCATGGGATACTAACTGCATTTAACAGTTCCTCAAGTCAGACGAAAATAATTCTGCGAATGCATAAAATATCCATTAAGTCCATCAGACCGTTCCAAATTCAAGAGAGATGATAAAGAAACTGAATTAAATTACCAAATCGTTTATTAAATTACACATTTCAAATGTCAGGTTGGTATAACATTTTTTAGGACCGAACTTGTAGGTTGGGTCATGACTAATATTGATGAACTTTGGTCTTAATTGAGAGTTTTCTTAACGAAAAATTAAACATAAATCCGGATCATTCATCTATACTGCTGCACCGATTGAAACTAACTGTCAGAAAATGGAATGATGGAAATAAAAATGTATCTTTGAAAGTACCTACCTATGCAAAATGCTCATTTGTTGAAATACTTCTGAACATGATTGGGTATCTCCGACTTGATAGGATCGAACTATTCCAACTTTGCTTTTGTTCCACATAAACGATTTATAGGATGTGACCTTCTGCCTGGTTTAATTGCGGATACAAGTACATTTCATAACGCCTTCTCCTCTGAAGCGACTAATCATCCAATAAGGCAAAACGGAGACTGCTAGATACTATAAATGAAGATCTGGCAATAATTTCGAAATGGGGATCTGAAAATCTGAGCTCAATGCAACAAATATTCAAACTTCACTAGGAACGCGGATCAGACATTGCCCAATACGATGATATCAGGAATCACTATTCCTATGAAGTTATCACTATCCACGCTTGGGATAACCATCATCAGAACTCTCTCATATGTCCGTTAAACTGACACAGCCGTTTCGGCACAATCAAATGAAAATCATGTAGTATTTAATAACTATTTATTAACTATTTTTTAACACAAAACTCAATTTTATAACTCCAACGGTTTGCGAGAAAATGGTGTTGTGCCAGCTTAAGTTAAGCTGGCACAACCATTTCATAACTTTTCACCCGAAAAAGTTTTAGGAACGATTCTAATGCTCAAATTCATAACTTTTTATTAACTTTCGAATGGTATATGAATGATTCGAAACCGAGCGAAATTGAAGGTTTTACGGGAGTTAAATCCAAATGCATTCATGTATTCCATGCAAATTTTCTACTTGACATATCATGAGTTTCTATCTGAACTATTACAGTTGTGCTAGCAGTTTTTTCGAGTGAAATATTGATAGTCAGAAAATGGCAGAATGATGATCAATAATAATAATAATCATTGATGAATTAATGATTGATGACTCAGGTACAATCACAAGAAATCTAACTTCATCGATCTACAATTCATTAACTCCGGAACAATCACATGAAATGAAAAGAACATGGTTCCTTGATGTACAATTCACAATATTAGTATAGTTGTGCCATAAATCTTTGATAAAAAAAGTGTAACAGTCTGAAAATGACAGAATAATAAATCAAAGTGCCTTTTCGTTGATCTATCTGAATTTTTCAAAAAACTGAGATGCATCATTCTCACCTTCGTCTTGAAAGATGAACAATATAGTCAAGATCCATTCAAAATAACGCCTTCAAACTTTAGAGTTTTTACAGAATTTTGCATCATTTTCCATCGATGATTCGAGCGTCCTCGCTCAAATAATTATGAACTTTGTTGTTAAATGAATAGTAATTTCATTCATTTTAATTACATTTAATTTAATTTCTATCAAAAATCTACTGGCACAACCCCACTAATCTTGTGGAATATATATCAGGGAACCATATTCTTTCGGTTTCATGTGATTGTGCTGGAGTTATTGAATAGTAGGTCAATGAAAAGGCACTTTGAATCATAATCCTGTCATTTTCAGACTGTTACACTTTTTTATCGAAAATTTCTGGCACAACTGTACAAATATTGTGATATGTATATCAAGGAACCATATGCTTTCGATTTTATGTGATTGTGCTGGAGTTATTAAATAATAGAGAAACGAAAGTTCACTTTTGATAATAATTCGAAATCGAAATCGAAAGAATATGGTTCCTCGATATATATTCCACAAGATTAGTGAGGTTGTGCCAGTAAATTTTCGATAGAAAAAGTTTAGCAGTCAGAAAATGACAGGATTATTATCGAAAATGAACTTTCGTTTCTCTATTATTTAATAACTCCAGCACAATCACATAAAATCGAAAGCATATGGTTCCTTGATATACATATCACAATATTTGTACAGTTGTGCCAGAAATTTTCGATAAAAAAAGTGTAACAGTCTGAAAATGACAGGATTATGATTCAAAGTGCCTTTTCATTGACCTACTATTCAATAACTCCAGCACAATCACATGAAACCGAAAGAATATGGTTCCCTGATATATATTCCACAAGATTAGTGGGGTTGTGCCAGTAGATGTTTGATAGAAATTAAATTAAATGTAATTAAAATGAATGAAATTACTATTCATTCAACAACAAAGTTCATAATTATTTGAGCGAGGACGCTCGAATCATCGATGAAAAATGCTGCAAAATTCTGTAAAAACTCTAAAGTTTGAAGGCGTTATTTTGAATGGATCTTGACTATATTGTTCATCTTTCAAGACGAAGGTGAGAATGATGCATATCAGTTTTTTGAAAAATTCAGATAGATCAACGAAAAGGCACTTTGATTTATTATTCTGTCATTTTCAGACTGTTACACTTTTTTTATCAAAGATTTATGGCACAACTATACTAATATTGTGAATTGTACATCAAGGAACCATGTTCTTTTCATTTCATGTGATTGTTCCGGAGTTAATGAATTGTAGATCGATGAAGTTAGATTTCTTGTGATTGTACCTGAGTCATCAATCATTAATTCATCAATGATTATTATTATTATTGATCATCATTCTGCCATTTTCTGACTATCAATATTTCACTCGAAAAAACTGCTAGCACAACTGTAATAGTTCAGATAAAAACTCATGATATGTCAAGTAGAAAATTTGCATGGAATACATGAATGCATTTGGATTTAACTTCCGTAAAACCTTCAATTTCGCTCGGTTTCGAATCATTCATATACCATTCGAAAGTTAATAAAAAGTTATAAATTTGAGCATTAGAATCGTTCCTAAAACTTTTTCGGGTGAAAAGTTATGAAATGGTTGTGCCAGCTTAACTTAAGCTGGCACAACACCATTTTCTCGCGAACCGTTGGAGTTATAAAATTGAGTTTTGTGTTAAAAAATAGTTAATAAATAGTTATTTAATACTACATGATTTTCATTTGATTGTGCCGAAACGGCTGTGTCAGTTTTACGGACATCTCTCTCATGGGATGATCATAAGAGGTCCATTGTGAGAATTGCTGCACAAAAACTCAGTTTTCTGTTCCGTGTACAATTCTCTCTAGAATTTCGTACGAAGGTGAGCGATCTCTTCCTTTCTCATTGATTTTTTCATGGTCGATGCCTTTGGGAATCTCGTCAACATTAAAGCACGAGCAATTCCAGGTAGACGAACTAGACGAGCTGAGGCTGGACGAGTTATTCATCAATAGAACAGCAGAGTTGTGAAATTCTCTGCCCGCAGTAAAGACTTTCTTGATGCTTACTAACTCGAAGTTTCAAGGGAAATCCCAATACCATAACCAATGTATACAATAGGTTTACCATTGTGTTGTCAAAAGATGATTAACTCGGAAAAATATTGCGTTAACCGTATGATATCCTAAAAATGGACGGTGTGTTTCTAAATGAATCTATGATGTGTGGCTCCTCTCAGAATATATAGACAATCTTTTGAACTCAGAACGCAAAAATATAACGTGACACATCCTATCAATATATTGATAGTAATAATAATATCTACGTAGAAGGCACCGATTGAGTAACCATAGGTGGCATATTCACTTCTTGCAAGTGCCCATGAGCTTTTGATCGATCAGCAACTTATATCTAGTGCAGTTTCGGTTTCCATGTTGCAAAACCTGCAACTTCCTATTTCTACTCTCCAATTATTCGTTGAGATGATATTCCAGGGGGCAATCACCTGTTAGAATACAAATTATCAACCTCAGTCCATTCCTTTTTGGGTTTAGAAAGATGCGTGGATGAAATGTTCCTTTTAGTTTTTCAAAATAATTAGATATGATGTTCCAACGCCCAACCAGCAAATCCACGGCCCTGCGCATGGTTTCTTGACTTAATTTCTCGCACCAAATGAACCTTGTTCGCGTGCAAAAATGCAGAATTCGCTGAATAGTGCTTCTGAAAATGACCATGATGCCGAAATGATATTCCTGGATTTTCGACCAAAAATTCCTTTATTGTGGCTATATTTTCGAGTGACCGACAAGGACGACGATGAACAATGATCTTCTGATCTATCAGTGTGAATTTGTTCTGGAACTTTATGATTGAACGCCTCACTGTCGATTCATTTCTCGTATTATTGCGACCGAAAACTTCCACGTAATTGATGAACTTTATGTAGCCATTTTTGTAATGTGTTTTAACAATAATTAAACATTGGTCGTTTGAATACTTATTCCTAAATCGCGTGCGTGGTCTGTACGTGACAACTGTAAAAAAACACCGTAAAACTCGTAAAACCATAAAATGACCGCAAATTTGAATCCGGCGGTCTTGTTGGGACACCCTTTATTGTCAACAGACCGATCAAGGCTCAGAGCTTTATACAGCCTGGTTGGCTGTCTGTAATCATTTGATATGTCATTTTATGGTTTGGGCGTTTCTTAGGGCGAAGTATATATGAGCTGATTTCATAACATTTTTCAAATCAGAATGTATCGCCATAACCCCGATTAACGTGACTGGCTGAATGTCAACTCTTTCCATAAATATATTATGAATAACAAACACTTCGCATATCTCCGCTATCAGTCGTATACATAATATGCTATTCAGACGTTTTCAGATAACATTGTAATAAAGATAAGAATGTGTTATCGAAGGCATGTTAGGCAAGGTAGATGGACATTTAATTCAAGGGTAATTGTGATACCTATATATAAATTATGAAGCAATGCTAGGAAATATACTTCACCAATGAATCAATTCAATCCAATACACTGAAAAAAAAAAATAGATGTACCTATAGATGAGTCTATATGGATTGACAGGACATACACGTTCTCTAATATTGATAGCGCCACAAAAAAAAATGTTTTGCCTTATCTTATTGGCATAGGCAGTCTTGTTACGATATGTGCCGATGTTAATGCATGAATTCTATTGGTGGGTGGAAATAATTACAGGAATATACTTATGCACTGATCGATAGGCCAATCACATTGAGTTACTGTTTGTTAGCAAGAAGAGCAACGGGTTTGTTCACTATATTCAAAGTTTTCTTTTCAATTTCCGAAAAAAAAGAGGGACACCCCATCCCCCCCCGACATTTATGATGAATATAATTTATATATATACATTTATAATGGATAATTTATAATGGATTTATAATAGATTTCTACTATAAATAAAAATTGTATAATATGGCGAACTTCTGATAGGAATTACCGCCCTACCAATATATAGAATCGATAGATATGGCCCACCTTCCAATGAATGAGTTTTTGTGAAGCAGTTCTCGCAATGGACTTCATATAATGAGACAGAGAACTATACCCTGCATGGATATCGACGACTTCATGGACACAGTGGTATCTGACATCATCATATTGAGCATTGTATAATCTGCTTGCCTGCAGGAAAGCAGATCATTTTGAAGACATAGGCCCGAGTGAAAACAAAGTTGGTGCCAAGACAAATCCTTGTGGAATAACAATGAACTAATTTCATATGAGAGACAGGCATCTTTACTCGGATATTCAAAACCTAACAAATCTAAAGTAAATGACAGGCTGTTGATACAATTACATCATAAGAAGCAGTTTTTGAGATGCTCAGCACATCACATTTGCAAGAGAATAAATCTGGGTATAAATTTGGATTCGGACTTTGTACGAATATGTATAGATGAATAAATATTTTTGTTCCTTACATAAATGTTACTTGTCGATTTAGGCCACTCCGTATACGGAAGGCGGGCTAAATCCGTATATACCGTATATATCAACCTGAATTTCAATAGTCATTACTCATTATCGTAGCGATCTGAAGGCAGTAAGCCCTGATATGTGGTGAATGGTTTCAAGCATGGACCATGGCTTCAACTATTCACTCCAAATTAGAGTGAGAAAAGATCCAAATCACTATCCCTACTTAGATTGCAACGAATCCCAGGTCCATGAACGTATCTATCAATGTTAATTATCATTCGGGTACATAAACATAAAAATCGTTTCTGAAACATACATTGTGTCGAATTTAAGATTTACCAGTGGGAAAAACTATCTTGGAAATGGAAAAAGATAGATGGATAAAGAAATACTTAAACCAGGAGGTATAAGATCGAGGGAACAAAAATGGCATAAAAATACAACCAACACCAGCTATATCATCCAATGATGCCAGATGTGTAAGAAGAGGATAGGTCGATACTATAAATGATGATCTGAAAAAAAATCTGAGGCTCTGAGATTGTATCCAGAAAAGATTTTCTGATGCTTACGACCTCCTCATCAATATACAAATGAAGCTAACAATTTTCGACCAATCAATACTTCACCATGTCTGGAAAAGGTACTTGAATTAGCTACACACAAACAAATTCATGATGTGATGTGAATGAAAACAAACTCCTTATGGAATATCAGTCTGGATTCAGATCTAATCATTCATGTGAAACTGCTCTACAAGTAACATTGTCAAAGTGGAAAATCGACAGCGATGCAAATAAATAGGTGGTAGCAGTATTTCAAGATTTCAAAAGAGCCTTTGAGACTATAGATATTCTTACTCTGCTCATGAAACTTTAATATTATGGATTAACAGGTAGAGTCTATAAGTGGTTTGAAAGCTACTTACTGAATAGGTATCAACGTACGAAGGCGCATAACACGTTTTCAACCATTGAAAACATCAATACAGGTGTTCCACAGGGCAGTGTTCTTGGACCACTGTTGTTCATTTTATATCTGAATGACATCAATTATATTGATGAATGTGAATTCATCACTCTCTTTACAGATGACACTTTATTAACAGCAAGCGATGCTCATTTACCATATAAAACTAAATCTATGATAATGACCACTCAACATGAATACAGTTTTGTATATGAGAACTTAGTTGAAATAGAAATGTGCGGTGAAACAATTGAATTGGTTGAAGAATTTAAATATCTTGGATTTATAATAGACAACCTTTTGAACTTGAAAAATCATTTCCACTATGTTTACAACAAACTTGCCAAAAAAATATTCTTTTTCACACGTATCTGTAAATACTTGACATTTCAAACCTCTCTTACAGTCTATAATACTATAATCAAACCTCACTTCGATTATTGTCCTTCACGACTATATCTTGCAGAATAGGGCAATGAGATTACTTTTAAAATGTTCTAAACATACTCCTATTGTATCCATGTTGCACGTTCTCAACTAACTATCTATTAAGGACAGATTATATTACTACTCGATGATTTTCATTTTCAAACTAATATCTGGAAAATTTCCTACCTACTTCAACCAATTCATTGTTTATCAGAATAAAATTCATGATTATCCCACTAGAGGAAACATGAATGAAGAACAAATTACACAAGGTCAATGAATTCACTATTCCACAAAGAGCTGATTGAGTACAATATACTTCCTAGGGATATTTCAAGTTGTAGTTCTATCATTCAATTGAAAAATCTAGTCATTAAAAACCTGAGGTCGAAATGTACTTGATTCATATAGGAAGCCAAATAGTTTATTACATTATTTCAATTCAATTACTTATTCATTGCTTATGTATATGAATTATTCGGTAACAATGTTGTTATCATGATTATAGCATCATTCTAACTTTCATATTATTTGTATATTAGGATTCCTGTATTAATGAATTCTTTCTTTCTTCTTTCCACACTGACTGGTATGAAAACTCCAATGCGTTCATCCTCTACTTCCGGCGCACACCATCTTCCTCAAACATCGTAGGTTTTTCATTCGTGACAAGACAAAATGCTGGAGCACATCCAATAATAATAGATGATAAGTCCTCTCGAGAGTTCAAAAAGTCATTCTCGAGTTAATGTAATCGATTCCACGCGAATTCAGCAAACGATGTAATTGCAGACTTCAGACAAATACGATCAATTACGAGAGACGACACAACAACCTATCATTACGGTCATTGTGCAACTCACAATTTCACATTCACATTTGCATTCATAGAAATATCGAGTGAGAACTATAGTTGAATCGGGTGATAAAAAAGATACTAGAATCGATGGGCGTGTCGAAACAATCGATTCGTGTACGTACTATATACATAACGAAGCAGTTGAATATGAATTGTGGGTGGATTGTGGGTGATGAAACCTCAATATCCGGATCTGATCTATCAGAGAAGCATGATCATACGATTCTCAATATTTGCTCACACTTCGAAATCCATGCCTCAGCATTCAAAGTATATTCAAAGTTGTTAGAATTTACACGGTTATTTACAGTTTGATGCTCAAGATATGATGACCTCCTGATTGATGGTCCATTCGAAAAGTCAAGCTGATCAGTGTTATGATGTGAATTTCAAAGTATTATTTTCCTGATCAGTTGTTGATGAAGTGTCTATGCAAACTTCTACGTCGCCAAGATGATCTGAATGTTTTCGTGAATACGTTTAATGTTTTATTTTCCTGAAGACTCTATAAAAGTTCCTCGACCGAATAATTATCACGACAATTTTGATTGGATATGAATTTCCACTCGTGCAGTAAAATGAAAAGTTTTGTATAGGCAAACCTATGATATCGTGAATTGACCGTACACACACATGTGATAACATCACGTATCGGCAGTCGCTGTAAAGTCAATATCTGCAATCATGAGAGTGCATTGCCTAATCATTAAGTATTTTTGGTTTCCTTTTAATCATTTTTTTTTTATTTTACTTGGTCCACAGATCTTTTGGTCAGGATAACCATCTTTACAAGTCCGTATTTCAACTACTAAGTTAAGGTAATGTCAATTTGCCTCATCAGATGAGCTGATCTGAACAGCACACTACTGTTTTCTTTTGAGAAAAATTTCAAGAAATTTGGTGTAGAATGTCGATGAGGCTCTGTTGGTAAGTGGCAGTAGGTATAGGTAATTTCTCCGAAGTTCGGACTCAGCGACAGACCCGTTTTCTGAGAATTCCATCATCGGATAATATGATCCGAGGAAATGCGTGCCAACTCACTCAAACGTTACTTCGTGACAAATGAGTGATACTCAATATAATCTCTATCATATACTTATTTGACTCATTTCACGAAATAATTTATATCGAGAATAATAATCTATGGAAACGAATTGAAAAGTTGAAATTATCACTATTCAACTTCAGAGTATTGGGATTTGGTTTAATAAGGAATGATTCACAAACCACTATCACTGAATACAAAGAAAATGCCCATAAGATGAAATTATTCAATATCAACAATGCACGCCATGAGGCTGAACGCAAAACCGTAATTAGCATCAATCTTTGAACTGCATGATTCACTATCAAAATGTGAAGTTTTACTGAAATCATACAGAATTTTTACATCCAACGTCTAACTATTTATTCAATAAGAGAAAATATGCAAAGTATTCCTCGATCAAACCTATTATCCAAATTATCTGCAATTTTTTTCCGCCCGTTTTGGATTCAATTGTTATTGAAATAGTTCTTCATGATCTATGGTGGTATACATAATCGAGCTTACATCACGAAGCAATTCAATTCAATCGATCGACAGGTGGACTTCTCCAAAATGACTCATCATCATCTCAAATCCGTTGCTCTGATATTTTCTTATAATTTAGGTACTGAAATTAACGATTTTAATTCGGAAAATATCGTCATTCAACCAATTTTTGTCGTGTTTTTCTTTTGTTTTTTTTTTGATGTAGCTGTACCTTCTCCTAATTTACTTGGTGGTATTTCATGTACTGTTCTTTCAATGGAGGTACATGAACTATATCAGTTCATGAAGAAGCAGTACCGAGTTATGTTTAAGTTATGTTGTGGTTAGACGCCTCTAGACATTTCATGGAAAGGGAATCAAGAAAGGGATATACTCTTTGCGGCTATGACGATACCAACTCATCATACAACTTTCAAAGAATAACTTCGTATATGTGGATCGCTCGGGATGTCTCATGCACTTAGTGCAGTCTGTATGGGGTCGTACAAGCTCTCAAAATTCCACAGAACGAATCTCAATTTTTTTTGCATTTCTCCATTAACATATTATACTCCCACTGAGCAGGAAATGATTATATCGAATCTAGGACCAATACTCTTTGGTACCATGCATTATTGCCACACCGAAATCCAAAGGTCTGCTGATAATTACACGTCGTTAATCTAAGACCGCCACCACTAAGCTCACAAGAATGTTGATATAGAGAATTAGGTTGTGAATTACAGATTTCCACTTTTAACCTGAATATTTCACATCCAAAAATACGTACTTATAAATATTGAACAATTTTCTCAGAAGGAATTTCCTTGAACGCCTAAGAACATCATTGAACAACCATTACTTTCCACAGGTCAGAAGATAACAAAAATAACACACAGCGAGGTACTCTTATCATGAATCTGTCAGTTTTCCTCCCAAGGATCTCCTTGCAAGAGCACTATTTAAATTTTCTGAAATTTTCGCAATTGTTCACTCCTGCAAGCATTCTTCATCAACACTGTGATTAAGATTAATCCAATTCGCAACTCACTAATGGTTCAGAAACATCGGAGTTCATTGAAACTTGCATACAAAGAATGGGGGCTAATGTGGTGAATGTATTACCGACAGCTTTTACGACTTTCATGCAGTGATTCATTCTCTATCCACCGCACCGTGGTGCACTTCTTGCAATAAATATTTCTTCAGTCGCCCATTACATTCCCACGCCGTTGGCAAAATGACAACAAAAATGACATTCTTGCACTGCGCCACCAATGAGTCACGTTGCCAAGTGTTTGGACCATTGACGTGGAATCACGGAACTTTCAATTATATTTTGTTGTGTAGTTTGACAGTTATCCCCAGTTCACCGTTACCTATTCAGATATCCATCTTTCTAGAGTATGCTGGCTTCTGGCTAGCTTTACCTTATTGATTGATTAGATTCTTCTATATAAGATGAAATTAATATTGGCTGCGTACACGGAATTGATCAATCGAACGGATAGGCTTCGTGTAAAATAAGCAACCACTTCAACGTGGTGATAACTAGTTCCAGATCAAACTTGATTTCTGGACTTGAGCATGTACCATCTGGCATCTGTTCTAGAGAGGCAACTAGCTACAATTAACATTTATCTGATCCTTGGACTGGATTCTAAGACTTGAAATGAAAGTCCTACATTTTCAGTTTTCTCCAATGTTACCACTCATATGGTGACAGGACTACATCCTTATTTCTAGAACCATTTACACTCCAGACTTAGGTCCAGCCTCCTCTCTTGGTTTAAGAAATGTACCATCTCCTCTTGTTGAGGGTAACGTACCATCTGGTCATATAATAATTTTCATAAATGAGCTAAAGCTGGCTGAATACCTTGAACTAAATGTCTAGCTTTAGCTAACATTTCCTCAAACCTCTAGTTGAGCATTCTGACCAAAAGTATTGATTGAAAGTCTTTTGCAATTTCCGTTCTTATCTCCAGATCAGATATCAACCTTGTTGAAACATTTCCTTCCATTTTTCAATTTCTACATTTGAATCCGTAATCATGTCATTCATCACATTGGATATTTTCGTCATAGAACCTGCATAATTTTTCTGCCCGCTCCTTGCTTCTGCCTTTGTACTACAAAACAATTTTTCATTCTGTAGCTATGCAAACTTTTCAATTAGATGTTCGTATATCAGCGCAGACTTGGCAACGCTGTCCGCGAGGCGAATATGGACCTGGTGGGTTTCGCCTTTCTCAAGGCTACCAGCAGTCCTGCCAGCTGGTCGACCAGCCAGGGTCATTGGACGCCGTCGCCGCCGCCGAAAGAGGCAGCCGGCGGAGTGCCTGTTAACCGGGGCGGTGTAGCCAAATGTAGTCGATTTGTCGGAAATCTCCGACTATTTGACTGAATTGTCATTCGCAAACCGGACACACACGATCAGTTGTTGAATGAACAACAGTTAATTAGGGCGTTTGCATTATTTCGTTCAGCCTGCTGACAGTTTAGAGAACATTGATAATGAATTGAATAATTCTGATCAATATCTACAATTTATACTTTTCACTCGACTTTTCAATTACTCTCGAAACATTTATGAAGAAAATTTCTACATATATACAAGAATGACAGTAAAATATGTCACCAGTTGGATAATTGGAGTTTCTGACGAAATACACGGTAAACTTTTATACCATATCTTATTGTATGTACTTTACAGTGAAGGGTGTTGAGTCTGTACCCAGAAATAGTGGTAAGCCGGAAAAACTTCGTTCTCTCCGTTTCAATACCTAATCATGGAGCGTCCTTCCTTACTCCCGTTGTTTCTTCCTCAGATCAGTTTTATACTTAACGCGACTAACGTTAAATTGGTGTTAATGTCGGTACAACTCTTTATTCACATTCTTATTTCTCAGCGTTCATCAACCTTGAGTCTCATTGGCAGTTTATTTTGAAGGGTGAGTTCCGTAGATTCGTTACGTTTCGAAAAAAGATTTGTTCTGCTCTCACAGTAGAATTCTTGATTAATCAGAAGGAGATTGATGAACAACGAAAAATTCAAAATGGTGTGTGTCAGTATAGACAACGCGTGGTATTGTTTTGGTGGTAACATTTTCTACTGTGAAGTTACCTGAAAATCAGGGATTTATTTTTCTATCCTGACAATTGAACAACTTTACACTCAAAGATATTTTTTTCCATTCAATTATATTTAATGATCGTTTCAAAAACAACGTCAAAATCAAGAAAATGTTCGATTCCTCATTCAATGTTTCAATCCAAACCATCAAAAAAGAGATCGATGAGAATATACGGTATCCGGTTATTTTCGAAGGTGACTTGGCAACGTAACAACGAAAACCACTAGGCACGCCGTTGTGCGGATGTTTTGTCGCAGGCCAACTCTTCGAAGAAGGTCACGAACATAAGCGGCAGCTGACAACCATAGTCATTGATGGACAAGGAAAGCACGAATCGAAAGTAAATCTAAGAATAACAAGATCTAAAGAAATTATTTTCAAATGGGGCTCATTATATTCAAAAGAGAAACACTAGCCGACATTGATTCATTCTACCTTTTATACCAACTGGAGTAGTTTAGTTGTCCACTCACATCACAAGATGGTTCACTTATGGAAGCCACTCAATTCATGGCATACCCCTGAAGAATTTGGAACAAAATGATATTACCACAGACTCTTTCCTGACCTACACCAAAATGATCAATTTAGTCGATACAGGATAATACACAATAGATAATAAACAATTCGAACTGCAACAAATACAATTTTGTCAATTATCTTGCAAATCAAAAAGAAATCGGTGATATCCAATGAAGCCTATGTTAGGCTATGACTGAGGGAACTAAATAAAGCATTGAGGTTTGCGATCTGGTCAATGACTTACTGAAGAAAATATAGCGCTAAACGAAGTAATTTAGTAATCTTATTTTTGTCTGAAGAAGCTCTGGGGTCATATTGTATTTTTCACCCTGTATATGATAAGGAGTCAATGCATGATAATGAGTAATGCAACAATGTAATGAATCAGCTGATGTCTCTTGTCTAAGATAGCGACATTTGTTTCAATGATCAGATAATATATAAGTTACGATTTCGTGATAAATTTTTGAATACATCCAGAGAACCAGTAGGAACAGAGAAATGAATTCCTCTCGATTCATCTTTAGATATGACTAACACTATGATGGGTGTGAAGAAGTTCATGCACCTTGTTATCCACATGTTCTGACGTGTTCTGAGACAAGATTTCAGTAGCAGCTGCATCATGATTTATATCCTATGACTAAGCCAGATTTCACTAGTTTTTGTAATCATTGCGGAATTTGGTTGTTGAAATATCTTTCATAAGAAAGTGCTCTTGAGAAGATGGCTGAAAATAATTTACTGGGGCAGAATAGTTACGAAGAGGAGCGTAGAAACTGAACAACAGACAAAATGCAAAAATTCAATCAGATTTAATTAGAGGAACAGTAGTCTTCAACTTGACATTGCAATTAGCCAAGACTTGTCTGCCATGGTTGAGACCTTGTAGCCGATACCAGGAAGTCAACGTATCGAAATCTCATTACCACTGCTGTCAATTCGTGAGTAATTCTTTCATTCGTGAGTAATTTGAACGCTGTAGATAAATAGGACCTTTTTGTACACGGAATCCTAGAAAGAACAAAAATATTTTTTTTTAAATTCCCAAGAATTTCATCTCAAAATTACGAATTAAAACTTAAAATTTTACATCCAAAGTTCTGAGCTTCAACACGGAACTTTTGATTTTTGATTTATGAATAGGAATTTTGAACTTCCAACATGCCCAATTCAGTCGCTTGAAAAAGTTATGATTGGAAGCATCGCCTTAACTTTCCTAACAGACCTATACAGGTTGTCTAGAAGTATCAGCTCAATTATAGGATAGGTAAAATGTTGGAAACCTTTGTATAAAAAATACAAGACAAAACATTTTCTGGCCAATGAGAGATGAATGGAGTCTATAGTAAGAAATTACTGCAAACAAATTCCTATGTATATGAACGAGTTTGCGAAGTTTGGTACACAGTGTCTCAAATCCTGAACTTACAAAACAATAAAATGATGCGAAGAATTCATTTTGTATATTTGAACGGTTGAGATTGAGATAATTAGGGTTTGATGAGCTCACCATTCAACACAGAATTTACTTACTGTTCCGAAAAGTTCTCCGATGTGTAACTCACCTGAAACAAAAAAAAAAATAATCATGAACTATCAAATGAATTAGAAACATCACATATGATTTGTGTTGATGATATATTTTCATATGATCAGAATTTTTAACCTTGAAAGGTTTGACAGTGTTGGAAAGAGTTTCAATATTTCTATAAAACAAATGTTATATATAGAAGATATTCTTCTTGTCGAGAAAACACTATTTCATTTTGTAGTTCTCACATCCAATTATTCTTTGTATAGATGTTTGCGATGATGGCATAGATCAGATCTCTCATGTTTCAATTTACCAAATTACCCAATAAATAAAACCAGGGGTGTCATCCAAGGTAAGTTCTATTTCATTTATTATTTTCAATTGCGTGTTAACGATACGCCCGCGCCCACTCTTATCTCAATCGGAATTCCTTTTTTGATAATATGGAACGCTGTCTCGAAATGAACATAACCAACACTCCGAAGCAATAAAACAAAATAATCGGCTTTTCTTTTATGATATTACGACAAGGTGAATCGATAAATTTCATTGGTAAACCAAACACAACTTACACGGATAAACACGGCGTATTGGCATCATCAGACATGAACCGTCATCATTTGAAGACAGTTATAGAATAATACCAATTCAAACATGGTGATGGTGTTGATATTTTTGTATCAGTGAGAAAAAAATTACAAGAAAATGAGTTCGGTACTTCTAATACCAAAGTAAATATGTACAGTTTAAGTAAGAAACACTTCTATGGAAAACATTCTATCGGAATCAGGTTCAAATTCTGATCTAGATCTTATCTGATTGGTTGAGACGAACCTTCCCGTCTATCAACATCAAAAATCAAAAATTACGCTTTTTCATGATAAACATATAAGGTTTTCAGTGTTTTTGAAAGGGCTAAAAATTTCCTCTCATCTTCATCTAAGAGCTTAGTCTTAAAAACAGTTGAAATATTTGATGGAAATAGTCATTTGCCTCAACCGTATCTAGCTCAAGAAAACAATTGTTATTCTGAATGTGAAAAAGTAGATGAAAACATTGACTTATTGTTTCGCAACTCAATTTCAAAAACTAAACGTTCTTTTTTAGAGACAGAAGTTCCACTGAATTTGAGTATTCAGCTAAGAGCAACACCTTGGATATTATATCCAATGAAAATGACACTTCAGAAAAATCTCTCCTTCATAGTGAAAAAAAATAGTTCCAAAATAGTACATCAGAATGTTCAAGGTATCAGAAATGAACTGTCACAACTTGAACTGCTTCAGAATGATATAAATTGTGATATATTTTGTGTTAGTGACATATGATAAAGTCAACAAGGTATGCCATGAAAAACATTTTGAATGTACAGCAATAAGATACAAAGTAAATAGGGGATTGGAGCTTATAGTTATTGCGGTATACAGAAGTCCTGATGGAAATTTTGAAATATTTTCAGAAAAGCTCATTGAAACGCTGCAGTACCTGACTGATGAATATGAAAAATCGAAATTTGTGGTAGTTGGAGATTTCAATGTCAACTTCTTAGAAAACTCACGAAATCTTGGAAGTCTTGAAGACTGTTTAAATTCCTTTGGTGTAAGTCCCACAATCCATTCTCCAACTCGTGGTAAAAATTGCTTGGATAACATTTGTGTCAACATGAATAGAAGCATTCACAAGAGCGAGACATTGATATCTATTAGAGTATATTTAGAGTATATTTATTTATTTAACTACATTACAAATACATGTTTGTAGCACGTCATAAGAAGGCGACAATACTGTAGAGCAAAAAATTGTTAAAATATAAAAAAATTGTTAAAATATAAAATATAACACATTATTAAAATAATACTAGAACATCACGTATAGTGTAAAAATATTGTAAATTATTGTAAAAGTGTGGCAAATAGATAAAAAAAAAAACATAGAAAGTGAACATAAGAATGGAAATTAGGCGAGACGAATTCTATTCCCTACAAAGTCTGAAATGTCCAATGTATTCCTCTGTGGAATAAAAGCAATGTGTCAAAAATAATTTTTTTATCCTTATTTTGAATAAGTTTAAACTTAATGATTTCAATTCTGGTGATAGTATATTGTAGAGATAATAATTCAGTGAATTTCTCTTGGATTTGGTTAGGCGGAACTTGTTTGGTCTCAGGTTATCTGCTTGTCTAGTACCATAGCTGTGTATATCAGATTGCTTAGTGATCATTGAGGAGTTTTTGTGAATCTCTATCAGAACTTGAAAAATATACAAACACGGCAAGGGCATTATTCTGTGCTTAATAAACAAAGGTTGGCAGTGTTCCAGATAGCTTACACTGGATAAGATCCTGACAGCTTTTTTCTGTAAACGAAAAATTGAGAGAGAATCAGGCGTACCACCCCAAAGAATAGTAGCGTAACTGATGTGCGAATGAAATAACGAAAAATATGTTGTTCTGAGTGCATTAAAATTGGTTACAGTTTGAAGTTGTCTTAGGACAAACAGAGCACTGCTGAGTTTACTTTTCAATTTGGTGATATGAGGTTTCCATGATAGATCACTATCCAGAGTTACTCCTAGTAAATTTGCAGAATGAGTTTCTGTGGCATTCGTGGACGAAAGATAAAGAGATCGCGATTTATCGTTGTTCAGTTTGAGTTTATTGGCTGCGAACCAATTTTCAGATTTATTAGCTAATTCTTCATGGGTTCTGTACAGCTCCGATCTCAGTTTTCCAGAATAAAGGAATGTCGTATCATCTGCAAAAGAAATAGTTTTCACTGGAACCATATAGTTACTTAGGTCGTTTGTGTATATTATGAATAACAACGGTCCTAATATAGACCCTTGAGGGACACCATGCTCATTATGTTTGAAATCAGATAGGGAATTTCCAATACTTACCGCTTGAAAGCGGTTTTTCAGATAGGATTGTATCAGATTGAGTGGTACTCCCCTAATGCCATAATAATGTAAATTATCAAGTAATATATCATGTGATACGCAATCAAATGCCTTGGAAAGGTCACACAGGGTGATAGCAGCTTGCATTCCATCCTCCAAGGTAGATATTATATCATTCACGACTTTCAAGACCGCGAGAGCAGTAGAGCGATTGGGTCGAAAACCATATTGAGTGTTGCTAAAAAAATTATTTGACTCAAAATAGCACCTCAATCGTTTATTCAAGATTTTTTCTATTATTTTCGCAAAGACTGAGATGATGGAAATAGGACGGTAATTGTTGATATTATTCCTATCACCTTTTTTAAACAACGGCGTTATTTTGGAAATTTTAAAGCAATCAGGAAATATTCCTGATATGAAGATGGAGTTTATTAGATCAGTAAGTGGAACTAAAATAATGTCGCTAGTATCTGCAATAATTTGAGAGTTGAGTTCATGTATATCAAGACTTTTAGATTTCTTCAGAGATTTTATGGCATCCGATACTTCTCGAGGTGTTACCGGCGACAGATAAAAAGACCCACAAGAGGCTGGAAAATTCTTGAAATTTAAAAGTTCACTGGACGATACAAGTGGTAAGGAATTTATTATATCAACAGCAATTTTGACAAAAAAATCATTGAAATCATCAGAAGTAAGATCGGGAACCGAATTGACACGGTAAAAATTATTTCTTTCAAAGTTTATTATCTGCCAGCATGCTTTCGATTTGTTTACGGCTGAAATAATATATCGATCATAAGCTGCCTTTTTTGCTTTCTTCAACGAACAGTTGTATATCGTTTTGAATTGAATGTAATTATTAACGTCAGTTGTTTTTTTAGTTACATCAGCTTTAAGTTTCAGAGCTGATAACGAATCTCTCATAGATTTAAGACTTTCATCAAACCACTCAACTGGAATGATTTTTTTATTTGTAGAATATTTCCTTAATGGGCAGTATTTCTTTACCGCATCATTGTAGGTTTTTACCAAAAAATTTGCCAAGTACTCAACATTTCCACTGGATTCAAAAATTTTCCAATCAACAGAAGCTAGAGCGTTTTTTATATTTGAAATGGATTTTTTACTGAAAGACCTCTTGTAGAAAAAGTTTGAATTTACAACTTCTTTCTCCTGAATACTTATAAACTGGCCGCGGTGGTCGGAAAGGCAAGGTTCTATAACTCCACTTTCAAACAAGGATTCACTAATATTTGTTATTATATTGTCCAAACAAGTAGATGATGTAGCTGTGATTCTTGTGTAATCACTTATGGTTGCTGACAAACCAAAAGACATTAGAATACAATTCAGATCATTCAACTCTTTAGAGTTAACCTTGAAGTTTATATTAAAATCGCCTACTATTATTATCTTATTATCTTGTTTCAGCTGAAATAATATCATTCAGAACACTCTCTAAGTTTTCGAAAAATACACCAATATTACCCTTGCCGGACCTATACAAAGTCAAGATAGTAAGTTTCATCTTCGGTAACTCGATTGCACAGAACTCGCATGACTGTTCTATATTGAATTTATTAACATTTAGTACTTTAAAAGTAATATCAATTTTCGCAAATATTGCGATTCCTCCGTGGATCATATTGCTTCTTGAAAAGGAAGCAGCACAGATATAACCATTTAAATTTATACTGCGAAGATTAGTTTCATTCAGCCAGTGTTCACTTATGCAACAAATATCAAAGTTTTGCCCCTCTAGAAATACATCAAACATTTCAACCTTGTTAGCTAAACATTGAGCATTAATATGAAATATACTAAATATACTTGCCCCACCTTTACATTGAGGAAGTGAACTTTTGTAATTTTCGTCAACTGGTGCATCGTTATTGTTCAATTTGGAAACTACGTTGTTTGGCTCGACCTGGCGTTCTTCAGAAAATTTTCCCTGAACTGGAATCTGCGAACTTCAGCACCTTTCGGCCAAATAGAAGGGTCATAGGCGACTTTCAGCTTATCTAGAGGGAAGGATACTTTGTATGTAGAAACTTGATCATTTCTGTGCCATTCCTCACAGGTGATGTCGATTTCAGGTGCAGATTTCTTAAGTAATTTCAAAATGTCATCGGCAGTTACTTCATGTCCAATGCGAGATACATGTAAATATCCTCTTCTTGGAACTACTGTGACATTAGAGTCATTGTTGCTTCCGATGATCGATTTAGTCTGATATCTTCTTTTAAATGGGGGATTCCGTTGGTGATTCACGTTGTAGGTATCGTCTGTGTTCACCGAAAACAAACCCGAGTTTTCCGGTTTTTGTTGTGGTTTATCGACAGCTGTTTATACAACGTCGCTAAATGTTTTGTGGCTCTTCTCATCTTCTGGCTTTTTATTATCTGGGTCGGGACCAGAGTTGTTTTTTACGTTAATAGGTGAACTCGAACTGGCACTACAGGAAGGCGTAGCAGATTTCTCAACAATATTAAAATTATTATATTGTTTTAGCAGAAGTATGAGATCTTCTTGCTCTTGTGTGCGCTTCTCCAAATGAAAGGCGAGTTTGCTAATTGAACTTAGATCACCTCTTGCTCTCTCCAATTCTTTAACGTTATTGTCACATGATGCACAGATTAGGTTATTGATATCTGGACAGAAACTGAAAGACATGTATTTTCTAACCTTGAATGGTAATGTTGAAATCAATAACCACTATTTGAAATATAAAAAGATATATAGGAAACTGCTAGATGAAGCAAAAAAAAACTACATAACTCGAAGTTACTGGCAAATTCTAAAAATAAATCTAAGACTGCATGGAATATTTTGAAGTCAAATAAAAATGAACAAAAACTACACAATAATCTAACGATTAACGTAGATAACAGGATGGTGACCGAACCTGAAGAGGTGTCAAATTGTTTCATAGAATATTTCAATAACATTCCAAAAAATCTTACAGACCACATGTTATGTGCTACCTATAGTCATATAACACTTAAATATAATAATGCTCATTCTTTCTATCTCATTCCTGCTAATGAATATGATATAATAGATATTTTCAACAATCTAAATAACTCTGTAATAAGTCTGTAGGAGATAATGGAATAAGTACAAACATTTTGAAAACATGTATACGTTTTATAGTTGAACCTCTCACCTATCTGATTAATTGTTCCTTAGAAGAAGGAATTTTTCCAGAATGTCTAAAGGTGTGTAAAATTTTCCCAATTCATAAGAAAGGGAATAAAATGGACTTGGAGAATTTTAGACCAATTTCACTCTCCAGTCCATTTGCAAAGGTCTACGAAAAATATGTTCCAAACTTAGTTGTTAGATTTTTTGATAAATGGAATTTATTTAACACCAATCAGTTCGGTTTTCGTAAGGAAATGTCAACAAGCCTAGCAGTCACAAAGTTTCTCAACGATATGTATAAAACATTGGATGACGGAAAAAAGGCTTTGGGGATTTTCTTAGACCTGAGTAAAGCTTTTGATTTGGTGAATCATGAAATTCTCCTCAGAAAACTTCAAATGTAGGGTATCAGGGGAGTAGCCATGAATGGTTATTTGCATGACAGAAACCACTATGTTGAGATAAATAATAAAAAGTCATTATCGAAATTGTGTTCTATTGGGGTACCACAAGGATCTATTTTGGGTTTATTATTGTATATAATATATGTCAATGATTTTTTTAGCAATCACTTTGTAATGTATGCTGATGATACTTCTTTATTGATAACTGAAAAAAATGTTCCATCAACAGTTGATGAAGCATCTGAAGAAGTTATGAAAGCTCAAAAATGGTTCTCAGATAATGGCCTTGTCTTGAATGACAAAAAACTGTGTTCTTACGGTTCAATCATTCGAGGACCAATTTTGATCACAGTTTACTTGTAAAATCTGTGAATAGGTCAATTCGACAACAGGGAGAGACAAAATTTTTAGGCTTGAAAATGTCTGAAAACTTAAAATGGAATAATCACATAGATATGATTTGTAAAAAAATTGCTCCAATATCTTATTGCATTCAACAACTTCGCTGTAGTGTGAGTAAATCCTTATTATTAATATACTATCATGCACATTTCAACACTATTATTTCTCATGGAATTGCGGCATGGGGTGCATCTAGCGATTGCTCCAGGATATTTAAAATCCAAAAAAGAGCTCTCAGGTATATTGCGGGAGCAAGAAGAACTAGTTGTAGAACCCTTTTTCAAAAACTCAGAATCTTGACACTCATGGCTACATACATTTATCAGTTACTGCAATATGTTAAATCAGATATAACAAGTTTTCAGAAATAAAAATCATATTACTAGGAATCTTCAACAGCTGGAAGTGCCATCACCCAGATTGACAGTAACTGAAACATGTCCTAGACATATGGCCATAAAAGTATACAACAAATTACCAAATAATATTAAGAATCTGCCTGTAAAACTCTTTAAGCATAGAACCAAGGAGTTGCTCTTGAATAAATCATATTATACACTAAATGAATATTTAAATGATAATCTGTGATACTTTATTAGTTATTAGTATATTTATACATATATACAAATATGAATATGTTTTGAACAATTTTTCAATGACAGTGCTTTATTTATTGCAATTTCATTTCTACTTTTCTTCTCATTGTTCTTTTAATGGTATTTTTTCTTGTACTTGTATTTTATCTGACAATGCTTTATATACTGCATTTTTATTGTTCTGTGTATTTATTGTATTGAAAAAATAAATCTTGCTGCAAACAACGGTCGTCAATATTTCTATTTACAAAATTGATTTACACGATTTTATGAAACGAAAATAGGTTTGCAAGTGCTTTATTTAATGAACTCAATGAATGAGCAAAAGCCTCATCAAAGATACTTTATAGAATTAGATAAGACTTGACAAGAAACCTTTGGAAAACTAAAACGTTTTCGTTGATTTTTTGCCCTGTACTATAAGTATCTATCTTGAAATTATAATTGCCATAACTTCTTCATCCATGAGGTGGGCCCTAACGTACTATAAACATTTCGAAATCGATCTAGACTACAGGTGAAGAAATAGATGTAATCAACCTTTAGGTATTGCATTCCCAATACTGACTTGTCAAATTTTTTATGCTCCTTCCTGCTATATTCTCTATATCTACGTAATACACAGTTCTGAGGTGCAATTGAAAGATGAGATGAATATATATTTTTATATATAGTATAGACCTGAAATCATTCAATTTGATAAAACACCAGTTATGAATTCCAATATTTTTCCATTTGCAACAGAGTGTAAGATATATTAGCGTCTACCGAGGCGTCTAATGAAAAAAGTTATAATGTCGGTCGAACCAAACCAATGGGACCAATTCACAAAATACAGACGATACCATGAGTTTTATCAATTCTTTCCTCCTCGATTGGCCTAAAAATCAGTAAAAAGCCACAATAATGTTGTCACCATAGCTGATGACGTCATAATAATAATAACTCACACACACACACACACACATCGTTGACACACGTTGTTGATCGGAATGTGGAAAATGTTTGAATCGACCAAATTCTATGTCACATCAACAACATGTATCATGTATCTATCAATTTGATGCAATAATTCATCTTTCCAAGTGATAATTTCGTCAATCCGAATGTGGAAAATGTTTGAATCAATCGAATTCATGATCATATCATGATTCATACATACTTTCGAATCAGTGAAGTAAATATTTTGTTGAACGGTTTTGGTAAACGGTTGGATGAAATTTGCTCATCATTGGATTGACAAAATGTGTCATTCGATCGGAGCATTACTTCGATTCAATGTAATTACCTCTCTCGGTCTACTGAACATTAGAATCCATTGAACAAACTAAAACTGTCATCAAAGTAAGATATCATTTCGCTTGTTAATGGTGATTCCATCCCAATATTTAATATCTTGGCACCGTTCTCCAATTGGTATTTGTAAACAAAGCCATCTATTGACTAGTATCATGCTGGTAATATAAGTATTTCAATCCAATGTATCAAATTTACGTTTGATTTCCTCATTCTTTTCTGAATTATTGTAATACTGATATAAGAAATGATCGAAATTTCATATAGATCTGATGAGGTGGGTACTTTCAGGTATTCCATAAGGTATCGGATTTGTTATGTAATAATATATATTGGGTCATCCACCCCAATGATTGACCCATTTGCCATTAATTTTCACGGTGATGAAGTAATATTCTTTCAGGTATACACAATATATTCACTATCCGAAAAGATTATTGTGCTGAAATATGATTGTCAATTATATAAGTACCTAAATGAATGAAATAATTCACTCGATAAACTCAGGATATGGAAGTTGTTGAATTTTGAAGAACAAATAATGTATTATTTCTGCATATCTTCGACCTCCACATCCAAGTAGAATCTAGTAGTTATTCACAAATGTACAGAATCGGTTTTCTAACTCATCCTAAATTCTCAGGTCAATAATTTCTGATACTGATCGAACATAATCCACATATTTCATTCCATTCGCGTATTATAATTCAGTTATTTAATTTGATAACTATATATCGATATATTCTTGAATTGAGCAAAATCAGTTGTTTGAATCGATCCTATATTGAAGTTGAATTGATATTAACGTTTGTTCAAATTGAATCGATAAATGATCCGTTCGATACTTATTTCAAGCGATATGTTATTGATTCGACATTATCATTTATTCAATTTGAATTGCAGATGATTCCGTTTGATCAACATATTTTTCCATTTCGTCCATTCAATAGTATGGTGTCATTCGATGAATATAACTGATGACTGAAATGAATGATATTCAATTCGTTCAAACGAATAATTTCATTCAGAAAGAGCGATGGAAAACAAATGTTACAGAATACTTTTCTGTAACCACCACTGTTTCATACGAATATGGCGATATGGCTGGCGTCAGCGGTGCATCCAGATAAGGTTTCGTCCAACATCGAATGAATTATGGGTAGCTTATCCCATCCTGTTGTCAGTGATCATCAGATCGATGAGACCAATCTGCATTCACGCGCTTCATTGTAATGCGATTATTGTACACGAGCTGCTTGCATTCGTCATTACAATGTTTCGCGAATAAAAAATGAACCAACAGGTTCTTTCGTCTCCCGACGAACATGACTTTTATAATTTGTTTCAATATATTCGTTCTAAAAGAAAATATGAATTTTCTAGGATAATTATGCAAATAACATACATTTTCTATTTGATTCATTTCGAAATCTCTATTCTAAAATTAAAAAAAAGGTTATACAAAGAAAAAATCTGAATTTTTGTCAAAACCTGAAAATTAGTTCGGAAAATATAATATTTAAATATTTGTCAATTTTTTACAATGGAAAACCATATATAGGGTTAGCACTCTATTGTTTCTCACTTTTGCTCTTGTGACACATGTTTGAATGGTGAATAACTATGTATTTTTCCGAGTAAATTATGATTGCTAATTATCAGATCTATACTCTATAATCTTTTGTTTCTAAGATCAGAGAATCACTGAAATGTGATCCCAAAAATTGTTCATAACCGTAACATATTATATGATTTATACAATTTTGATGATAATTCGTATTCGACGGTTTTGACAACATGAAAGAAAATTCCATAATGTTCGAGCCAGCCAAATGTTGGGAGGGAAGGAAGGTATTGGAATAGTACCCAGTTTTTGCCGATATAGGAGATAGCTTAAAAGAGCTATTTTTTCTGATTCAATCTGATTATTCATTCTAAAAAATAGTCGGAAGTATATATACATTGTGCTCTATTATGCATCCGTTTTCGGAATATAGGCGTTCAAATATTCCGAGAAATGTAAAGAAAGTGCACTAAAACATTGTAAACCATGTACAACATCTCTGAACTAACATTGTATGAACATATTTTTTTTCTGAATGATAATCTCCTGATTCAGTTACAAATGTAAATTAGACTAATTTGGAGTTGTAAATTTGAACTAACTTACAATAGTAACACTAAGACTAGTTTACGTGACTTAAACTAATTTACAGTTGCAAATGTAAATTTGTTAATTTGGGCTGTTAACAATTGCAACAGTGAATTAGCCTAATTCACGGGATTAGTAGAATATTTTTCAGAAAAAGATAGTTATCCGGATGGCAGTTCATAACCGTCGTACAACAATCAGTAGCGTACTTCTTTTTACAATGAAAATAAACATGATGTCAAGAAAAAATTTGAAAAATTCAGGATATTTGTACGGACGTTTTCATAGATAATTCAAAGAACCACTGATTCATATTTCCTATGACGCTATCATTTGTACTATTTGAGTTATACGAATGTAATTTTGCTACTACTGACGTTTCTCTCCCTTTAATTTTGTACTTTAACGTTTATTGAGGTGCGAATCAACCCGAAAAAATAAAGAATTATCATTATGATCACTATTATTATTATGTATTATTATATCACAAACATCTTCTGCTTTCTATAACCAAGAAACGAGTATAAGTAGTTCAACATTACCCATGAATATAAAAAATACTAATCGTAACGATGCTAGATAACAGAATGATATTTTCTTTTTCCGTTTCCTTGTTTTTAATTTTTTTAAATTCTTATTTTCTTTCAAATGACATGTAAGGACGAGATAAGGCTTTAAATCCACACACGAAGACATTTCATAGTGTCGTTGAATAAATACTTCAGGGCTGAATTGCGAATAAAATTCATTTATCCGTTTTTTTTTTGTCCAAAACATTATCAAGAAGTGAACGGAAGATAACCCCCAACTCTGCGCACATGACTTTATTTATTTTTCCGAACTGATACCACTTGTTGGCATCCCACCCAGGAATATGAAACAAAGTTAGCATGAATCGCGTGTGAACGACATGTGGTGTTCATTTCCGACGACCCTTGATGAGCTTCCGTCAATGGCGATAGTTAATCGCGCCTGCAATAAGTTGTGGCTGGCTTATCTGGTACGCCATCAACAATCATGAATGAACTCCACGACTTATCAATCTCAGCTCAAAACAAGTCGAGAATAAACAGTGAAATATCGAAAAATATATCCGCAGGGAAGATAAGAAACGATCGAAACTAATGAACACAGAGACGATTCTTATTCCTCACATGAATTCGTCATCACATTCGAAATTCAAAAATAGACCTTTGTAACATCTGAGGTCTGAACAAAAATATGAACGATTTCCATTTCCATCTACAGACTCAGAAACCAGATACACTGGCACTAACTGATACGCACGTCAATTCATCAAATGACACGACGTTCATGCTCTGCTCTGACTATGAGCTCCATGCCCGTTTCAGATTCAGAGGAGGCTTATGTTTCATTTGCAGAAAAGATCTCTCATGCCATCGAGAGGAGGAACTTGAACCAGAAGAATTCGATGTGATATGGTTCGATATCGAGAACCACAAACAAACAAAGTTCATCTGCTGCCTTTATCAATCACCAAACGAACCAACTCCTGGTGACCTTTTCAAATTCCTCCCTCTGAAACTCGACATCATCCAATAGAACCACCCAGCAGCTGGAGTCATCATTTCAATGTCCACAACTCCAGCACAGGGCTCAAATTCTGAATCAAAACGGATGACGCAGGGCGTCTGGATGAGGCTTTCGCTATCACCCATGGTCTTGAGCGACTATATAATAAATCAACCCATTCGGATCCCTGATATCAACTATCATTATGCAATTACTCTCGACCTTTTCCTCACTTACAATCCGGACCCGTATTATAGGAACTGAAAGTCCGTTTTTTACCGATTACCTTAGCATTGAAATTCAATGCAACACAATTTTGATATGGAACACATCTTGATCTTGGGTTCAATGATATGTATATACCTATGTGAAGGATGCATTTCGTATTCTCACAGCATCTTTGACACCCTACCGGAGCTCGAATTAGAGAATAATTCGACTTCCTATTTCATATGTTGTCTCCCTAAAGGATTTATGCTAGGCCCAATGCTATTTATAATATATTATATATATTGCATTGAATACATACATACATACATACATATATATATATATATATATATATATATATATATATATATATATATATATATGATGATCTCGACAGCCACTTACAAAAGATTTATATTATTCTTTATGCTGACGATGCTACTTTCATAGGCTGTGATAAGAAAATCAATTCTGTACATTGACTTTCAAATGAGGTAGAAAAGCGAGTACAGAGCGGCCAAAACATATTGTTCATGAATTGAACTGAAAATGTGCATTGTAAGAAACAGAATTATAATGTAATTAAATGTATTGATTGTTTCTGAACATACAATAGAGGTATTCTTTTGACGATTCGTAGTAGTATGTTGTTAGTATGTTCTTACTGATCCTATCAACCAATCCAGTGTCCGCCAATTCAGTTTTCGATTCAAGGATAATCGAAATAAAATACAGGATGTTTCATTATATCATTGAGAAAATCCAAGGTGGCTTCTTTGCTGAAAAATGAGGAAGTCATACTCAAAATCTTTTTGCAAAGTCCCATATTTTTCGAAATTCAGAAAATCAAAATTTTCCAAACAAAACAAAAAAACGGATATTCAACAATTTTTCAAAAACTTTTTTTCAAATTATCTTGAAATTTGGTTCACTTGTTCGCTACAGTAATACTTAATATGAGAATACTGTCTGTAAGTTCTTCGAGGAGGTGGTACATTCATTTTTCAGCTTTTCATAGGATTTTCTCTCCTCGTTTCTAAAAAATAGAGTAGAAGTTTTTAAAAATTATTGCAATATATTTGTAGTAAGGACAGATTTAGGATCTGCCCCAAAATTTCACTGCGCTTGAAATTAAACCTTTAGATACCTAAAAGAGAAATTCTCTATTGGACAGTGACACCTTGTTTTTGAAAAAAATTTTGGAAATACAAATATATTTAATAAGAATGAAACCTCTACTTATCTTTGTGGACGTTTCGGGAACGAATCTGCTCCCGTTCTCAACACAATTAAAATATTTTTCTTTTCGTAATTTTTTTCAATGTTTTCGATTTTGACACTGAAAAGTATCAAAAAAAGAGGAAGACTCATTCTCAGTTCAACGCCCACGTCCAGGGACATAACATGGAAGATGAATCATCCCGTAGAATGATTTGCTATGTTTCTGCGACGCGGAACTCGAGTGCACGTTGAGAGATTCGATGTGGAGCCCGGTATTCGGGACATCATTCATTTGCGGAGTGTTGAAACGATATCATAAACTTATGAACGTTGATTCAAGATGATTGATATCTAGGTATACTGAGAAGCGAGAGATGTCAAAAACAAATAATAACAAAAGTAAAAGGCGACAAAATCAATATCGTAATGAAATCCTCCTAAATGAGTAGATGGATTTTCCATACGCTGAAAATGACGTTAATAATTTGACATACCGAAAGGGCAGAAGACGCGTTCTCGATTGTTCTAAATATAGAGTGATGTCCCGATTTATAGCCACTAGAGAAATTAGTAGGCTGCTGCTAATGCTTATCTAATGCTTCTCAAGATCGACACTAGATGATATCACTTCTGTCGATGTTGAAGATTTCCTTGGAAACTCTGGAAACATGAAGTGAATCTGTAATTTAACACGAATGCAAAATTAAACGGTTTGCTGAACCGGTGCGGCCGTAGTTAGGTTGTTTGACAGGTATACATTGGAAAAGAAAAGAAACTATGAAAAATCACCATCAATCAATATCCACCTTGGTTCTAGTCTAGAAAAATGAAAATGAACATCCGAGAATAGGATAGAAACCAGAACTATCTAGAAAGATTTGAATAAATTGTTGTTCTATATGAACGAGAGCAACCGGCAAAATGGCTTTCGTCACCAGAGGTCAACTGGAGACCTTCTTGCCTATGTGACGAATAAGTGGCAGGTGTCAATCGAGAAACATGAGTCTCTGGCTGTAGCATTTGACCGAGTTTGGCACCAAGGCATTCTAACGAAACTTCCGCCATATGGTTTGGCGGCCCAACTATGTCTTTCGGGTTCCTTAGAAGATACAGTGAAAGCTTGTGTTCTTCAAGAAACATCTTTCTTGGCACCAGTATTTGCTTCACATTTACGCACCTCATCCCTTAGGTCCGTTGGCTCACTCGATATTCCTCGAACGTCATAGGTTTTCCATTCTCGTTGTTAATAAATGTAAAGAATGTGATATTTTTTCAGTGAGTTGAAATACCTGGAAATTTCACGCGATAGACAATCAGTTTCGAATTATTCTAGTAATTAGTAATGAGTGTATAATTAGATTTTCGCCATTTTTCCCAATAATGCTCTCTTCATTGGGAATAAGAAAAATTGCATACGTATTGTAATGAGTATCAATTGAGTCCCGTTTAGTGTTGAATAAATTAGTAGTGTTCGAATAGATTGGAAATAGACGTATTGTATATGCTGGCATATAAAAAAATCTCCATTTACAACAAAAAAAATCACGTGTACTTATCATTGAAGTTACAAAAAGCAGTTGGAAAATAAGTGTAAGACCGTGGTAAATGCAATACGATGCGTATGAAAGTTATTATCAGAGGAATCGAGCATTCAATAGTGATCAATTTTGTGCATATGATACAAACACTTTGATAAACAAAATCGACGGTAAAATATTTTTTCCAAATGAATTTCAATGTATTGTGTTTCGAATGAATATCCAGTTACGTGCAGAAAATATAGGAGAGGCACTAGCACTAGGCGATTACTTGTTCTTGTCTAAAATTAGACGTTGCCTAATGATTCATCACTGATTACTGAGCACAAGCAAGAATTTCTAATGAGGACGATTTATAAAGTAAATATACAAAGCTCGTTTTGTTGTAAATTCTTCAAATGAGGATGCGCGAATTGTTTTGAAATGTCGTTCCCTCAGTGATAAGTAGATTTTTACCACCAAACTCACTTGGTCATGCCATCATGTTGAAACGAAATAACCAGTTACTTTTGTACAGATCATCAACTATTGCTAGTCGAACAATGACACTCCAAGATGTGAGTTTATGAGTTTTGGAAGAAGTTATTGGAAATTGAAATAACATGTCTCATCAATCAAGTACATTGGAGTCCACAAATCCTAAAATTGCATTATTTTTCAGGCCCAGAATTGTTACTTTCTTCAATATCGCACATCATATCATCCACAATGATTACTTCATTGTGCGATATAGCATGTAGCAAATGAACACGAAGATAAGATGAAAACCGTCTAGGTATATCGAAGTCACGTGTCGTCTGGCGCCTACGTAATTGGTATAGGTGCTGTTGCGGTCTGAAGTATTTCGGTTACATAGTGAGGTTATTAGGAACGTAAAAGGCCTACGTACTGTTCTATTATTGAATTTTTTATGTAGCGAGATACAGGCCAAATTCGAAACGCATTACTGAATACAGACTGAAGGGAGCGCTCACCGAGTAGTATTTGGTAATATTACAATAACAACTAGTATTCTGTCAACTAGTTAATCTATGTATGTATGTATGTCAGAGTACAAGAAGTGTTCAATTGCGCGAGACATTTTCAGACAGCCCAACTGACAGAAATAACAATGACAGTGTGCAGTGGCGTCTTAGTAATATCTCAAACATAACATCCTACAGACATACTTGTCTTTCTTTCGAATGTCGTTGCACTTTGCACATCAATTTGTTGAGTACACAAAAAATAAAGTATAAATATATCCAGGGTCTTTTATAGAGTAGTAGATATAGAATTCGAATCAGAGTGAGGAGTTAATTCTATCATGCATTAAAAAAATTGTGCACACGAGTAAACGGTACTTTCAAAGATTTTTTAATTCTTTCAGATACAGGGTGTTCCCGGAACTGGAGCAATAAGTGAAGTGGGAAAGAGAAGAAGAAAAACGAAACTTTATCAAAGACATTGTTTTCAATAATAATAATGAATTGAATGAATTGAATGAATAATGATAATGAATTTAAAAGTTTTATTATAACTTTTATTTACCACTGACCGAATCGGAAAGGGCCTAGTCAAAACTCACCGAAAGCAAACAATATTATGATTCTGTAGTCTTTGCCGGAAGTGTGAATATCCCTGATGGATTTAAATTTGGGTTCATAAACGCCTCGCACTTCGGGGACCCGTTCAAACAGAAATTTGGTACTTCAGTCGGTTTTTGCCTTTCGCGATGGCTTGTTACTAATAATCGAATTCTGAAAATCCCTGCATGAACATGGATATCATCAACTTCCTGAAAGTTACTACTTTTTCGGGACTAAGAAAGAGCAAAGAGTCCTGCAGCTTACAGCAATCCAGATAGAGTATACATCACCGAGAATGCCATCATGAATCAAGAAAAACAAATCAATTGTTCCGCAACTGGTAACTGTATACAGACTGAGGACACTCTGTTCATTTGACAATACTACAAATTGTTCAATTCATCTTTTCAATAAAACTGAACCTTTGAATTGTGACGAATCACATCAAGTTGATCCGGCAGATGGAAGATCCGGCAGACCTGAACGCATAATGTCTATCTGTGAAAAATGCAATAAAAACAAATCATAATAATGGAAAGGAAAATGATAACATAATGACGAGACAAATGAGAAAAAGTTGATAAGTATAGCGTTAAAACTCATAATATATTTATGACATTGTATATGTATAAAATTGTAAATATTATGAAAATAAATATGAATATAATAACATTTCTACGATAAATTGAAAAAAAGACAAAGGTGTCGAAAAACCAGATGGAAGAACTCGTGGAACTTGGAACTTGTTTGAATTCCAGTGGATGTATAACGCTGCATCTGTCCCCACTACTATTTTTTCAACTAAAGTAATTTTCAAGATTGATCAATTCAGAATACTAGTTTTTTGTCAATTGACGAGTCACACGATCTTTTTCTTCCGTTTCATGCTTTGTTGTAAAAAAACTAAATAAATACGACAAAATTTACAGATACCTATTATTAACAACCCGTCTTTGGGAAAAATTCGTAAGAAATATTTCATATTTCAAAAATTAATCTTCCCATGGATTCTCCTCGGGAGATAAATATAGAAAAAAAAACGGGATATGAGATAATATGGGCCCAACTGAATGACAGCTAGGATATTCCATAAAAATTCAGTTAGTTTCAGATTGCATCAAACCCATGTTGTTTCATTACTGTACACCCTGTATATTATTCGAGGTGTCATAATTAAAGTTTCGCTAATTATCTCTGTGAACGAAATGCATTACGTATTCCGTTTGTTCACCTCATTCTGGCAGGGCATTTATGCGTGTGATGTTACCATCCTCATTCGTCGCGTTATTTCCACCGAAAATTTTCACGTGACTAGCGTCACGGCGTTACGCCTAATTTAGAACCGCTGGCTATGATGACGTTACCGTCGCTCCAGATTGGCGCCAGTGGCGCTTCGTTTCCCATCACAGCCGTTCTAGGCATAACAGACAAAAATAGAAATGGATTTAACCCTTTTTAAAACAGACTCAAGATGCGTACCCTTTAGATGATCAACTTTTATTTTCATGATGCCATTACAATAATCGTACGTGAACAAGGACATATTCTGAAATATATACAATTATTAGCAATGCATTTTTTTAACCTCCGATTGAATAGTAAACACTTTTTACACGAATTCTTATTCCTCACGGTCCTTTTCTAGCTGTAACCACTGAGGAACAAACTTTAGCAGCGGTATTGGTACAGAATAGAAAATGATCAGAAGTTATCTTCACGTCGGAATCATAAGAAACAGCAGATACAACAATAAGATACCCAGCACTAAGATTATATTATTGTACCTATGTTCCCTCTGAAATGAGCACATTCATCTACTTGTGAAAGGTTCTCTGTTTACATTCGTCTATTCTGTAACCATGGGAACAACTGCGTCGCTATGGCTTTTGAATTTGAGGTTCAAGATATGGCTGTTGTGAAATCATTTGACTATGAAATATTATAGACATCAAATATAGTGTGAAACTTGCATGTAATGCTTATTTCCCACTCGTAGGAAAGTGAAAAATTAGTAGCATTCCGTGATCGTTGTGGTTCACGAATTAACGAACGTGGTTATTAATTCGAATGAATTTCTAAAAATTATTGTTCCAAATTTGGTTCTGCGATAGGCTGACAGATATCAAATTACGGGAATTTCTTTCTTCAAATGAAAGGTAAGCTTTTCGAATTTGTAGTTTGATACAAATCTAGCAGAGCAGTTGTTTTTTCATCAAATAAGGAAAATAATGAATTCTCGAGTATGATGATGAATTAGTGATACATTAAGCTTGCACGCCGAGGTGCAATCCCTAATACACAGCACGCCTCTTGAATATTGTACCTATACAAATATTTAGACTTTGGCTTGATGAGTGATCACGATTGATTATATTTATTAATTTTTTAATACTGTCATCGGCCTATTCAATTCCAGTCTTATCTTGATATTATCAGAAAAATCCTCAGAAAAATATATCACCGGTCAAAGTTTACAGTTTCAAACTGTTTTTGGTCGTACATAGACCGATACAGGAACTTGAGAAAGAGATGAGAACTAATGAAAACACAATAATGAATGCGTGAGATATTCCTGAGACACAGTAAGCACTAATTCATGGGCGACGTGATATTCGTTCTATATCCTGCAAGTCATTTACCTTGATTTGGAATTCATGAATTTCAGAACGTTTATGGGCAGCTGACATCGGTGTGAGCTATTTCTATTCAAGAGTTCCTGGCTCATCAACACTCTGTATAACATAACAAGTATTACATGCTATAGCCTGCATGAATATCATATCGACATGAATGGAAAACTTTTTTTGTGTTTCGTCTTTCATTTGTTAATACTGCTTCTAAAATGTATGACTCGGTGCATATATATGTACATGTGCAATTTTGTATATATTGTGACGCAATTGCTTTCAATATGCAAGGTTATTATTTATCTATTATTTTTTGTCTGTCTATATATTCATATCTATCTGTATATTATTCAATCAATCAATCAATTTCATTTACCAATATTTATATTTAAATTTATATTTATAGCTATATCTTCAACTTACTTTGTCAATGAGAAAATTCTTGGACAATAAAGAAAATATATCTATCTATCTATCTATCCATCTATCTATCTATTCTGTATATAAACTCTGATTCATCTTTTCTGACTCATCGGAGGCCTCATCTACTTATTATTTCTCGAACTATCAGGCGGCATTGGAAGTATGTGGAAAAACTTTTGGCCAAGACACTTATACAGTTTCCAGGAGATATCTATCTATCGCTCTGCACCTAGTGTCTAAACCAATGGAAAGTGACGTCGAACAGTTCTTATCTACCGTCACCCGTCACACTTTATTCTCAAGCGAAATGAAGTCTAGTGGCAATATTTATGTAATATACTGGTGGGTCCACCCTTCAGTTTTTTTGTCAGACTTATAAGGCCAAAAACGATTGGCCGAAGCCGTGATGTTGAAATATCCAACAGTTATAAAATAATATTCAACAGTTACAGTTTGAATTTGGACGCGGTACAGATACGAAATTATTGTATCTTCTAGTTTCTGATATAGACTTATTCATGAGTTCACTAGGTGAATAAAATGTCAAAAAAGTGTTAGTTTTGTGTGTGGTGTACAGGAATCGTTCGACCAAGATATTTGTTTGAAACAATCTTTGAATATACGAATTTTCTATGCACTGTGGTTGATGATTCTTTTGGATTCGAAAATACTGTTCATAAAAAGATAAATGGTATGAAATAATCAAGTGAACTAAGCTTCATACCTCTATTATCTGATTCTGAATTGAATTGAAATAGATTGCATAGAAAAATATGAAAACCCTGTACTAGCGAAAAAAATTAACAGTAAAAACATACATAACCACAAAGGAAATACCAATATTTGTTGGCGACACTGATAAATCTTGGAACACAAAATAATATCTCGGCCGACAGTTTCTGCAGTTTTTACAGTTTCGTCCACGCCTTTCATGGATCGAAGATCTAGACAACAGGATTCGTATATGAGTAGCTCCACCAGCTAGTTCACTACATCAATAAGCTTTGTACTTTTTCAGCTCATGCAAAGAGGCAAAATCAAAAAGCATGCGATCCTTTTTTCTCATTGTTTCTGTTACTCACGTATTTCGACTTCAGGAAAACGAATTTAGCTGGACAAGACTTGAAAAATTCACCTTCTTTCTTCGTCCCATTTTGGACATAGATCATAGCCAATCGGTGTTCCATTTCTCGCAAAGGATACGTTTTATACCTAGTCGAAAAAGTTATTCAGCATCTTGGAGGGAAGTGGTGTCATTCGCTGTCAACTGATAATCTGTGTCCGAACAACTAGTTCTGACACAGATTAACACCAAAAAAGTGGTTTCCACAATTTTTCATGGTGCAATTCAAGTTCCTGAGGTCGAAATACGTTAGTACGAGAAATCTAAAAAAATTGGATCGTATGATACGTGCAAAATCCTCAAATTTCACCTTATTGCAATATCTTTCGTCTGCCAAGCGCATCTTGGCTCCACAGACATTCCTTCAAAAATAGCTCCCCGTTCCTATTTAGATTCAGTTATCTTCTATTTTTCTTCGCCTAATAGATCGTCTGTCAGCTGAGCACGCGATATATTCTTTCTCTTGCGTTTATTTTCGTAAATGAGGGAACGTCGGCTGAAACATTACCTCTCGAATTATTCCCATATATCAACAAACTAGTAAAAATCTCACGTGACAACTGATGTATGTATCGAGCTGTCTATTCATCCACGAATGTACTGGAGGCATTTCTATGTCAAGTAAACTTTCGATGTTGCTACACGATGTAGAAAAGTATTTATAGGACGGTGCATTCAACGTAATTATTCTTAGTTTGGAATCGGGTTTCTTTTCCTTTTTAAAACCCCATCTGATTTCTCTTCGCTAGCACTTGAATCGAGTGTGCCTTGTATAAACTGCAAATGGTACAAAAATAGTACTTTACTCTCGGAATCACTCATGCTCCGAAATATTCGACAGGCGATTCCTGCATGCACCTTCACGTACGACAGCTTGAGAAAATTATATCCAGTGTTGAAATAACTTCCAAAAGCTAATCTGTGCACAGATTTTTTGATATTGTTAGAATACTTGATGTCTAGTGCAGAATACCATCCAGAAAAATTTTCTCTCAGTCTAGTAACATTATTGTCATAGCAGTTTCTAACCTAGTATATATTGAATAAATGATTAGACCTATAATGAAAAATTCTTATACGCGGAAGTTTTATGATTGGGAATTCTCAGAAAACCCCCGTATCTCAGATATTTTTGTACGGATGCATTTGCTTCCAACTGTTCTGAATTACTTACCAGAGATGGAAACATTTCAGAATGCCTATATTGTGCACTGAGGGAGTTCTACCAATTTTGTTCGAGCCGTCTATACCAGGGTATCCGCATAGGGAACGAATAGTTGCGCAACAGAAGAGCAGGAACATAAAGATCAAAGGGCAAACATTGCACGAGCAAACTGATTGAAGGGCATGGGGACCTGAATTTGCTATAATAGGTTCCCCTTCTCCACATGATATTCTACTCTTGAGCACCAAAGCCTCGCATTCATTCAGAATACAGGGACAATTTTTCTTTACATTATGTTGAGTCTGCTGGTAACATTGCTCTTGTACAGACCAATTTTGTGCACGTTATGTTTCAGATGTCTTGTCCACGTTATGTTTCAGATGTCTTGTCCGCTCTATTCGAATTTGAAACGATCTCGTTCATGTAATTCAGTCATTACCACTTCATTTTCTCATCTTTGATCCATACCTTCATCAAACTTATATTGTATTCAAAAATATAAAACCCTTATAGGGAGTGTATCCAATTTATCCTAATGAGTTGTCCATCCCTCGTAATTTATTATGAAAAATAGGAAACGCCAGACACAATACAAGACTACTGTGACTGATGAATCGACTGGAACAGACGAATGGATGACTCAATGCAGTACTGCAAACATTCTGGCCGGTTGAAAAATGTCATGATAAAATAGATCAGCGTGATCTAATTTTTAGTGACCCTCAACTTGCATTCTTTCTATACGAACCAATCAATATCCAATGTTGTTTCGTTAGCTGTGTCTGATACAATACAAAAAATCAGCTGATCTATCCTCGTATTGTCCGATAATCTGCAGGGTTTTCGAGAATGTTGATGATCACGACACGAAAAGAGAACAAAGAATGAGTGTGATACTGTGTGTGTGTGTGTGTGTGTGTGTATTTTTGAGTAGCTATATTTGAAAAAATCACAAAAACTCACTTTTGATAAAAAAAAAATAAAAGTGGTCATGGCATATCTGCATAAACTGAAGGTATTTAATGGATTCGAATCATCGATGAATTGTCTGAAAATCAATGGTATCACTGAAAATACATTTCCAAAATTGATATACAAACACTAGAGCCACTATACTCGGATTTTTTTATGAAAAAGTAATATTTCTTCCAATGTCCTCTACCACCCTTTGTAGCCTTTATTATCAATTATATTATTATCATTATGGTTACCAATATCCATACATTAGTTTTTTGTTGGTTATTAGTTCTTCACTGCAATGTCGTTTCACAGGTGGTTGACTTATACTATCTGCATTTATTTTTTGACCTCGATTCGCAGGTATCATCGGTTCACCTGCATCAGACGTGAAACTCTGCTTAGCGCTGAAAAATTGCAGTCGATACGTGTTTGATCGATATTTCCATTATTATAAACGAGCAGCCACTTCAGACATGTGAAACGCGGTTTCCCTTCCGATAGCTCAGATAAAATTGTTACGTGGGCTGGTTGGTACGTTGCTGTTTCGTTATACCCATTTGAAAAAAGAGAATAATTGATTGTTCAGACCGATATGCAAAATGTAATGGAATCATAATTAGGATTATCGAAATAGAATCAGTGTGAGGAAAAAGAATTGTATTTTTTTATACCATTCTGGATGTCGCGAGACTATATAATGATTATACTGAATACCACCAACAGGGTACATCTACGATGTACAGAATAAAATACTGTCTGTAGGTTATCTATAATTCGGATATATATATATTAATTGTTACAGATTTTTGGTATTTTCTCTCCTCGTCTCTAAAAATAAAAATAGTAATTATAATAATTATTTCAATATATTTGTAGTAAGGACATATTCATGATCTGCCCCAAAATGTCACTTATACGCTTGAAATTTAACTTTCAGATACATGAATTAGAAATTATCTATTTGTTCGTAACAACTTGTTTTTCGAAAAATTTGGAAGACAAATATTTTCAACAGAAATAAAAATTTCATTTATAGTCGAAGCTGTCCCCACTCTCAACACATAAAAAAATGAACATTACATCTGTTTTCATGCGCTTTTTATTTATAACAAGAACCATAAAACCGTATATTGTTAGTAGAACCATTTCTACTACTATATACCAATTCTGTTACTAATATCATTTGTTATCAATCCTTTGATATCACGCCATTTCTTTTGGCAACCAAAATCTATTGAAAAATTGTCTTTCTGTTAATTTTTCCTATTGGTTGTCTCGACGTTTTCTCAACAGTTGTTTTTTCTTCTTGGTGCAATAAATCAATCACCTCCAAAAACTGTTCATCATCTGTCATCCGTCATGTCTTCTTCATTTTTGTAGGAAGTAAAAATTTAATATTACATTCGATACAATACCTTGATATATAATGTTTGTAGGTTGGAATCGGCAGATTATTATCATCCCTGAAACGCCAAAAACCCCAGATCACTTTGGACCATTGTTCAAATAGGGTTATCTCTACAACTTTCATTGAAAAATTCTAGTCGATTGTCGTTGAAGGAATTTTCAGAGGAGTAACGGGTGTTCATTATTGTCAGTTTAAATCTTTCTGCAACAATGAATACTGTTTTTTAGAAGCTAAAAAAGTATTATTATTATATCAGGTACTCTGTATGCGCAATCTATGAATGCAAAAACATTATGTGACCGATCAATAGATCAATCTTGTAATTTCAAATTCTGAAAGAAAACCAGAGTAATGAAACAAAAAATATACAGAAGAAAAAATACTCATAAATAAATAAAATTAAAAAAATGAGCGATATTTTTTATGGACAATATAAAAATGGAATATAGTTCAACGTAAAGTGTGAAAAAGGTTATCTTATCGTCAGATGGCGATTTCCCCAAAGAATTCAAAACCACATCTTTATCGATGTTTCAATGTCCGTTCGATCCGTTACTTTCTAAAAATAACACACAATCCGAGTTGTAAATCGTTTCATTTTGAACTACAAACCCTTGAACAATACAGCAAAGTTAACGCTCTGCTCGCCAGATCATGAATTGACTACTTCTGATAACGCGATATTCAATAAGCTTGGATATTGTTGATAAATTATAACAATTGACATTTTTTCCATATCGTAAAGTTACTAGCCACAAACAGATGTTATTTCGAAGATTAGAATAATAAAATAAAGATGGCCGTCGGCCATGTTCCGGTTCCAACGCAGAAGAGATGTTCTCTTTGACTTTTCAAATTACCTGTATTTTTATTTATTTTACATATTATGCGAGGTATTATGTTTATCTCGTGTTCTTCCGGTCAATTTTTTTAGCTTTAACAAGGTGTTGCCAACAACTCTTTGCCAGATTCAGTGGGACTAGATAAGGCAAAAGCCTGTAAGTCACTGACCTCACAAATCAGGCTTATCGAGTTTACAATGAAGTATTTGATTATTGTACAAGGAACTGATCATTGATGACGCCTATTAATGATCAATTTTCTTAATGAATAACGATCATGGTGTAGGTAACCAAACATACACGAATTCAAATGTTATCCAAAATGTTCTTATTTGAAGTTGAAAGAACAAATGGATATCCACGGAAATTCACGTTGCTAAAGGCCAAGAGGCTAACTGAATTCGATATTTGCATTCATATTTTCAAAATTTCAGGCACGTTTTGTACTATTTCTAAACTAGCTTTTTCCATTCATTTTGTTTTGTATTAATTCTATTTTGTTATTTTTAATAATGAGTAAATTGAAATTCTCGATATACCAAGCGGTCGAGAGTTAGTTCTAGAGACATTAGATATTAGTTATCATGAGATCGTGGGTCCGATCTCTGATTGGCCTCTGCATTTGGATCCATTTATGCTCTGTGCCGTGCTCTGTACAATGTAAATATATTCTACCAGTTCAGTTTGATGCCACTTGTATGAACTGTAGCCCTTCGAGGGCTTCTGAGGGTTGCTCGGCCCATAAGAAAAATGACTGTCCTGTTCAGGTGGGGAATAAATACCCCCTAGACCCCCCTATGACAGTTTTTGTCATTATTCGCCATCATTCCGCTATCTTAATACACTATTTAGTTGACTTACTAAAGGTTTAATTTCAAGCGCAGTGACATTTTGGGGCAGATCACAAGATCTGTCATTACTACAAAGATATTGAAATGATTTTCAAAAACTTCTACTTCATTTTTTAGAAACGAAGAGAGAAAATCCCACAAAAAGCTGAAAAATGAATGTACCACCTGCTCGAAAAACTTACAGACAGTATTTAACTATTGGGAAGGTGACGATACGAACATGACGTTTGGTGGGCATTTTTGAACTAACTTCTGGAGTGCATGTAATAAGCAGATGTAAACAAACCAATTCACTGATTTACCATTTTGTGCTTGGATGAAATTTCAAGAATTCATAGTGAATCATGGATCAAAAATGAATGAGAAAACAGCGTATTCGAAATCGAAAATAAGGTGAATATATTTTTATAGGTGAACATATCTTGTAGAAACTCACACACAGAATAGGATGAATGATAATTAACGCACTGAAACAATCACTGAAACAATAATAATAGGGAACAGCCCCAACATTTGCAGATCAAAGAAGAGTCCACAACAAGAATATAGTTAATGAAAACTCAATAACAGAACAGGATCACCTCCAGGATATCTAATGATTAAAAGCACGAACAGTCATTTGAAAAATGCGTCCAACGATGAACAAACATTAACACTCCATATAGGGAACGGCACGACGAATGCTAGAAGCAATATTTGATGAAAGACTCAGCAGAATTTAGATAATTGATACGACAGATTTAAAAAAATCACACGTAAACGTCAAAATGAATTTAAAAACCACTCCACAAGTCGGCCATTTTGTTAGGGTAACAGCGCCCTCATCGATCGATCACCTTCCCAATAAGCTATAAACTATACGTAATGAGAAGATGACATTCCTTGTGTTTTGTGTTATTAAATAGTCATTGATTTACGTGTATATCAATTTCCAACTTCCTCTCGTCATTAATTCTTCAAGCTTCCTACAAACATTAGTGGAATATCAGTACAATTCTATCTCGACTTTTATAAACACTATTTTGTATTTTGAGTGATTGACTGTGAAGATCTCGAAAACGATAAAAGTATTAGAGAATGGAAAAATGAACTTGAATGAGATAATGTTTCTTTCCAAAGAATGTTGATTCATTCTTTTCGAATACAGGGTCTATGAAAAATCATTTTCTGGAAGAAAACGATATTTCGCTCAAGTTTATTCTTCTAGAACTAGATCTTGAAAAAATTTTTTCGATTTCGAGATACCTATTAGCTGATGAAATCATGAAATTCGTAATCGTATATATCTACAATGCACAGACCATCGTTGCCAGATCATTATGGGAAACCTTGTTTCAGGTATCTCTGGTCGGTATTCCTCGACATCCACATCTTGAAAATCCACGACACAAAACCAGGGTTCTACAAAAAATAGCCCAATATGTTTTTTTTTATTCGAAATTATATTCAATCCAAATATAAATATACGTTTGACGCATAAGCTAGAATAGAATTCGCGATTGCGACACGTGCCAGGCAGATTTTGATGGCTAGAAAATAAAGAAGGACGTGAATGAATATGGATATTCTTGATGCGTCGATGCATAAATGGAATATCGATGTAAGTTCGCGAGGTTTACAACATGAACTACACTGCTCCTCAAAAACATGTTGTAAAGGGTGTTCCAAAATGAACATTTCAAACTTCACCATGGCGCATATAAACAGGGCGGCCAGGCGAAAATGAAAGCGTTATTGTCGGATATCGCTATACCAAGCATCATTCATCGATAGAACTGCAAAGTTGTGTAATTCTTTGCCTAGTGAAGTATTTTCTGATGCTTACAACCTCCAAACTGTTCCCCGAACATTGTAGGTTTCCCTTTCGTGTTGTCAACAGATGAAAAAAAGATAAGTATCCTCATTTTAGAAAAACAAATTTGCTAAAAAGAAATCAATGTATTCAGTAAAAGTTGAAAAATAAAACATGACATAATGGAATCTCGTTTATCACCACTCTAAGATCCAAGTGAATTTTGACTACTAAGTTTCGAGAAAGTCATAATTCCGAATTTTCGTTATATTATTTTCATGAAAATAAAGACTCATGACAAACGTACACGACGAAAACAAATCTTCCAATTTGCAATTAATATTGCCTCTTGACACTTTTAGCCCCGCTCTGAACAGACGATGTTTGTATATACATAAATAATAACAATTGGCAATTGCCACATTATATCATTGGCATTGCCAACTTACTGACGGCAAAATATATCAGCGATGATGATGTCACAATATTGAAAACATTATGGATATGAATTCATTCCGAGTTTGAGACGACATGTCAAATTTCTTCGATGTGAAACTAAATTAGAGGTGAAATCTTTCACAATTTTCATAGGAAACATTCAGTACCATTCCGGAGATAAAACTGAAAAAACATCCAGGCGATTATAAAAGGGATATTATCAATTGATAATTATTATCCTATCGAAAAAGTACAAGAAAACGGGAGCAGATTCGTTCCCGAAACGTCCACCAATAAGAAACGAGGAGAGTGGAATAGTAGAAAATTTAACTTTGTAGTCAGAAAATAATTTGTACGCCGCGATAATATCCGTTCGCTAAGAGAAGCTGGATTCAATTTCAAAGACACCCCAGATAGACAAGAAAGTCATAGTACTGTACAACACATCGATAAAGTATTTAAAGAGGCAGGATGTGTTTCAAATAAATTGCTCAAAACCACGGAAAATGAACTACATATAATAATTTATTAGAAGATATGAATATAAAATCAGTATCAAGATAAAATTTGGCATATTGTTGGAATGTGGCGCTTTTTGGTCATATAATCAAAATTATCAGGATCCACAATCTAAAAAAAAATCCAATCGGAACCGCACGATCACTAAGATTTCCACAAGGTGCCTCAAAAATAAATAGGTCACACTGTATAAAAATCTTAAACGACGTTAATACGAGGTTACCAGACATATTATGGAGATCATTGATCGATAGTTCGTTCTTCATAGAGCAGAATTAATTAGGTATATAGCTGATAATATATTATTAAACGATCAGCAATTCAACTAGAAACACCGTACACTGATCTTCAGAAATTTCTCTCTTCCTAACTGACCTTTCGCTAATTTCATCTCATTATCATTTTTTGCACATTCCCGATACGAGTTTCCAACAGATCATTAGAAATTAACATTCGAGATGCAGTTAGGATGCATCATCTCCTTCATTTTATTTTCATTAGCACAAGAGCTCTGACCTCATGAAATAAATTCCTGTTATCTACTGGGAAGACTTGGAATTACGTGATGCGGAATGCCACAAGTTTGTTTATTTTCGTGAAACAAAATCATTCGACAATACAAAACTCAGTCGGTGATACAGTTCATGTATCATTTCAACGAGTTAACGAGCGATAAAAATAGTTATTGAGTGATTTACTCTCGAAACGAATCTCAGATTTTCTGTAAAAACGGGCATGATTCATCCCAATGCATTCACTGCTGTTATCCATCTGAACTGCCCCACATTTTTGAAGTGTGTATCACAGCGAAAATGTCTTTCATTCTCGAACCGTTATAATTTTGGATGGTAACGGATGAAAATTCTCGATTTCTTTTGAGATATTCTGATATCTCAGTTCAAGTGGGCCAAATTGGACACTATTAATGAGAAAGTCTTATTTCTGAACTATATAGACGAAAAATGATGACAGTGTCTGATGGTCAATAATCTATGGAAAACACGATGATTGCCGTTTATGAGTTACAGCATGTTTTTTTCTGAAATGCGCATTTTCGAAAAGATTGCTGTAACTTTCTTCCTGTAATTCAATGGTGTAAGTAATTTATTTTTCAAAATATATCAATAGTTATTGACAAGAATATATTTTCATCAAAAAGGAAGACCTGTATTTTTCTGCATATTTCAATCGAGCTTGAAATTACCATTCCAAAAATATAGCACACTCGATATTTTTAACGAATAGGTTTTGGACGACGCGACGATAAAACAAAGAGCAACTGTTTTCTCACTGGTAGCTGTCAAATTAGGATTTGAGCAGTGAAGAAGCTGGTAAAGAACCTCCATAAAGCTAGCAGAACCACCCTCGGAAATTCAACTTTTTATACGGCCATAATTTGAGGCTAATTTGAGGCTATTTTATTACCCTATTGTAGAATTTATTGATCTTCGTTAAATGCGAAAAAAACTCGGGTTCTGCTTGCTTTACGTAAAGCTAGCAAAACCAATTCCAAAGGAAAACGTTTTCCAAAAATTTCATCATGCTATAATTTAAGGCTAATTCAAGGCTCTCATCCTAGCTTATCGCCGATTTTTTTGCTCTTCGTTTTAAAAAAAAACGTGGGTTTTGCTAGCTTAACCGTAAAGCTAGCAGAACCAATTCCAAAGGACAAAGTTTTTGATTGATCTGATTACGCCATCCTAGTTTTTCACCGAATTTATTGCTCTTCGTTTAATGCGAAAGAGCAAAAAAATCGGCGATAGGCTAGAATGAGAGCCTTGAATTAGCCTTAAATTATAGCGTGATGAAATTTTTGGAAAACATTTTCCTTTTGAATTGGTTTTGCTAGCTTTACGTAAAGCTAGCAGAACCCGAGTTTTTTCGCTTTCAACGAAGAGCAATAAATTCGGCAATAGGGTAATAAATGAGCCTTAAACTAGCCTTGAATTATGGCCAAAGAAAAAGTTGAATTTTCGAGGGTGGTTCTGCTAGCTTTATGGAGGTTGATAAAGACATTCCTAAATTCGTGATTTTTGCTAAATTTAAATGCTGTGCAATGAAGTTTGAGAAGTATGGAAAATGGGATGTAATAGTCTGTTTTATACAAACTGGGCAGAGTAGTTATTAGACATAATACAGGGTGTTACAGAACTATGGGATCAAACTTCTAGGGGTTATCAGTGCAACAGTAGAAAACATTTGAGAAGTGGGTCCCATGTCCGGAAAAGTGTCACTACGGCACTACGGCCCTAAGACATGTTGAAATTTAGGAAGACGATGAGTTGCCTAAATAGGATTTAATGCATTCGATTTTTGCCTTTTGTACATGATATCATCACAAAAATTGTTCAAAATATCTTCCTCCAACCTGAATACACCGATTTGAACGTCGCACATGATTTCGGCAGACTTGCGAATTTTTGAATACGCATTATTTTTCAAAAAAATTGAAATATATTTCATATATTTCGAATGGAACACCCTGTATTTCATTTCATTTTTAAATTCTCACTGAAGAGCTGATTTCATCGACACACCACAATTGGGGTCTAGCAGAAATGATTACAGAAATATATTTGTTTTTCTAATTTATTTTAAAAAAAAGGTGTCACTGATAGAGAATATCTCTTCAAGTTATCTAAAGTTTTAATTAAAAGCGCAGTGAAACTTTGAGTCAGATCACAAATCTGTCCTTATTAAAAATATATCGGAATAATCGAAATAACTTCTTAATTTTCCAAAAACGAGGAGAGAACATCCCACAGAAAAGCTGAAAAATGAATGTATATGTACCACCTACTCGAATAACTCACAGACATTACTTGATAAATTTTATTTGCATATTCACTAAATCGGTGCGACTGGGATCATCGAAAGAAATTAAAAAATAGGTTCATCATATTTTCTCACTCATTCAATGATCGAACTGTTATTGGATTCCTGATACCTATTCCCTGATAAATTTCTGCTCGACTTTCAGCCTCATGGTTCAACTTTAAAATATGAAACTACAATAAACATGTGCATTTAGATTATGGTTCAATTAATGTTATGCTAGTAAATAAATAAAACAACTGAAACTGACAACGAAAGTGACACCAGCTCGACAAACGCAACCATGTGCGTCATAAAACGGAGTCGTAAGCAAAATGCCAGAAAATACTGAAATGCAGACACTTTTTTTTCCAGCGATGACTCATTACATCGGGTGTTACATCACTAAGCGTGCTGTCTATCGTTCAAATTTCAAAGGTCGGTCACTTGCCGAGAACATGACCTTGATGATTTTCGGCAAGATTGATTGTTCTCGGTAATTATTAGGAGGCTGCGGTGTTTCCAACAAACCGTGGAACGGTTTCATAATTACATTGCTACACATCGTTTATGCTAATTTTTTCCAGAAATTCCGACGGTATTCAACGGCTCTTTGCCCCTAATAATTTTAAACGCATCACATTATCTTTGTATTTTTTCGAATCCATGGAGCATAATACCATCGCCACAGTATAGAGAATACTATTTAATAATAATAATATTAATAATAATATTAATAATATTTATTTATTGAACTGTACCATCGCAAAGTGTTTGGCATTTTTTACCCAATATTCATTTGAACTTTGACAGAAATTGAAGCATATTACGGAGAGTCACGAAATACGGATTTGGATACCAAACCTGTTATCATTGAAGGGTCATTTTAGGCTTGTTCCATAATTTTTTGATTCGCCCATAGAAAAATTTGTGGTTCTGCTAGCTTCGGACACCTTAAAATATTTGATCTTGTGATGTAAAAATTTTCCATCTCGTCTCTTCATTTTTGAATTCTTATGTCAGATAATAAAATTATCGTGAAAACTCAGTGATGTTGCATCATTTCCTTCTGTAACGGAGAGAAATTCAGATATTCGAATGTGGGAACAAATTAGCAACATATTAGTGCTACATATTGGAATATTTGTTTTCCAATTCGGTGATGAAATGAAAAAGTTGCTGTGTTCCTTATCGTGAAGCTGGCAAGACATCATTTTTTTTCTGTAACTGATAGAAATTTAGATATTCGAATGTGGTAACCAATTAGCAACAAATAAGTGTTACATTTTGTCATATTTGTTTTTCAATTCGGTGATGAAATGAAAAAGTTGCCGTGCCAGCTTATCGTGAAGCTGGCATGTACTCGATTCTTCTGTTTCGGCACGAGCAACAAATTTTCGAAAAGTGTAACACATTAGCAACAAGAAAGCACTATATTCTGGCATATTTTTTTTTGGATTATGTTGAGGTGGTTGTGCCAGCGTAACATATATATTACTTTACGTGAGTGTGAAAGCACTTAAAATTTGAAATTACATATCTCGACATATTTTAACTCTTCATTTCATTGGTTTCACTTCAGCATCTTCGTGGAAAATATCCATATGAATGATTCTTTACTTGAAGTATATACAAGATTACGGATTTATTATACATCTATTATACATTGAAGTTTTGGAATTGTGAAAACAGATAGCATCAATAATGGTACTCCGAAAATTGATATTCAGAAATATCTGTGATTTCTTCAACTTGGTTTTGTAATGAAAGTCATTATTATTTTGAAATATTCATAGATAGTTCTCCACATATATGCTCATCATTAATTTTTACCCCCAGACATGCTGATATATCACACAAACATATGGAGCTACATAATTATCTTTTTTCTGAATCAGAATAACCACAATCAAACAAGTCCGACATCCCCTGGTATAATGATTACTCCCGTATCTATTTGGTGTTTCCGATCATAACAATAGTAAACAAGGCGAGATGCTTTTGAAGTCGAATATCAAACGTGATTCGAAGAAGTGAAGGAAATGGTATAGTATTTTCTGAACTGTGTAAACTTTATATATACAGGGTTAGTCAGAATAAGACCGACAAACTTCGAATACGGATTCCTCACCTCACATTTTGAGGTGAAAAGATCATATCAACGTATGTCCTGAAATGCATCCTATCTGAGATACAGGGTGTCGAATGTACGAAAAAAAATCAAACTTGGTATACGATTACAGATTAATGAAGGTGATTTCTTGGAGTTTTCATTTTTGAATTTCATCAACCAGTGGCGTAGTTACGGTCGTATATCACTACATTTTCCTTCATATTTTTTCTGAGACAGAAAACGTCAAATTGGTCTGTGACATCACTTAGGCTTATTGATACCCAACCAAAGAGTATTAACATTCCACATGCCTGAATGTCCTGAGATATTTGCGAAAACCTAAAGATATGTCTTGCGGTAATATTGAGTAGAGACCTCGGTAGGGACCCAATTTGCTTCATACCAAGATTGCAAAATGCATGACATGCCTATTTAAAACGTTACCATTGTTTTCCTTACATGAATAAATCTGTACACGTGGATAAAATTGGTATTTATAAAACATGATGGAAATCCATAGTAAATGTAAAACTTCGCAAACGATTAGATTTGCACAAATTTATTTATAATCACGAAATATGTTTCGCTTCCACTGTAACTTTTTCATGTTCACTTAAAAAAGCTACAGTCCCTACTCAACCTCAATCTCAAGACATATATTTGGGCACATGGGCATGTGGAACGTTAATACTTTTGTGTTAAGTATCAATAAACTGATGTTAGACAGCAATTCGAAAATGTGGCGACCAACGACCGTAACTACGCCAGTGAAACTGGAAACTCGAAGTGATTAGCTTTTTCAATCTGGGTCAGTATACCAAGTTCAATTTTTTTCCTTCATGTGTTCCGAAGGAAGTATTATATACCTTATTTTTTACGTAGTTGCAACACTCTGTATCTCAGAGAGGATGCATTTTAGAAAATACGTTGATAGGAACTTTTCACTTCAAAATGAGGAGAGGAATCCGTTTTCGAAGTCTCATTCTGACTCACCCTGTATATTTGAAAATTATCGTGTCGACTACAATAAAATGATAACAAGAGCTATGTATGGCAAAACGGACAATTGATCTGTCTCTTGTATAACGTGAGCTACTCAGTTTTTCCATGAATCACTGCAAAATTGACACACAACTTGTCTCAAACCTTCTTTAGGATAGCCTGAATCTATTCAGTTGTGTTGAATATACAATAGCTATTATTTTTTGCATGAATTTTCGTCGGAATTCCAAACCCCTCGCATCTCATGAATTTCAAAATATCTTTTTTCTCGGTACTGAAATTCATAGGTGTTATGAAGGAGCTGGGAAGATATGACGCATCACCCCCATGAAGTAAGCAGAACCACTTGCAAAAAAATCGATGAAACCTATTCCAATAATTGTCGAATAATTGTCGAGAATTTGTCGTGAAAGAAAAAAAATTGTCGCGCTCTTAGTTTTTTTTTAAATGGGGTGGCTCTGCTAACTTAATATTAAGTTAGCTGTGCCACTCACGAATAAACGTCAAAAATCATCAATTGTTCAGTTCATTTGTGAATGAAAAATTAATAATTAACCAAGTTAAGTGGGTATATTACTGAGAAATCGGAACATTTCTATCCATGATACTATAACTCGTTATAGTATCATGATTTCTATCATTCGCTCCTGAAGACCTGGAAGTTCCACGACAAATTTGTTTTGGTCATTGGACAATAAGTTGATGAATTTCTGCACCAAAAAATGATAATAAATCATCATTCAGTGCGTAGATACTGCTAAGAGAATAAAATAATGGAATTTTACCAATCACACGCAGTTTTTCTGCTTCAGCAAATTCAAACACCCCACAACAAATACTTTTTGGTCATTTAACAATAATTGTTCAGATAATTTCTTATTGAAAGAATAATAAATCAACAAAATTACGTAGGCAGATTATTGTGAATATTTTTATTATTCATAATTATTACATAGTTTTTTTTCTTGTGGAAGATAGGAAGCTTCTTGAACAACTTTATATTTGTCATTAATGAGACGGAAGAAGGAAAAAAAATATTATACAAATACGCTGTTGCCAAAAATGCGAAATTTTCATAGAAACCAGGAAATTCCATAAAAAGGTATATATATGCTATAAGGAATGGATTTTTTGCGGTTTTTTTACGTCAGATGGACTTCGACAATTACTCGACAATTATTCATAACAATTGTGATGATTTTTGACGTTTATTCGTGAGTGGCACTGCTAACTTAATATTAAGTTAGCAGAGCCACCCCATATAAAGAAACTAAGAGCGCAACAATTTTTTTTCTTTCACGACAAATTCTCGACAATTATTGGAATAGGTTTCATCGATTTTTTTGCAAGTGGTTCTGCTAACTTTATGGGGGTTGACGCATCGCATTATTCATAACGATTATAGAATTTGAAGCATTGAACATCAGCTGTTCTCTGAACTATTTTTCAAACAGAACAGAAGCGTATTTAGCATTCCCCGCATAAAGAATAATCACCTACTTCCCTCTCGAACGAGGCTATTTGAGTAGTAATTGTTTTAGTCATTTGCCCATCCATTACGAACAACAGTGTGGAAGTGGAACCATCTGATGAAACCACGACTCGTCAAAAAACATTTGTAATTAGTGGATTTGGTTAGGTATTTGGCTATTTACACTCCCGTCTTTACTACCCCTAAATGCTTCGAACTGTTTTGGTATCATTATTAACCATTTCCTATTGGCATTTACCAAAATCTCCTTCTGTGATATACCCAACAAAGATTTATTCGATCAGTATCAGAAATTATTGACCTGAGAATTTCGGATGAGTTTGAAAACCGATTCTGAGCTACATTTGTGAATAACTACTAGATTCTACTTGGATATGGAGGTCGAAGACATGCAGAAATAATACATTATTTCTTCTTCAAAATTCAACAACTTCCATACCCTGAGTGTATCGAGTGAATTATTTCATTCATTTAGGTACTTATATAATTGACAATAATATTTCAGCACAATAATTTTTTTGGATAGTGAATATATTGAGTATACCTAAAAGAATATTACTTCATCACTGTCTAAAATTAATGGCATATGGGGCAATCATTAGGGTGGATGACCCAATGTATATTATTACATAGGAAATCCAATACCCTTGATGGAATACCTGAAAGTACCCACCTCATTAGATCTATATGAAATTTCGATCATTTCTTATATCAGTTATACAATAATTCAGAAAAGAATGAGGAAATCAAACGTAAATTTGGTACATTGGATTGAAATACTCATATTGCCATCATGATACTAGTCGATAGATGGCTCTGTTTACAAATACCAATTGGAGAACGGTGCCAAGATATTAAATATTGGGATGGAATCACCATAAACAAGCGAAATGATATCTTACTTTGATGACAGTTTTAGTTTGGTCCATGGAAAGTTATGTTGACCAAGAGAGGTAACTACACTGAATCGGAATAATTTTCCGATCGAATGACACATTTTGTCGATCCAATGATGAGCAAATTTCATCCAACCGTTTACCAGAGTTGATTCAACAAAATATTTACTTTACTGATTCGGAAGTGTGTATGAATCATGATATGATCATGAATTTGAATTTGATTAATTCAAACATTTTTCACATTCGGATTGCCGAAATAATCACTTGGAAAGATGAATTATTGCATGAAATTGATGGATACATGTTGTTGATGTGACATAGAATTTGGTTGAGTTGATTCAACAAAATATTTACTTCACTGATCCGAAAGTGTGTATGAATCCAAACAAAAGATTGTCTTGATATGATCATGAATTTTTTTCACATTCGGATCAACGAAATAATTATTTGGATCGAATCAATTTCTGCGTTGAAATAAAACATAATGTAGTTGGTTGGACATGATATATTGTTCATCCAAAGAATATTTAGTTGATTGAAACCTTAAATTCGCTCTTGAAACAAGATCAAATGTTACTCGTTTTAACATTATATTTTGTCGTGCATATATGACACTTTTATTTGGTTGATCGAAGAAAATATCGCTTGAATCAACGAATTCAGTGTAATGTCCGTAGTGGTGTTGAATAAGTACAGAGATATATCCAATTATTTCCAAATTTCACATTTGCAGTTATAATTTTACACTGTTGACAATGAACATGATTCATAAAAAATACAAAACTTTTCGATTCAGATTCAAATATATACAAGACCACCTTGTGCATACGTTCCATTTGAGAAAATTACAATTACCTTATGATTCGCTTTTTTTTTTATAAAACTATGAATAATTTTTTGAGTCTTCAAAAATCTTTCATGCAAGGTGAATTAAATTACCAGGCGTAAAAGTATATTGATACTATCTACAAACAAAACAAAACAAAAATAACTGTGGCGATCTCACAGGGGGTCGTTTATCTTGTTTCGAAAGTTCTTTTGAAAGATTATGGGAGAATAATACGTCAGAGTCAATATTTGAGGACGTGAACAGGAGCAAAATTCCTTTTTCAAATCGAATATTCGAATTTTACCAAAGCTCCACAACGGGTTTCCCTGATTCTGAAGAAACAAACTTGGGTTTGTTACTATCATTCTGCAGTGTAAGATATTATCGCTGAGTGATGATATCAGTATAATTGAAACTCAACGTAACCTACACGAGCATTCGCCGTATATATGAAACCTCTCTTGCCCCCATGATATATCATCACACATATCTTGTGCCATGATGTGAAGACGTCACTCCAACGATACGTGACACTTTCGCCTGCTGCTTTTCACGCTTTTTCACGGATTACCATTTTCCATTATCAAACGAAATATTGAATGCCTCCATGGGTGGAGTCTTGGTCGAGGAAACTTATAAAATAATGAGAACGGATAGATTTGTTTTTGGAAATTTTATGGATCAGATATGATTGATTTGGACACTTTTAAAGAAAGAGTCTAAATATGCAGGTTGTCCCATTTGAAAAAAAAAATTGTTGGGAACTATTAATATGTATCTGAAAGAAAAAAGATGAGCTACTTGAACCATTGGATTCTGTGTTTGGAAATGTTTTCATAGAAGAAGAAAGATTTTTTTGACAGAAAAATAGTTCTCGAAAAATATGCTGTAACTAAGAAACAATGATCGATATCGATATGCGATTTTCACATCAAGTTTGTCATTAAAATCATCCCAAAAAAATCGCCATCAGTTTTCATCTACTTAGTTTAAAAAATAGGACTAGGCCATTTGAGTGTCCAATTCGGCTCACCCTGTATAGGTATGGATTTAGGTTCAGATATCAGTGTTCAAAAATCATAACCGACGCCATTTCTTGATATGAAACACGACGATCTTGTAAAAGAGAGTTGATATACCTATGCATACATACTTAAGTATAAGTATAGTTGTATATTTATAAATTATCATCTCGCCATTATCAGCAACCATTTGAATACTCATGTAACTCAAGTCTTATGACCCTTTGTTATTTTTTGTCTTGCTAACATTACCACTTAGTTCATGGCCATTTTCATATAAACATGACGTATTCTATTACTGAGATATATACATCTACCAAAACTTCGTATGTGACAAGTACAATACACGTACTCAATCCATTGACCTTACACGAATAACTATAAAGACTGTGCTTTGCAAAAATTACAATTCTCGACATCAACTGAAGCAATGGAATGATGGAAGCATTCAAGATGGTCTTTCGAACATGAGAATCAACGCCCTGTATTTTCAGAACGGAAGCACTTAAAAACATAATAAATTTGTAGATATTCATTCTAGTTAACGCCTTATATTCTTATTTTGAGACATCCTGTGTGCCTGAACAAGAAAATGAAAATGAATTATTTTTTTATTTGAATCAAGTGAAACTGGAACCACTCGATGAAAAAACAAATAGAAATTTGAGATCATATATTTTCTGAATCAACAGAAGTACTTTGATAAATTGCACCAGTATTACTTTTTCTGCCATCAAGCAAGATATCACTATGTATATTTTGTCCAATTTCGATTCGTTCAATTCAGTTGAACACGGTTATATATTATCGATTATATTATGATTGTATTTTTCAAATTTGAAAGAAAGCATTATGTAGTTCTGTTAGGTTGACATAGATCTCTTTTCCGAAAGTTTTTCCATCAGATGAGCTATAATAAATTCGCAAATGTGGTGATAAATTTGAAATCAATTAATTATTCCATTATTACGAATTTGGAATATGCAATTAGCTCTGTGCTCTATGTATAATTCTAACAGTTCGAAGAAAAATGAAATTGGAACTGAAACTATGTCAAGTTGAGATGAATAGAGAATTTAGAAAAAAAATAGTCCATTGGCCCATTTATTGTGGACCCTGGTATACAAATAACAAACCATCAACTCATTAGCAAAAATTCATGGTCAAAAATGTGGGTGGGCTGATCTTAGGAGTCGAAAAAATGATTAAACAATCATAAATAATTTTGTTGAGAGTATGAATTTCATTTACTTGTGTTTATGTTTCAACATGTGTCTCATCTCTTTAATACTTAAAAAAAGCATAAATGAGATGGATATATTATTCCTGTGGAATAAATCAATTGAGCCAATTCAAATTTGTACAAGGTGCACGGAAAAAAAGCATTCGTTGATTCAAGCAATATTTAATTCGATCAACCAAATAAAAGTGTCATATATGCACGACAAAATATAATGTTGAAACGAGTAACATTTGATCTTGTTTCAAGAGCGAATTTAAGGTTTCAATCAACTAAATATTCTTTGGATGAACAATATATCATGTCCAACCAACTACATTCTGTTTTATTTCAACGCAGAAATTGATTCGATCCAATTCATTATTTTGTTGATCGGAATGTGGAAAATGTTTGAATCGACCAAATTCTATATGTCACATCAACAACATGTATCTATCAAATTGATACAATAATTCATCAATCCAAGTGATCATTTCGTTAATCCGAATGTGAAAAATGTTCGAATCAGGCGAATTCATGATCATATCAAGACGATCTTTTGTTTGGATTCATACACACTTTCGGATCAGTGAAGTAAATATTTTGTTGAATCAACTCTGTTAAACGGTTGGATGAAATTTGCTCATAATTGGATTGACAAAATGTGTCATTCGATCGGAGCATTATTCCGATTCAGTGTAATTACCTCTCTTGGTCTACTGAACATAAGAATCCATTGAACAAACTAAAACTGTCATCTAAGTAAGATATCATTTCGCTTGTTCATGGTGATTCCATCCCAATATTTAATATCTTGGCACCGTCCTCCAATTGGTATTTGTAAACAGAGTCATCTATTGACTAGTATCACGATGGTAATATGAGTATTTCAATCCAATGTACCAAATTTACGTTTGATTTCCTTATACTTTTATGAATTATTGTATAACTGATATAAGAAATGATCGAAATTTCATATAGATCTAATGAGGTGGGTACTTTCAGGTATTCCATAGGGTATTGGATTTTGTTATGTAATAATATATATTGAGTCATCCACCCTAATGATTGCACCATATACCAATAATTTTTGACAGTGATGAAGTAATATTCTTTTAGGTATACTCAATATTAGGTATACTCAATTTTTTTATCTGTGGACAACACGAAAGGGAGACCTATAATGATTCAAAAAATCACTCTCACAATTTCTAACACATTAATTACAATTTATTACAATCCCCTCGAATTTTATTACAGTTGATGTTTCGCGAAAATGGGGTGGTGGTGCAGCTTTAGCTTTAGCCTAAAGCTGCACCACACCCTTCATATATTTAAAAATACCCACACTATCGACATATTTCACACGCATGAATTTCTTACACATTCATTACAACTGTTTGAGGTGAAAATCAACCAGGAAATCAACCCCCAGATGATTATTATCTGAAGAAAATGAATCTCGGAATACGGTATTTCCACATTTCTACAGGTTTAATGCGATTACGACTTCCTTAAGCCAGCTCACACGATTGATAATGGTTTCATATCATAGATACAACATATCTCTGGGTTCATTAACAATTTGGAATTTATTACACTGCTCTACACTGCCGAAAATCTATGTTCATAGCCGAAAAACTTAGTTTCAAGAGGTTTTATCTGAATAGAAATTTCTCACACCAGCCCACACCATTGGATATTCGGTATAATGATAGAAAAAACAGATCCCAAGTTTCATATACAATTTGGATTTTATTACACTGCTCTACACTGCCGAAAGTCAATTTTTATCATTGAAAAAATGTATTTCGAGTGGTTTTTGTGTGATAAGGAATTTCTTACACCAGCCCACACCATTGAATATTCGGTATAATGATAGGAAGAACAGATCTCAAAGTTTCATATACAATTTGGAATTTATAACACTCCTCCACACTGTCGGAAGTCAATTTTTATCATTGAAAAAATCAATTTCGAGTGATTTCATGTGATGAGGAATTCCTTACACCAGCCCACACCATTGATTATGATTTCATATCATAGATACAACATATCTCGGCGTTCATTTACGATTTGGAATTTATTACACTGCTCTACACTGCCAAAAATCAATGTTCATAGTCGAAAAACTCAGTTTCAAGAGGATTTATCTGACTAGAAATTTCTCACACCAGCCCACACCATTGGATATTCGGTAAAATGATAGGAAAAACAGATCCCGAGTTTCATATACAATTTGGATTTTATTACACTGCTCTACATTGTCGAAAGTCTATTTTTATCATTGAAAAAATGTATTTTGAGTGGTTTCATGTGATAAGGAATTTCTTAAGCCAGCTCACACGATTGATAATGGTTTCATTTTTGTTCAATGGTTCAAGTTTGGAGGTTGTAAGCGTCAGGAAAGACTTCTCTAGGCAAAGAATTCCATAACTTTGCCGTTCTATTGATGAATGATGCTTGGTATAGCGATTTGTCTACTAGGAATAGGAATATATATATATATAACCAAATATATTTGGTTGAATTAACAAATCCTTTTTTTCCGTGTGTAACTCAATGAAAATATTCAATGAAAGTTGATAGATAGATAAAAGGTTGATAGAAAATTACTAAAAATATCTAGGTGTAGTATTATCCGAGGTATCATCCCTTGTTACTGCACTTGAACGGAAATTACCTTTAGTCAATCAATTCTTTATTCATTGCTTTCAAACACGAATCTGCGCTTAAATCTTCGAGCCTACATATTCCGTTAGTTCAGAGGTAAGTTAATTCTTGGAACTCGTTGTTAGTTTTTCAATGAAATTGATTTTCAATGATCTGTAGGCTGTAGGACCAGATTCTCTTGACTTAAATATATATTTTGCCTTTGAGTGTAATGAATCGCGGAATTGGATTGGATTGGATCAGTTCACGTTGGGCCATGCTGTCCCTGCGTTCACTTTATAGCTGGTTCAGAATAGAAAGTAATCCCCTGGGTAATCCTGTATATTTTGGCACCCCAAAGTTCCCACAAAAGAAAATAATAGTGAAGGTGAAAAAAAAAGAATCATAATTTCTGATAACTTTCCAAATAACCCTCGTAGGCGGTTTGCTAAACTATACAGGAACGAAGTATAGTCAGTGCATAAGGAGTTATTTTTAAAGTTTTTGATTTGCAAGATTTCTGCTTCAATATGGCCAACTGCAAACTATCGAGGTATTATCGAGAAAAAAAGGCAGCTATCGAATTCAATGCCATTTGACCGAGGGCGATCGCAAATATTGATCGACGTGAAATCGTGAAAAATAGGAATCAGTAGTAATCCATCTATATTTCCGCGCAGACTTTGACCTCGAATATTCAAAAACGCAATAAATAATTAATTTTAGATTTGCAAACATTTCGACCTTGGATAAGCGTGAAACGATTGGAATCACCAACTTTATTTCACTGTCGCATTCATTCTTGTAGTCACCATAATCGAGTTATTTCTCTGATAAAAACGAAATGGCTTTTCTATCACTGAACTGACTCAAACAGCATTGAGACCAAACAAGATGACACATTGGCTCTGAATCATTTTAACATACACGAAAAGAGGCAACTTTAGTAATTTTTCGTTCTTTCCAATTTTGGAATATCCATATTAGTTATGAAGGGTAAACATTTGCCGCTCCGAGTGTCGCTCCTTTTTTTAAAAAAATTATGCGATGTTGCGCCAAGTTCATGAACATTGTCGTAATTTTAATTCCCTATTTTCAAGTATCCATAATTTTCAGATTTTTTGTTGCTAATTAATTGCAAAGAGAAAACATTTGTTGTTCTTTCTTTCCAATAAACTATGCGATGTTCAACTACGTAAAAAACAAAAATGTGCTAGTCTTCAGTCTCTGATGCAGAGTTGAGTAATTAATTCGTAGCACATCAATCGCTTCGCATTAAGCTAAAAATATAATTAGTATAAAAGACGGCCAAACGAAGACTATCCACATTTTTTTTAAAACACGAAAGGAAATATTAAATAAAATGTTCGGGGAACATCGTGTTAGCCAGCAGTAGAATATTGGGAGAGAAGGAAGGTATTGAAATTTTTACTTGTTGAGAATTAGAGGTCGTAAGCATCAGGAAAGACTTCACTAGGCAAAGAATTTCATAACTTTGGCGTTCTATGGATGAATGATGATGCTTCGTAATGAGAAGTTCGTTATGTTTCGAGCCTGAAAATGTATGGATTACCAGGCTGAATTTACTCTAGATGGTCTACCTGAAATCTCTAGCTGTGGCATGATAGACGAGATTTCCGTCGAGCACCAACCGTGGAATTATCTATGAAAGAGAGAAAGAGAGGGCGATCGCCCACCCTTCTGCGATGTTCTAGAGAGGTCAATGAATTCGTGAGTTTTGCATCACCGAGTAGGCGAATTGTCAGGCTTGGTCCCAGGGCTGACAAAGGATGGAGGGAAAGTGATTTGGTAGCACTGAGTCGTTCCTCTGTGCAGAACGGTAAACAAGTTGAACGTGGTGGAATTCTGGTGCACAAACGTTTCCTGGAACTCTTTGAAATTCCCTAGAATTTCTTGGAATTCTTTGAAATTATTTGAGACGTCTTCGAATTCCCTGGAATAATTGGGAACTCTTTGTACTTACTTCTTTGGAATATCTTGAGATTATTTGGAGTTCCTCGAGAATCGTTGGGATTCCTTGTGAAATTGAAGATTGGTATATACAGTTTTGACCCCAGTTTACCCTGAGCATTTTCCTCTAAACTTCTTAATGGATTACAGGAGATGAAAACTACCTGTATGTCTATTCAAGATTATCGCTATTGCGACCAATATTAGGTAGGCGTATTACCTATCACACAAAATATGTAGGTACACCTATTGTGTCAACTTTGGTAATGTCATCTTTGATATAATTAATGTTGCAATATGACGTTTTCAATTCCTCTGTAGATCTGCAGTCATCTCGTGATGTATAACGTAATTTATAGGTACTTAACAATAAAAAATTAGGTATATCAACCATCTCAGGCATAACCTTATCCCCGTCATAACCTCGTAGGTATGTATTCCAATTATATGATGTTGACAGTGAACAAAATATTTGAATATTCATTACAATATTTGAGCAGTTATTTTTTTATGTATTTATTTTTCACCTTCTGGTTGCCTCCTACTACGTCATTACTTCAATGAATTCGTCGTATATAATGTAATAACCGAGGTAATAACATAATACTTCCTAATCTACGGGATGATCCGATGTTATTCAACTGATTGATGAACATTTTCATCACAATTTTTCTCGACACTTCAGTCATTAGGGTCAAACTATGTAACAATTCAACACAATAGGATCATCAGGATTCTGATAAAATTAAACCAGTATGAACTTAGCAGCCACTTTCTAGCGGCCGATTTTTTCCAGCAGCCATTTTACCAGTGGCGTCGGAAAATAATTTTAATGCGAAAACAATGTTTTATCACAACGTTGCTAAACTTGCCTAAATGGTGTTTTCGAATTTTTCGAAACTTAGAAGGGTGAAAACTACCCCTTAGACGGTCTGCAAATGGTTCATCTCGTGCCATGGTATTATGGCTATAGTATTATATAAATCCATTCATGTACCAAACTTCAGTTTTGTGAGTTTTTTCTGAGTGGCGTTTTTCGTTTCATTATTACTCATGATGTTAACAACTCATGATCCATGGTTTTCATATTTTCTATTAGTACTCGGAGTGTGAATTTCAATCATTTTACCAGTGGTGTCGAAAAATAATTTTGTTGCGAAAACAATGTTTTATCACAACGTGGCTAAACTTGTCTAAATGGTGTTTTCGAATTTTTCAAAACTTAGAAGGGTGGAAACTACCCCTTAGACGGCCTGCAAATGATTCATCTCGTGCCATGGTATTATGGCTATAGTATTCTATAAATCAATTCATGTACCAAACTTCAGTTTTGTGAGTTTTTTCTGAGTGGCGTTTTTCGTTTCATCATTACTCATGATGTCAACAACTCATGATCCATGGTTTTCATATTTTCTATTAGTACTCGGAGTGTGAATTTCAATCATAATTCTTCAATAGGTAGATAAAACATTGTTTTCGCAATAAAATTATTTTCCGACGCCACTGGTAAAATGGCTGCTGGAAAAAAAAACGGCCGCTAGAAAGTAGGTACTGAGTTCACACTGGTTAAATTTGAAGTGATTTAATAGGTATATTCCAATTTTATAATTATCACTCATTAATTCGAGCTTAGCACATGCACCTCAGAGATATTTCGTGTTGAAATAACAATAAGCACAGATAAACCACTGCTGAACAATTATATTGCACTCTTGAAAAAGCGCAGCAGTTGCTTTATGAACAGTAGAACAAAGTATGACGAATCGAGATATCTACCTATCTAGGTGGAATAACCGTAACCATTGATACAGTGTGAGTTATCAGTATTTATCTAACTGAGATTCAACCTCGGATTCAATACTTGGCTACTCGAAAATTATGTCATACCTAGGTAATAATCCAACCAATGTGTGGATTTGACACACAAGAGAAATAATGTTGTTTACTGGGTTCTTTACTTCAGTCATCACCTCTAGACAGTTAGCAGAACCATTTGATGGAAAATCGATGAGACCAAGGTCATTAATTGTCGAATAATTGTCGAGAATTTGTCGTGAAAGAAAAAAAATTGTCGCGCCCTTAGTTTTTTTTTAGCAGTGCCACTACGATAAATCGACAATTGAACTTCAAATTGGAACGGCCTTGTGACCAAACTTTGTCGAGTAATTGTCGAAGTCCAGTAGAAGTGAAAAAATTGATATAACAATTTAAGTGAGTACCGAGGTGAGTACCCATTACGCCTATAGTGTCGGTCAATCAACTTCAATGAATACCAATCATCCAGATTCTAGAATAAGCCAAGCAAACACTTCCTTCGAAAAAATTACCATAAACCCGACATTAGCTGGAGCTACCAGTCGCTATTTTCAGCCTGCCTTTTTCAAGAATGTACTTTAAATGGAAATACAAAATTCCTATGACAAACCGGTTGTATGGGCACCTCGCGCCTACCGAGGTCATAGTTCTTGTGTGTTGCTAAATATAACTTGGCGAAGAAAACGAAAATGATGCTATTGAAAATGTTGAAAATGGTAGCGATACCTAGGTGATAATTACGTGATAAAATCGGCTATCATGCCTATTTACATAAAACGATTTAGCCTCAAGCCGGCGTGTAGACAGGCATATCAGTCTGCGTTAAGATAATTTCATACAATAAGGCGCCGGAATCGATTTCTGACGTTGAGCATGCGGACTGAATGTTTTTTTCAGCAAAATGGTCGCCGGCTGGAACTAGTTAGGTTAGAATCCCAATTTACCACTGTCACTTTAAAAAAACAATAATTGACTTACCTCTTCTCGTCGTTTGAGCCATCTGCCACAAGGACTTTCCTCTAAAATTTCGCTTTCGTCTTCAGAATCCTCGCCACTTTCCCTGGGCGATTTGTGTTCTGGTTCAATATTCATGTGACTTCCCGACATTATGATTTGAACAAACTGTCCCGAAAAATCACCGATTGAATCTTTGTAAACAGATTTGCACAACTCCTGTTACAAAGGTATTCCATCAGACCATAATCGAGTTGTAAACACTTAAATAAAAAACCTCGTTTTACAATTACTTCCTTCACTTGTATCAATGTGTACCCTGCAAATTCACGTGGAAAAAACTGAACATTTTAATAATAGGAATAGTAATCCACCAGTTGAACTGTTTACAGCATTCAGTGGACTTGCATAAGTAATAATTTTCACGAGCTGCAGTGTAGTTTATAATATGTATTCTGTACTGTCACTTTGGTGTCTCTAGTAATCTGGGAGTGAGTCGTTCCTCTGAATGAATATAGTTTAAGTACTTATCGAGTAGAGTATGTATGGAATATTCACTTTCATACACCAAAACACTGCGATATCCGTTGCACAACAAAAATAACACTGACGGACTGGCTTGACGGGTATATTGTATACAGAAAATCCACTCAAGCTCGCTACTCAGTTGCTCACTGCTCCGTTTACGACTCCGTTTGTCCGTCCGCTAACTTGTCAGACATTCCACCCATGTGCGCAGGTACCAAAGAGAAAGAGAATCTGTCATCGCGGCAACCCACATTACATTTGGTGGACTGATCAATGTGAAATTAGGCATGTATTCAATTTTCGTTTGAAAACGATGCATAGGTAAAGAGAAGCATTTATAGGCGAAGCCAACTGCATCCATAAAACCCTTGGATTTAACAATTTATAGGATATAGCACACGAAAGTTTTTTCTATGGAAATTGCGGTGGTGTAGAGCGGATGCACTTACTTGACTCGACTTACTGTACTTGAATTATCTTTCTGCACTTCCAGGACTGAAGCCAGTAATTCAGTGCCGGTCTAAAGTGGTTCATTTGATCCCTAGGGACTGAAGTGGGTACAGCATATCCATCTAAACTGAATAGATTATTGTCAAAAAAGTATATATAATGCTGGTGTTCCAATAAGAAAACGTTGTGGACTTCTGCCCACTTGATACATAGACTATTAGGAGTTTGGTTTCCGTGCAAATAATCTGCAATGAATATATGAATAAGGTGGCACCGCATTTACTACTCGATAGAGGACAGCATGCTCAAACGTTAATATCACAGTAACTTCATACTAGAGATTTTTATACGAGGTCACTGTATGAACGACAATAGGCTTATTATTTGCCTCCTAATGGCGGGCAGGCGGAGCTAATGAGTGCGCCAATTTTTGTATCGTAGCTTCATCATGATAAACCTTTATTTGGCAGAAGTAAAACAGCCCACAGCTGCACAATCAGGTATTTTATGTATAAATACTAGAAGAAATATACGAAATAAAACAAGGTCACATGTACACATAATTATTATTAATTATTTTCGCGCTGAAAATACGAATAAAAAAATCTTGGTGCATACCATTCAATTTCTGAAAGAATGAAAACAACTCTACGTGATATAAAATGACTTATTTGATGAAGAAAGTTCAAGAATATAGCAAAACCACGATATACTTGAATTGAATCAGGAGTTCAATTCAGTTTAAGCTCATGGGAAATTTCCCTTCTAACGGCGCCAGCCGTCAGCCAATCAAAACGCTGATTGTTATCACTGTCTTGTATGTAGATGGTAAAGCCACTGTAGTTTCAACTCATTCAACTACGATTTCAACCAATCCGCTTTACACCAGCTGATGTAGCAATAGCGAGTTTTCCTGGAGATGGCGCCCTTGTTCTACAGCAATATTGCGTTTCAAATTCTATGGTGTCTGAGGAATGTTTCGATTTCAATAATTTCATCGGGATTTCATCACATCACTTGCAGTTTCATAGTCATCGTAGGTATAATTACAGATTTTCTCATAGAATATTTTGAATATGATTTTTCAAATGACGCGATGTATATTCTGATTAGTCACATCACCCTGAATACAGTGGTATAAAATGTGTTTATTTGTGACCGAGATATTATAAGCTGATATCGTCATTGTTACGCTATCAATAAAGAGGGTCAAAATAACTCTCTTGGGACATTATAAATTCTATAATCCTCTCTCTACCTTTACACAACTTGATAAAAAAGTTCTGTTCATTAACAGGAAGGTAATGAATTGGTACAATTATTCCGTTTTGAAAATGAATGAAGTTTTATTGAAATGGGTTAGAAATGAAATCTATATACCACGGGAATTGATGAACCTTAATAACCTCACACACTTTGCCATCGGTAATTAAGGCCCTTATAATTTCTTTGACAACACAAATAACTATTATACCACTATATATATACACACGAGGTACAAGACTTTTATTTAATTTCGTATTTCCACGCCCTGCATGCTAAGCATGATCTGAGGAACGATGTAGGGAACACTGGTAGATAGCTATCCAGCTAACCACACTTGTCTCAGTTCTATCGCAAGAGAGATCATTTTGTTTCATCACTAAGTTCTAAAACATATGCAACGTGCATCTGAAATATATCTTGTTTCGCTACAGAACAGTGTTTCATCGCACGTTTTATCAACGTGATTGAATTGAGGCATCTTAGGCGTCATCACAAGAAGGTCAAATAAGGAACCTCGTTTCATCACGACGTTTTCAAACATATAGAACTTTAATCTAAAATGCAACTCATGCCTGTTACAGAAAAGTGTCTCATCGCAGGTTTCATTACCACGACCAAATTGTCTCATCCCCCTCAGACTTCGTCTGAAGAGAGAACTTCGTTTTAACAAATTTTCAACACAAAATTGCATACTTGTGAACGGTAGGTAATCAACAAAGACACAAGTCACACGAAATATTCATTGAAGAATTCAATTTCATCGCAAGATTCCAATCGAGAAATATAGGGAGTCTCTGGCTATAGCCTTGGATATCTCCAAAGCATTTGACCGAGTTTGGCACCAAGGCCTCCTAGCGAAACTTGCGTCATATGGTTTGCCGCCCCAACTGTGTCTTTTACTATCGAGTTTTCTTGCAGATAGATCACTCTACGTGGTGGTAGACGGGGTCTCGTCTGATACAATGACGATCAATGCTGGTGTTCCACAGGGCTCTGTCTTGGCACCAACTTTGTTCTTGGTCCACATCAATGATTTGTTGAATGTGACCTCCAGCACAGTTCATAGCTTTGCGGATGATAGTACACTTCATTCCGCATTTTCCTCTAGAGCCCCTATATCATCCAACGAGGCCAGAGGTGCAAGACGAAGACAGGTCGATGCTTTAAATGAGGATCTGACGAGAATTCTGAAATGGGGATCTGAAAATCTAGTACAGTTCAATGCAACTAAAACTCAAGCTTGTATGTTCACCAAGAAGGCTGATCACACAATGCCCAATTTGATGATGTCGGGTACCACTGTTCCTATGAGGTCGTCAATATCCATGCTGAGTGTCACCACCAACAGTGCTCTCTCATGGGACGATCATGTGAGGTTCATTGCGAAAACTGCTTCACAAAAACTTGGTTTTCTTTTCCGTGCGAAGAGATACTTCACATCCCAGCAACTGCTTATGATCTACAAAGCACAAATTCGACCTGTCCTGCCACCACGTGCGATTCCTGGTAGACAAACTAGACGAGCTCAGGTTGGTCACCCCTACACTGTCAGACTCGAGACCTGTCGAACATACCAAGCATCATTCATCAATAGAACGGCAAAGTTATGGAATTCTTTGCCTAGTGAAGTCTTTCCTGATGCTTACAAACTTTCAAGAAAAATTCCAACACCTTCCTTCTCTCCCAAAATTCCACCGCTGGCTAACACGATGTTTCTCTAACATTATAGGTTTCCCTTTCGTGTTGAATAGGGTGGAATAGGTAGGTATGTGAAATGAAATTAGATGAGGTTATGAAAATTATGTGCGAGTAGATGAGTGAGTTACTGTTTTGACATCCCATCTTATCCTCTGCTTTCCCGACCACAAAGGCCGCTTATTCGTTCCTCTATATGAGTGTTTGTGAAGTATTTTTTTTTATTCATCATTTCAGTCATTGTTGTGCATGTGAGAAGTCTGAGATAAGCCTGTGATTTCATTTGAGGCATTCGTAGCTATATCTTCGAATGCGGCATTCCTGTGATAAAACATGGAGCACTTGAGATGCAACAGTGATAGAACTGCTGAATCAAATGTTATAAAACATGTAATGAGTTTGAGGCATATATGTATTAACTACTAATATTGATAATAAGGACAGCCTATCTGATGTCAAAATGAAAGAGTGCAATTGGCAAGGACTTATTTATGCGCATGCGCCAAAATGAAAATGGAAGCTGACAGACTTTCTTAGTGTTGTTTCACTCTCACGCCTCGTTGCTACTCAAATTGGGAATGATCGTGCGTCGTGTCTCATACCTAATACTTTTTGTGCAGCGCAATTATTCAAACAACCAGATTCTTTGAACTGTCGTCTTGTCTATGTTTAAGAATTGAATATTTTCATCACTCGTAATTAGCGTTATTGTTAGTAATTGTTTTTTTCAGTGTTTGTGTTTAGACGTTAGTTCATGGTTGTTGTTGTTGTTTGTAGTATTCGTAGTTTAAGTTTGTATCTGTTCACAAAATGTCCGCAAAAAACGTACAAATTTGTTTTCTCTGCGACTCCAAGAGCTCCAATTCATATCATCGGTGAGAAATTTATCACACGGATATGTGTTGCTTCCATGATGAATATTCATTTACATCATTTCAATACTGAGGATATCTTATATTTCTACCGAGATTTCTACCATCTTTTAAATATCGATTACTTCAATATACTTACTATATATACTATACTTACTTCAATATATATATACATATTCAAATATATATTTTCCAAATAACATGATTATTTACAGAGAAAATCTTAGATGAGGATGATCCAAGGAGAAAATAGATAAGTAGTCCAAACATAACCTGTAAACTGAAGAGATTGACACATTACACATGAAGTTTCAAAATTTTAATTTTGCGCATGCGCCCTCGATCATCGTTGCCAATTAGACAAGGAAAGACGTATATAATGAAGCATCACTTTTCTAACATTGCTCTTATGGCGTTTGGTCAATATTGTAGTTAATACATATATGGTTTGAAGTGAATCTGTGATCTCATTTGAGGCGGAGATTCAACTAATCAGAGATATATCTCCAATTGGAGCATTCTGTGATGAAACATAGAACATTTAAAATGCATTAGACATAAAACTGCATCATGTTATACTCAACTAGGTACTCTGTCTATTTGCCTATCTAATTTCTTCAACCAAAACTCTAACGCACTGCCAAGTTGATAATAGCATTTTATTGGTTATAGCGGTAAATCACTCGTATGTTTCAGTTTTCAGATGGCGACACAAAAATGACAATGAAATCAGTATCATTGATAATTGCACAATCAGTGTTGATTCAGAATTAGTAATTCAGGTTTCTCCTCAATTAATGATCAAAGTACATCATTACATTTTCGAAACATCAACTATGTGCACAGGAATCTACAGAAATGTCGTCATTCTCTGGGAGCTTCATAACATGAATGCCATTATAGCGGAAAAAACTATTAGTGAGTGCACCAGTCTTCTGTACATCGTTATCATGGGTGTGCACATTAAATTGAATCATAGAATAATGTTGAGTCGAAGTTTATACCTTTATCTATACTGTGGTTGAGTGCTGTGTGCATGCATGAATATTTCATATTATTCAATATCAGTGTATTGTTATGAGTGAATTGGATGAATTAGCACATCCAAAATTCAGAATATTTCCAAATGGCCCTGCCTAGTTTTGACGAAATCTGTTCATTGATAGTCGTAGAGGGCTATGGAAAGAGTTGAGAATATTCTATTGATAATTTTTTTGGTTTTTATTGAAGGCGCCACTTACACTTTTACTCCTATATACTTATTATTTATATAAATGTGTTTGAAATTTTATTTCTACCATCATTATTGAATCGTAACACTCATTAATTACTCATCTGAAATACGCTAAATTTCATAAAGAAAAAACAATTGAATGATTTCTTAATTCTATTTATTTTCTATTTCAAGTTCATTTTTAGATGAAATGAGTACTACTTCTGAGAAGAATGTAAAGTACCTCATGCCCGCCAAAATTAATTGATGATGAGTGATTTCGACAAAATTGAAAAAATTGAGTTCTGTCAAATGAGTTGGCTTCGGACGGTACGGGTGATTTCGGGCAATCGGTACTTTTCACAAAGAGACACCGTTCAGGTTACTGTCAACTCACTGGAAGAATAATTCTCCAAAGATCCCTAGAAAACGTTGCTCCAGAATGTATAATAAATTTTGATGAACAGAACTTCAGCGACGACCCTGGGAAAGTAAAAGTAGTGAGCAAAAAGGTATCCAAGCACTGTGACATAATGATGGATTCCTCAAAGACAAGCATCAGTGTCATGATGGCAAATGGCAGCAAATGGAGAATGTCTTCCTCCATTTGTGGTTTATAAAGAAAAACAGCGTTATGAACAATGAGAGGAAGGTGGGCCAGATGGTTGCCATTATATAGCGTCAGTATATCCGGATGGTCTGAGATTCCTATACCTTCATACAATGGTTTCGTCAAATTGCTATTCCATATCTCAGGCAAAAGGAGGGAACCAAAGCAATGATAGGGGACAATTTATCCAGTCACGTGTCGAAATAATCCAGGAATTCTAATTTCTAATTCGCCATTTTATGTCACCCCCTCGTACGTGGTTTTTTTTTGGACCGATAATCTCAACTGACTATCGAGGATACATCGAGGAAGAATATTTTATCTGGATTTCGCGCTGCAGGAATTGTGCCACTGAATGAAGGACAGATTCTGAAACGCTAGCCAGACAGAATGCTGAATGGAGAACCACAACCCGATGGAGCTGGAATAGATAACGCCCTTCTGGATTTCCTGAAAGAAAATTGTTCTCCAGATACCTAAAATGAAAAATGAAAAGACGTGAGCGCGTGAATGTTCCAACAGGAGAAAAAGTAAGGTTTCAGGACATTCAAAATACAATGACAATAAATGATCAAGAGCAACCGTCAACATTCCATTAGCAAGAGACTACCAGAATAGATCTCAATTCAGTTGGGAGTCACAGCACCACTGTACAAGAACCTATCAACTTGTCACTAGTTCAGACTGAGATTCAAGCTCAGATAACCTGCCCTAGCAGTTCTGAAAAAAAAATGAGCGATCAATTCAAATGAGAATGGCGAGGATTAAGATGATTGAAGACCACGTTGGAACTAATTGGAGAAATAAAAACTTCCCCAAAGAATCGTCGTCTATTAAGACTGATTTAGACAATTTGAAAGAAAATGATTTCGCAATGATCGAAGTGCCTATATTCAATTTTGAAAAATAAACAATTGAAATATTGCCCAAATTATATCACAATTTAATCACTTCCAAGTTAGGTTCTTCAGAAAAAAAAAACAATTTGAGAAGGAATTTTGGTTCTCATTTCCATTCTGGATTGATGAAGCTACTGTGAATAAAACAGAAATTCACTAAAAAATTACTATGAATGAGTTTGAAAGAAGAAGATACAAATTCTGTGATTTGAATGATATTGGCATAAACAAGGTTTATTTATTTTGTTCGTGATACATGAAGTAACTTTGTTGATTATTTTTTAGGCAGAATGCTAGTTCATTTTGGTAAGAATCTTCTTCAGATAAAGAATATTTTTCATACTTCATGTCCGAATCATTTTTGTTGAGACGAGATAAAAAAAATTCTGAATAAAAGTTGAATTTTTGGTGTTCCATTTTTAAAAAATTCGAATTTATGTCCGAAGTTGTCATGCGCTTGTCGTTTTCATGCGCTATTGAAGAGTTATCCGTATTCACCACACCTATCCAGGTGAATTCGAACACTTTTAAAAATGAAAAAAAAAATCCTAAAAATGAAAACTAAAGTTCTATACCACGAATCGATTAATTTATAAAACTTGCTACATTTACTAAAAATTTCGTGTGAAAACATCGATTTTTCAGCGAAAAAACTGTAAAAATCGTCCAAAGCCACCACATTCGACAGTATTTCCTTTTTGACAGCATCATGATAAAAATGAAATAGAAATTCAGGGTTTTTCTGTATATTTTTGCATCATTACATAGGGATTGTTTGGAAATTTTGAAAAAAAAATTATTCCATATGAATTTACATCTAATACGTGAACAAGGAAAATGGCAACTGGTCCTGTCATTTCCCATTGCCTCTTAAGCATGGCTAACTATGTTTTAGTGCACATCGATATACATTACTCAAAATATTTGAACGCTTATATTACTATGAATGAATGATATAAACCAGATCTATATACTTTAGAAATCATAAGAAATGACTTTCTTTGAATACGGAATAATATACAGGGTGTTCCATTAAAAAATGACAACCAAGAAAGATATCTGGGGAGAGAGATGACGGGTAGCGACTCTTGCATACATTCATGTCAGGTTTCCATATTAATCATATTGAGCAATTCTTTCACAAATCACTCAACTGCCAGTCGACGACACATGTAGGTGTGGTGCAAAAATATAAGTACGTAGAGATATTTGTCCAAATATTTTTGGTGAATTTTCATCTTCATTATTGTTTTTTGATGGAATACCCAAAGTATATTTTTTTGGTCATATAGATTATACATTGATAGAAGATTTTGAAAATATGAATAATCTATCAGAATATAAAAATAAAGAATTACATTATAGCTCCCTCAATTTTGCGTAGACAATTATTTCTTCCGAAAGATCTAAAAGAAAAAAAACTTGATACTCTCGTATAAAACACCAGACAATTTCAATCCAGAATTGAATTACTTTCAAAATTTCGCATTAATTTTGATATCCTTTTCTTAAAGGTTTTCATCTTGGTAATCATCTATGATTTCACAAATATTTCTTATTGATTTGATGATATACAGGGTAAAAAAATAAAAGTATCTTTCTGGCTCAGAATTGTGAAAAACTCAACGACACAATCTTTGTCTTCCTATGACATATATAGGAATGTTAAGGAGGCTCATGAACAACCAACATCCAATAACTATTCGAGATCTTCGAATCACGCTCCTTGAGGCTGGTAAAAATACTTCTAATTTCAATCGCCAGAAGCAGGCAAATATTATGTTAATTTGTTTGCTTCGTTTTCAATTCTCGATATCTTTGTATCTGCACCGTTTTATAATTATAATGATGAAAAGATGTAATGTTTTATCGTTTTTTCTTTCAATTCCAGTATTTTTTCAGAATGAAGATATGGACATTATTCAACAAGTCAAGTGAGGAAAAGATTATCGAAAATCATATACCAGAAGATGATTGTGTCCTTCAATTACTTCCAGTGTGTTTAGATATTTCCAGTGAAATGCAACTGTCATTTTTACCCCATGTAACGTAAAAAAAAAATCAACATAAAGTTTAGTAAAATGTAAATCTTTCAATTCGACGAAAAATTTATACATATTTTTATTATAACCCTAATTATTTACTGGGGAGCCGAGACAGAATAAATAGGAGATAGGAATGAATTCTCTGCTTGATTTACGAACGTATTATTTTTATCACGCCCTTTTCTCCTTCGCTCTTGTAGCTACATCTCTGAAAATTTGGAACATCATACAAGCTCGCTAGAGTGCAATGTTTATATACAGAAAAATATTTTTCAACTCATGGTTTTTCCGGAGATAACTCATAATTTTGGAATGAAACACCCTGTATATTTTTACATTTGAATAAACTTCATAATATGGATGGATTGCCCACCGATAGTTTCGGAATACCATTACGCTCTTGAAAAAATCAATGTTTTTGATTTACTTTTTCGGCACCTATTTTCAACCACAACACTTGTTTAATCGAAATAATAGTGTATTGAACATTTCTGGTCGTCCAGTCGTTAGTATGTCGCCACAAGACGTCGTGGCTGAAGAGACAGAATTAACTGGATGGAAATTATTCATGAATTTGTAAATGGTTGAGACAATAAAGTTACAAATTATACATAGCTAATTTTACAAAATTATATGCTAAAATATAATAAAATACGTACTTCATATTTGAATGAAGAACCTGTAAATTTATTTGTGAATTCCAGAGATCTACCAAAGCAAGGCAGAAACACAAAGGCAGCGAAAAATGAAGAATATGAGTAATGAACAGAAGAGGTCGACCTGCCAAGGCTTAAGAAGAAACAAACTCTAAGAAATAAGTAGACAAATCAATAAATCCACTCAAGACTTTCAGAAGAAATTGAAATGCCAAAACTGTCGAAGTTGAGGATAGAGAAGCGGACTTTCGAATTCAAAGAAGAAACAGATGCTGAAGAAGAAAAACCAGTTAAGACGATAAACCAAAGATGCAACAAATGCAAAGAAGCAAGAAAAACGTTGAGGAGGAAGAACCGAAACTAGTAAATATGATAGGTAGGAAAGCTAAGCCTGTTGAATTGTAAGATGAAGAAACAGATCGATACCCTACTTCAAAAACTTCGAAAGTTCAATTTTTCGCGAAATCGACATAACGGATAATTGCGTTAAGATCTCATTCTGTATGTACGTTGAAGATATATTTTATTCCTCAATAATATGCCATCTCTGAGCCGATTTGAATTTGAAAACCTCGTATCGTATGTAATATCAATAAAACTGAATACCTCGTAAGTTCGTGACGTTCGTGAGCACAACGATATAGCCCAATCTTTCACAACATTATAATGAAAATCATATTAGCTATATTAGACTAGGTATTCGATCAGATAAACCAATGGCACCGAACATTGAACATATATGGACGAAATATATAGAAGATCCACTCTGAGCCCCGCCCGTAAATTTCCCTCTAGCCTGTCCACCAGTTGCCATTTGTTGGCTCTTGCGCTTATACCGTCTGTCGTTGCGATACGGGTGACACGTTTGATAGGCGGCCGCTGCTTTTGTGACACCTACTTCAAAGTTCCGCTTGGGAGTGGATCTTTTAGTCTATATATGTTCGGTACCAATGGTCTATGATGAGAGTCGTCAAGAACACGCCGACGAAAGAAATTTAATGAGCGATTATAAAAAAAAAGTTCAACCAATACCAAACGATTTATTACCAAATTTCCATTCTGCGCCGTCAAATAAACAGAGACAACTTTGACAATCTACAGAAATTAAAAAGTACTTTGTTATCTGATTCACACACTTTTAGATAGAGTCCAGCCGAAATTCCAGTAGAAATATTTCATATGCAATACCCAATACATCAATAACCTAATTTACTGTGTAGTCATACATTCATTAAAGCACAATTTAATCCTTGCTATTGACAAGAGTTTTTTGTTGCGTCTAATAAATAAAACCATGTGTTAGGTATTCAAGAGGTTTCCAAAGTAGGGTATCGGGATGTTGAGGTGAATATACCGAATCCAGTAGATAAAACGTACAGAAATGGGTAACCTGTCGAAATCAAACAAACAGATGTTGAAGAAAAAGCAAGAGCAACAGGTGCAAACTGAAGAGAACGATTGCGGGAACTCCAAATTTGTAAACAAATGACCACCACAGTGCATATCAGTTAGTTGTCCAGACTTCAAAGCGCAATACCCGTAGACCAAAAATGAAACAACTATGAAACGAATATTATTTATCATGAGCTCGCATCACTAAGGATCTCGAACTCCTGCACCACCTCCATGTCGTCCCTGCACTTGGGAATGAACAAGGAGGCGCAGGAGTGCTCCCAAATGTCCAGCGGATATTTGGCTTCGACCGTCCATTTATCGGCGCCTATATCGTAACACTCGATAGCAGCCGTCTCCCTCTCGAACATGGTGTCGCTGTGGAAGCCGCCGACGAAGTAGATTTTCTTGCCGACATTGCAGATGCCGGCGTGGTACCGTGGCGTCGGGATCTTAGTCAGGACCTACGCAAAAAAATGATATAATACAGAAATCATAACATACATACAGTGTGTGCGACTTCAAACTGCAACACCCTCCTGATTTGAAAGCCGTTGACTATTATTGAAAATCAAATTCCTCTGATACAGTACTCAACGAGATCCCTTTCGAAAATGTCGACAGTATGTTTCAGATCTGTCGACAATGTCGACAGATCTGAAATATTCATTTTTCAAGACCTACTATCTTATCTGACACTATGCGACCACTTTGATAACACAATAACTTGGTTGATAAGCTCAATACATTCACACAGAGAGATTTCAACCACAGATTCTAGGAACGAAAATGGTAAAAAAAGTTCATGTAAACATTTCCAAAAACCTCTTTGATAGAATAACCGAATTTTGTAAATGTTAATTGATTTGGAAAAGTTAAAAACTTTTTGAAATCTTGATCAAGGACATGGGAAATAAATGGGGGCTAGCGGCACTTTTTCTCTCAACTTCTTTATTACTGCAATTTTCGGTAGTGTGACCAGGAATTATGAAAATATTATAATTTTCACTCAAAAATATTATTCTTATTTAGTTTCGATAGCCTCAACATTAACGAGATGAATCGATTTTAAAAGTCTGCTACCATATTATTTTTCAATTTTTTCTTTTAATTTTTCGAATCAAACATCGAAAGTATATGTTTGAAGAAGGGGTATTTTCCATCAAACCATCATTTTTGAGAAAATTTGGTACCATATTGGGAAAGAAGCACTATTTTTATTACGCAGCATAATTTTAATATCGATATATTTCGAAAATGGTGATTGCTACCGAAACTAAAGAAGAGTACCATTTGTGAGTAAATATGTTGAGATTTCCATATTTCCTGGTCATCTCCAGAGGGTCTTGAAAATATTCACATAAAACCTTCTCAGGCTCGCTATTAGATGGCTATATCTTCACAGGGGACCATTTTTGGACCTATGTTTATAAGAAATTTTTTTACTATTTTAGTTCCTAGAATCTGTGGTTGAAATCTTTACATGTAATTTCGGGACACCCTGTATAAAACAAGAGTAGTTAGAGATCTCTAATTCTTTTCAAAATACAGATTTTGAATCATGAGAGATATATTGACATGCACAAAGCATGAAGTTCACAACCTGTACTGGTGCTAAGTGCAACAAATACTTTTTGTAGATGTTGCACACAATAAAATCGAATTAATTTGTTGTTTCCTCGAAATATCCAGATTTCTGACTATCAACTGAAAATCCATTCGAGAAATTGTCAAACGCTGGTTGGTGTACATGGATAAGTATGAATAAGCTGTCGGTATCAGATGAATTTTTGTACCTTCCAAGAATCCTTTTTCACATCGTAGACGTCGATAGTTTCAACAAGGGCCCTAACGGTAGTTTCATTGCCTTCCGTCCATCCTCCACATGCGTATAAGTAATCACCAATGGGCAACAACACATGATCGGCTCTGGGTTTGAACATTGGAGTAGTCTCCTTCCATTTTTCAAGCAGTACATCGTAATAATACATCTTGCCCTGGAAAAAATGGAAATTTCTACAAAATGTCTATGATCTGAAATATGGATGGGAATTCATTGATGTAACAAATAATTCATACATATACGAAATGTGAAATTTGGAAATGATAATATCTTGATGATCTCTTTGAAATCATGTTTTATTAAGAAATAAGTGAAATACGTGATGACTCGACAAAATGTTATCCTACCGTTTCGTAAATTTAGAGAATTTATCCAAAGTGAAAACCCTAAAATAAGCCACTGAATAGCAAAGCACTTTTCCTTTCAAAACTTCTCCTAATGACCTTTCGGTGTTGCCAACTGCATTATGAGCAAGATATCTAAGCCAATATTCACATTGATGTCTTGCGAGGTCTAAGCATCGAAATAAATCGGAATCTGAACACACAATCGATATCAAGGAAATCTAATAAAATCAATCACCTCTTTCAATTTCTTATGATTATCCTCGTTCAATACCTACCCATATCTTCGTAGGACTGAACGTTGTTCAAGTGAAAGAACAGCTGAAGAGAATAAGTGGCCACACACAGTCTCGATGCTCGACAGGCGATGTCCTCCAGTTCCATTTCAGATATCGGGCTGACTGTTGTTATAAATTGGATTGCGAAGTATTATCTTTGTTATCAGTCATTAATTTATAGTGTCTATGCAAATTTGTACGTCGCAATGAGGTTAAAAATTGAATGATTTCTTGATGCGTTAGAACGTTCGCCGAACGAATGAAAACAGTTGTGTCTACTAGCTTCTACAACGCGTGTGTATCCATAAAAATTTAAGAATGTACCTTTAGTGAATACGTTAGAAAAGTTTGATTGGTTGTGGACACAACCATTTTGTTTGAATATGTGGACTTACATGGAGT